>CM041791.1:76653573-77118409 GCA_023375725.1 Nephotettix cincticeps
AAGGTTATGTTATTCGTTGCGTCTTTGTGTTAGTTACCCTTTCCATCTCAAAACTAATATTACCACTGAGTTGTGATAGTAGGTTTGTTAAATTTTGTATTGTTGTTACACAATTAAAATGCCCAAAAAGCAAAAACGTTCTAAGTATAAATGTTTAGAGTTGTTTTGCAATGCTACCGTTAGGCATGACAAATGGAACGAACACTGTAAAAAAGAAACATCCTTTTAAGGTCAAACAACAGTTGGAAGTAAAATATAAAGTTATTGAGTTTAAATGCAGCGACGAAGCAAGGTGGAACCCTATTTGAAATCTTCTTTTAGTTTTAGATAAAATGGTGCTTACGAGTATTATTTACACCTTGGTTTATGGTATGGGGTGCCAACTTACATGGGGGGTGTGGTTCTAGGTTTGGGGGGTGCTTCATGAAGCTTGGGGGGGGGTGGGCACCCCTGATTAACTAGTTCATCAAGATTGGATGTAGACGTGTAGAAATGGTCGAACCCATGATAGTTTAAAGCAATCTACATATGATCTAATAGGCAAAATTAATTTTGTTACGAGCATGTGAAAAGTGAACTAGTCTTTGAACAAATACTATTTATGGATTGAAATATTAAAAAAAATTAATAAAAATTTTTTTTTTAAGAATAAAGAACTCATTACGATAAGTCAGCTATTTGCCAAGCCTGCCGACCTTTGGTATGGCTGGCCTGTCTTACAAGAGCGTGTTCAATAATTATTGTTAGTTCGGTGAGCAGAAGTAAACAATCAGCTGTTTCGAACCAGCTGATTGTTGTAACAGCTGTTCAATTGTAGCCGTCAGCAATTTTGGCGCGCTCACAAGCACTCGCTATCGACCTGACTGAGTCAGTCGATATTTTCTGTAACCTCACCCAACGACACACCTTTTCTAAAAACCTTTCACCTACAACCATCGACTTGTTTGTCCTTTGGCTGGTTTTCGACCCACGATTGCCATCTTCACGTTAGATATAATTTTTCCCGTTTAGAAAAAAATATTAGTAATATGTTGGACATATAGGCATTTGTCTAGTTCAAGGACTGAGGACTGCAAACAATTACAGTATTTACTCTGACCGAGACAAATGACTTGTACTGTATTTCATTCTTCATCATGGGCTTGACTTAACGTACTTAGTTTATTCATAATTCCTATACCTACTTTAGAAAAGTTACTTTTAAATGATTCACTATTAGACACATATGACGGACATTTAATAGCTTTAGTTAAGGGCATCTTAAAAATTAAAACTACAGCGCAACCTCGAGAATCCGGCCCTCGAAAACCTGGACCCTCCAGTAATTCGGCCGACCATAACGCTCGTTACACACTGGGCGGTTTCTGCCGCGGCGGTAATTTCGCCGTCGGGGTCGTTCGAGCAGTCCCCTGAAAGATTAGATGGAAGTTTACACAGTGGGCGGTCGTATTCCCGACGGCAGTGGCGTATGTGTTTTACAAAATGTAAAATATGCAGCAACTTAAAGGCTAATACCAGAAATCTGTATATATAATGGGTAAATCCAAAAATCCCTCTCGATGTTATTGATCAATTCTTCCAGATATTAATCTGGAAGAATTGATCAAAATTATTGGTGGAACATTGTGAGGTATCCTTTTACCAACACCTTTTTCCGTATCCTTTTACTAACATTGTGGTACTAAGTAGTGCCAACTCTCTCGCACGACAAAACATTTTCCCCATGTGGACTCTGACCCTCCGCGAACCTTTTCCAAACTCTATACTCCACTCTGATAGTACGTGCTTACTTTAATAGTAAAACTTCCTATCATTCATGTCAAAGTATTTTCTGGTTTTATATCTTAATGAAGGATTGTTTGGTTAGAATTTTATGTTGTAAGTTACATTTATTACTGCAACCACATAGATAGCCTGCTTAACTAAGGTGTACGATGTCTTTGACCAAATGTTTAACCCAACATGGACGACGTAACAGGAACTTTGTTGGAGTCATCCCGAACCTGCTCGTGAGAAAATATAAAGCTTAATTATTTATTACCGGTCCCGGTAGCAAAGACCGGTAAGAAGCCTCCAGCAGATGCCAACACCACCATCCCTCCAGGGTGCAGTATGTGTACATCAATATGAGGTACTGTATGCGGAGCTAGGCTGTTAGAAAATGTACTTCAAATTTAGGTGATTTTTCCATTTTTGTAGAGGATATTTCCAAAAAGTCACCTACTACAATTTTTTTTGGAATAGACTTTAGTTTAGACTGTTTAAATATTACCTATGATTAATTAAGAATAACTAATTTTTTAATTTATGTAACAAAAAGTTTTAACTATCATGTTGAAACAAAATTAGAAAATTTGGTAAAAATATTGTTTGTCAAATATTAAATATATTTTTTACATCAAACACTGAAATATTTTTTGTATACATAATATGTCCTTTCTAACCTATCCTGAAAGTTTAAACTAAATTGAGTTATATTTTTAAAAGAGAAACAAATTTTCTGTAACAATCTATATAAATAAAATTAGAGTTTTGTCTGTACATTGCTCAGAATTATTAATTTTTAGTTATTCTTACTTTTCGTGCGTAAGAGAAGCCGAAACCGGTCTTATCTCAATTTTTGTTCGTTTGTCTGTGATATCCAGGAGGCATTTTACGCCGTCTTCTCCGAAAAAAACGGGAGAACTGAGTACAATGAAACTTATTTCATGTATTATGTATTCTCTACATTTTCAGGATTTCAGGTTTACATATTGGTATGATAATCTTTCTTCATTAAACTGAATCCTACAACCCGTACAAAGGACGGGCTTACTGCTAGTGTAGAATATATTGCCAAACTGGGTCAGCCACCTTAACATTATCTAAAAAAAGTTATTCGTGTACAATTTTTGTAAGAATTAAGCTTTTAAAACTATTCTTATTTACAACAACTTTTAATTAACCCCTGTTCAAACAAGTGGAAACAAATTATTGTTTCTCAATTATCCTTACAATTATTAGAATTTGTACCAAACTTAAACGTTTAATAGTTTTTGAGAAATCTTTTTTTTAATGGCGGGTCTGTGAATAAGTTAGTACTTGCGGAAGATTTAAATGTGTTGTTTAGATTTTATCCTGACCTAAAACAATACCTCAAAAAGTTATTAGACTTCTGAAACGCCTTGTTTACTTATTATTAGTAGAAAAAATCCAACCATTTTTGTTAACACCATTTCAATCTATTCCAAAAAGAAGACATTTAATAATTATACTTTCACTCTATTTCAAATGATTACTGAGATAGAGATGTTGGTAAACAGTTAGTTGTACTCATATACATTGTCGAAGGTAGTTACAGTCTAATCTATTCCAAAAAGATGACATCTAATAATTATACTTTCACTCTATTTCAAATGATTACTGCGATAGAGATATTGGTAAACAGTTAGTTGTACTCATATATACATTGTCGAAGGTAGTTACAGTCTAATCTATTCCAAAAAGAAGACATTTAATAATTATACTTTCACTCTATTTCAAATGATTACTGAGATAGAGATATTGGTAAACAGTTAGTTGTACTCATATATACATTGTCGAAGGTAGTTACAGTCTTTATCTTAAGGAAATCCCATTTATACTCACCTTGTATTTGAAATATTTTTAATAAATTATCATATGGGGGGTTTAGTACCCAAAAATGGGGTTTCCAATTAATTTATTTAATATGATTTTTGAAAAAAAAAGATTTCCATTGGATCTAAAACACAATTTAGTATTTTGAATCATGAATCTTGGTCGATTTGTTACTGAAATATTCAAAATGGTAAACACAGTACGTTGTCTGAGTTAATCTTATGGAGAATAACTAAAATCAATATCTCACTTATTTACTAAAATATTCTTACAACATTTGGTATGCAAGTCCATCTAGTAACGTTTTATCGTTTAATCGATAAAATCCCAAAATTTAATGTATCTTATGGCAGCAAACCTACGTACTCATTGCCCATGTAAGTCTTAAGGAGAATAGATACACATCTGCTATGTGTTTTTTTTAGTTAAGAGTCATTTTCTATATACGGTACCATGTTAAACAACCCTTGTTGCAGCTAACCTGTATACTTTAGTACTATTCGATTACTATAATGGGAATGATATAAGTGAAATTTGACTATGGAATTTGCTTTACTCACGCCAGCGTGCTGCGTGCGATATCGTTTATACCTAATTATATCGTTTGTGAACGTCCCCAACCCCTGTCTGCATCTCTGAAGACTTCATGACGGCCGTCACCAGATGGTAGGTGCAATTTTGCGAGCTGCTGAGCTGCTGGTGGAAGGTGCTGCCGACGGGCGAGGGTCCCGGTCGACCGTGATGTATTAGGTCGGTGGGACTTTCGTCCGTTTGAATCACCTGTTGTCTACAGAACGAGCCCGACGGATAGTCACCATATACATACATATATGTAAATAAATAAATATATTTATACATATGTATATTTAACAGTAAATTAAAGTGTTTTTAGTAGTAAAAAAGTGTTAAGTATTGTTTGTTTCGGATGTGGATGTTAATTTGTCCATTTGTTGTCTATAGATGAGCATGAGATAGTGTGGTATATCGGTCTGAGTAGTCAAAATTGTTTAGCAAATTTCTCTGCAAGGAAATAAGCTCTTACCGTAGGCGGAATAAGAGTAAGTAAGAGTTGACCCCGGGACCCTGTTACTTAGGCTAAAGCACATTCCGTTTATACAGTATATTCAGTACAGGGTGAATCACGTTACCCCAATATTGTATTAGGTGCCAATATTGTTTTCAGAGAAATCTGGTTGGTCCTACAATGATGAAATTTGAAATTAAACTATTTCCCACTACACCAATCCCAAGAGATAACATAAAAAAATATTTTTTAATATACAGGGTGTTCCAGTAAATGAGGGTCACTAGTTTGAATCTCGGAAATATCAAATACAAACATATATCATGTTATGCATAATAATAAAGCTCTAGCTAATACAAAAATGTTGGCACAATCAGATTTTGAATAGCTCAATCAATTTTAAAATGGCGGCCCTATTAGTGAAAAAAATTCAAATTTTTGAAAACCTGTATTTTCTAAAAATACCGATTACTCTACTCTGATTAAACAATTACATACTAATGAGCTAAACTTTATTTGGATATGCAAAACTACAATACTATGTCGAAAACAATAATTTTCGAAAAACATTTTTTGAAAATATGTACATACCCAAAACCCAGAAATTTCAAGTATCATCATATGTCAAATATCATATCATTTTAAAGGTATTGCAAATCCAAGCAACTTTCAAACTTAAACCTTATCCATATCTATTTTAGTTTTCGAATTATCAACAAAAAACTTGTTTCTCCCATAAGAAACTTATGTTAATTGTATAACAATAATACAATTTAGTCAAGAGGGAAAATCAACTCCTGTTAAGCAATATTTTTTTAAAACAATATGTTTCAATTCATAAAGCCCCATGACGAAACCACAAACAACATCATAATACGTAACAAACATTTTAAATTATTTAAATTAATTCAAACGTTAGAACATAAAAGAACGTCCTTAAATAATAATATGGCTGAAAAAGATGAGAACCAAGACTTTAGAATTAATCTGTATGTATTTGTGAACAGTCCTACTGTATATCTGTGAATCTTTATGTGTATTTAATCTATATGTGTATTTAAAAATATTTAAATGGTGTATTATGATTTCATTTGTGAGGATGCGACAATGTGTTGACCTGTTGGACTGACGAATCCGAGCAACTACTGACTAATTTGTATTCTATTGTTAATTCTCAATGGAAGGGGTTTCTTCAAAATATGTTTGTATTTACTTCCCTGTGGGAAATAGGTTAGATAATGGATATGTCTAAAGGGAATTTTTTCAGTTCATCTTAACAGCTGTTCTTATTATTATATATTTAAAATTCAATACAATAGTTCTGATAGTTTCTATGGAAACCTGTTTCAAATTTCCATTTTACAAATTGCCAACACCCTCCTCCAGAGCTAAGACATATCCATGGCAATAATAATGTTTCTATATTTGTTTACTTAGGATTCATTGTATATAAAGTTATATGTTTAATTTATTCTAGTTAGTCTATTGTCATTTTGTTTGGGGTAATTCTTAAGCCTAATATAATGGTGTTAATTTCTTGCATTTTTTTAGCGAATTTCCCATAGGAAAGAAGCTATTACCGTAGGTCTCATGGTAAGACTCATGAAAGAAAAAGACTCATAAAAAGAAATCATGAAAGGGTCAGAAAGAGGTTCCCTTGATTATTCGTTGTGCAAAGAAGACGGAATCCTCATTTGTAAATGGCACGATAACGGCGTTGTAAACGTTGCATCAAACTGCCATGATGTACAGCCAGTAGCAAAAGTGAGAAGGTATTCCCAAGCAGAAAAAACACATTCTTGTGCAACGACCTGCTGTATTTGGAGCATACAACAGGTGTATGGGAGGCGTCGATAAAATGGACGAAAATGTAAATAGATACCGAATTCCAATTAGGAGCGGAAATTGATATTGGTCAATTCTGACGTGGCTCATTGATGTATGCATTAAAAATGCTTGGCAAATCCGTCGAAGCACTGGTAATCTTCAAGCCCAACTTGAATTTCGACGAGAGAGTTAGTCAACTCGTACATAACGAGGTGTCCTCAGCAAAGGACCCGACGGGCCTCCCACAAGGAAGCGGTCTCTCAGTCATGTTGCAGATGACATTCGCTATGACAGAGAAGATCATCTCGTGAAGGTGTACTTGAAGGCAACCTATTGAAGGAAAAAAGAAACGTTGGGCAGGAGAAGGTTGTGCATCAATAATCCGAACATTGTGTAAAAAATGTGATGTGGGCTTATGTATACCTTGTTTTTCAGTTTTCCACATTGTCACTCATTAATTTAATCCATCAATAAAAAGTATTTTCAATGTTTATAACCATCTATTGTTTATATTTATGTGTTTCCTGTCATTAACAACTTAGTAAGCCACAGGTAGTGTATTGGCCTAAGCGTTGCCATAAGGCAACAGCATTTTTTTCTTAAATTAAACATAAAATCTTATAAACAAAGGTATATTATGCTATCCTATGACAAAACTAATAAAAAAAACACTACAAAATTTAAAAATTCAAAAAATGATAATTCTGGGCTAAAACGGGTTAGGAACTCGTCTGAGCAAATGTAGGAATACATGACTCAACCAAATTTGGTCTTGATCAGACCAGTTTTACGAGAGTTATCGTTTTCACAGACACACACACACACACACACACACACACACACACATATATATATATATAAATTGAACGACTATTGTTTTTGGTCTCTGGGCACCTAAAGAAGAAAAAATAACATGGTCCTGAGCTTAAGTCTTGCATGAAACCTATGGTAATAGCTCTTCCCTATGGGAAATTCGCTAAAAGATCATGAACCTATTGTTATTAGTTCAAAATGTGCCAATTTGACAATTTTCAATTAGGCATTATTTTTCATGAATTAAGATTTTTAAATACTCTGCTAGAACCTTTACGCAATGTTATTAAAACAACGTTTTGAAATAGAGCATTGCAAGAAATTAGTTTTTATTTAGTTGGAAATTCATTAACAGCTCATAGTTCTGACGATAATGTGATTTTCTTTGAATGGAATTGTCGTCAGAGCCAACAATTATTAATTAAGGTTCAGCCTGTATGCATTTTTTTCCCGTACATTATGTCTGAATGAGTGTTGTTTTGCTTGTATCAGCTATTAAACTATTGAAGAATTACCAGCTGCCCCAGGCACCAAAAAAGTCAAAGGGTAATCTCTGTTTTATAAAGGCTTAGTAAGCACGTGTAATGTAATAAATAGAATATTATCCATAACAAAGGGCTTCCCTTAGCTATGCTCTGTGTAAAAAAACTTGTACACAATAAATAAATTTGTCCCAATTCGCACTCAAAAAGTGATGTAATCAGAGGCAAAGTGACCGGGCAGCCGCCCCGGGTGCAGCTCAGCCAAGGGGCCCAGTGGAAAATCTCAGTTTTATAAAGGCTGAAACATATGGACAGAGTTAAGGGCAGCAAAAGGGGCAATGCCACCAGACCTCTCAAAAGTTTTTGAATTCGTATTGTACTACCAATCTGAACAGTTCTATTATCCAATACTATAATACGAGCAAGGTTTGTATATATATATATATATATATTTGCACACGGATCTCGAAAACGGCACTAAGGAATTTCTTTAAATTTTGGAAATAACTAATTTCTGAGTAGAAAATAAGTTCTAGATAGGTCTAATGTCCAGGAAAATTCGTGTTTTCTTGTAATATTAAGTTTAAAATCTAAAAATTTAACATTACGCTTATGGAGAATAAAATGTAAACAATACAAACCAAAACAGCTGTTTATAATCGTTTGACAGTTCTTGATTGACAGTTTGATTGGTGGGGAACAACATGTGAATAGAGGTTTTTCATAAATATTTATTATATGTATGTAATAAATGCAAAATTATCAGGTTACGAAACAATTTGTAAAAACTTCTGGGTAACATAACTGTGCGAAATAAAAGCAGAAAAAGTATTTCCAAAATCTTCCGTGTTTTGATAGAAAACGTATTCTTTGTATTGCTTGAAGCCACTGTCACAAACCAATTAATATGTGTAAATTAAATTTCTCTTTTGCTCTTCAATCCTCATTTGTTTCTAACAAAATCAGTTGATCACAGGCTAATAATAACTGTATGGATAAATAAACAGTAAATGATTGGCTAAAACAATTGAGGTTGGCTAAAAGACCTTAAATGGTGTCGCTCATTTGTCAGACGCTGTGGTCTAGCGGTAGTGTGTCGGCGTATTAAATCGGTTTTATTTAACCCACATAAATGATTTCAGTGAGTAATAAATGGGTTTTGTTTTTTATAATACATGTCTTATTCTATACGAGCAAAGCTCGGACACCAGGTACTAACTTCTTATTTGACACAGATATGTTGATGAGTTCTATTGTGCTTTTATAAAAGTTTTATGTGATGTTCCTTTTTCCCTATTTTTAGGCTGTATTGTGGCAAAAACTAGGAAATTAACTCTGTGCCCCACCAATGTGTAACATCTAATTCTGCCCATACAGGCAGCTTAAGACAGATTGGCAGACATACAAGACAGACATGTTAAGGACAAGACCTGTTACAAGACATACAAGACAGACATGTTAATGACAAGACATGTTACAAGACATGCAAGACAGACATGTTAAGGACAAGACATGTTACAAGACATACAAGAGAGACATGTTAAGGACAAGACATGTTACAAGACATACAAGACAGACATGTTAAGGACAAGACATGTCACAAGACATACAAGACAGACATGTTAAGGACAAGACATGTTACAAGACATACAAGACAGACATGTTAAGGACAAGACATGTTACAAGACATACAAGACAGACATGTTAAGGACAAGACATGTTACAAGACAGACAAGAGAGACATGTTAAGGACTATAATAACTTTCAGTTTATAAGCCATTTTATTTTATATATCTTTCCTCTACGACAATACATAAATGGTAATATACTCCAGTGAAGCTTAAAAAAGAAAGAGATTGACTGAAGATTAGATAATATAGCTCAGTCAGAGGAAACTATGGTGGAACAATAAAAGAGTAAGGCTAATATACAAATTACTTTAAAAAATTCTATTAGTGAATGATCAACAATATTAACAATAATATTCAGATGTTTTTGATTAAAATAACATTTCTAGCAAACCAGAAGTACTAAATAAGTTAAATTTTTACAACAAAAAGTTGTTTAACAAATGACATTGCGCTAAAAAAACTAATAAATTTTATAAAGGAATCTTACTCCCTTAAAATTCTGGAAAAAATCTTAATAAATCTGAAAATAAGTAGACATGTACGTAGACATCTTTTTTGATAAAAAGTTAATATGCCTAAACTTCTTAATATATTAAATGCATAAAAAAGGAAATAAATTTATACTGTCAAAAAAACACCCCAGTCTCAGCAAACCTGCCTACTCAACGAATTTCCAAATCAATAATAATATATAACAGGTTTGATCAATATCCATAATAAATAAAAGAGTTTGCCTATCTCCTTAAGATTAACATGGGAAAGAGTATAGAGGTTTGCTGCTGTGTGGAACGCTGAAAGTATGCATTTTTACGATAAACTTATTATTTTGACCATATACCAAATTATATCAAAATCTGTTCGTAAATAAATGAGTTTGCCTATTCTCCTTAAAGATTAAGATAAGAAAAGATAGGTATGGGAAAGAGTAGGCAGGTTTGCTACTGTGACGAACACTGAAAGTGGACATTTATAGCATAAAGAGTTTTATTTTGACCATGTTTTCATCAACCAAGTTTCATCAACATCTGTCCACAAATAAAGGAGTTTGCCTATTCTCTATATGATTAACATGCCAAAAGAGTACGCAGGTTAGTTGTCTTGATAAACAAATAAAATATGATTTTTAAGCATAAATGGATGGACCAACCACATGAAGCTAAACATAAAGTTTCTTCCAAAGATATAGATTGATAAGTGTAATATTAATTTTTCCTTATCCTCCATAAGATTAACATTTGGAGCTCCAAAATACAATATACTTTGTTTAAATTTTTTAATATCTCGGTAACTGTTGGAGATATAGCAAAAATTTAAAATACTAAATTGAATAGTTTTTAAGCTGAATCTAATGATAAAAGATAAAATTAAAAAGAAATTTTAAATAACATATGAAAAATGCAAAACATCCAATTTTTTAGTACAAAACCCCCCTCAAACTACCGTTCTGATTGACCGATATATCTGGATTACAAACTCGTCCGAGCAAATATAAGAATTCACGTCTCTACCAAATTTGGTTTCGATCGGACCATTTTTGCGAGAGTTATAGTGTTCACAGACACACACAGACACATATAAAAGTACTATAAAAATGTATAGTTGTGTACTGAATGAATGAGAGTGTTGGTTTGCAAATTTTCGTTTTAATTAAAAAAACGTTTTCAAGCAAAAAGAAATGGAAAAAATAGTGACTGTGTACAACATGAAAACAAAACAAAACATAAATAAATTCAAAGAAAAGTTTACAATAAAAATTTTGAAATCATTTGGTTTTAGGCAGTTGAGTTGAATCATTTATTTATATAAATAATAAACTATTTGAGATTTAATCCTATACGGAATTTTGATTTTAAAACCAACTGGTGTTCCATAAATTTTCTGTTGTGGGAGAGGATTTTAAAATATTGAATACTACTTTCATGATGCTGTTAACTTTATGTAGTCCTGGGTAGTAGTTTGTGATGAATTAAGGGTCACTTGAAAATTTTTTGTCTTGATTAATATTTTTTGGTTTCTTCAATTGGTTTAATAGCAACTTTTGTGGGTTGCCTCGTTCAATGAGAGCAGTATTCAACCTTGATATATATTTTTCAAAATCAGAGTTCACTACAATGGGATTTAGCGCGTATCGATAAGCTTTTTGGGATTGATTTTTTCATGTACATAAGATTACAACTCGTGTAATGCAAATATTGCACTTTATTAGCGAATTTCCCATAGGGAAGAAGCTATTACCGTAGGTCTCATGGTAAGACTTAAGCCCGGGACCATGTTATTTTTTCTTCTTTAGGTGCCTAGAGACCAAAAACAATAATTGTTAAAATTTATATATATATATATATATATATATATATATACATATATATACATATATACATATATATATATATATATACATATATATATACATATACATATGTATGTGTCTGTGAACACGATAACTCTCGTAAAAATGGACCGATCGAGACCAAATTTGGTAGAGACGTGTATTCCTACAAATGCTCGGACGAGTTCGTAAACCAGACGTATCGGTCAATGGAAACGGGTAGTTTGGGGAGATTTTGTACCCCAAAATGGGGTTTCGTGAAATGCAACGTTTCACTTTTTCGCTCCAAAATACAGCTTCCTGATGAGCTAGAGACTTGAAAATTTTTATGGACGTTTCTAAGAGGTTACTATAAGTAAACAAATCGTCGGAATCCCGAATTTTTAATTTTTACTACCCTAAAAAAAATCTTAAAAAGTTTCAAAAAAATTCTTCGTTTTTCGGCTATATCTTTTTAACATAAGGTCCTATCGAAAAACGGAGGGTTTCTTGTGCCACGGATTTTGCAAGATCTACAACTTTGATCTCTTGACTTTTTCTCGTATCTCGTCTCCTTCACCCTTAGATAGCGTTAGATTTTTTGAAAATCTACATTTTTACCCACATTAAGCCTCCCTGTTTTGTTATTATAATACATAGAGCTTTTATATTTGATACACACCTTCCTTTTATCACCCTCAAAAGGAAAACGAAATAATATTACATAATACTTAATTGAAAAATGAAAAATTTTCATATATCGGAAATTTAGTTAATTTTCCCAAGTTCCGATAGTAGTATATGAATGCATGTTCTTGATCAATTTATAGACAAGGTTTTTGTATGTGGCTTTCAGACGACCTGTTGATTTTAATCTCTTTATGTGTGTGTCAAATAGTTTCTTTAAGTAGAATATGACTTTTTCTCGTATTTTGACTCTTTCACCTCTAGATAACGTTACATTTTATGAAAATTCCTTTTTTATGCAGTTTTTTCTCTTGTTCCGTTATTAAAGTAAATCGAGGGCTAATATTTTACATACACCTTCATTTTATAACCATAATTGAGAATACGCAATAATGTTGCAACTTATATATCATTTTGAAAATGTTAGTTATTTTCCGTAAGTACTAAGAAAATTCCGGTTCTGGTCAAGTTATAACCAAGGTTTTCATATGTGTCTTTCAGAAGACCTGTTGTATTAATCTGTTTATGTAGAATATAGTGCAGATAACTTAGTTTTTAACTTTTATGGCTTAAAAAAATAAAAAAATAAATATTTTTAGTTCTTTTATATATTTCTTGAACGAGATGTTCTCAAAGACTGAGAGTGACGTACCATACGGATTATTGAGGATTTATATCTTTGTTAATATGACTTTCTATCGTAACTCATTCCCTTAATTCCTAGAAAAGGTTTTTTTATTTTTTTAATTATTACCATATTACATTATAATAAATAGTACACAGAGCGCTAATATTTCGTGACAATCTCGCTTTAATCACCCTTAAGAAGAAAACGTAACAATTTTACAACAACTTTAATGGAGAAATGAAAACTTATCAAATATGGGACATTTAATTGATTGCATACGTCCGATGCAACTCAAAGCATGAGCTAACCAACAGGGAAACGAATAAAACTATATATCAACACCAAAATTTGAAATGTTCTACAACAAATAATTATTCAACTCAATTTATCATATCAAATACACTATCTACCAACTCCCACCGTAATTCGTTTTTATATTTCCCCCTGATCAATTCTCTGATACCTTAAATTATAAAAATACTACTTTCACCAATATACATATATACTTAGTCCATATTATTACTCTTCAATATTTGAAAATATATTTATTACTCACCGCCCACCAATTTTATAATATAATGATCTCTACGACACTAAAATTATTCTTATCGTGCTGCAGTTACCCACAGTTCATCTATGTTATACTTATCTTTTATCACGCCCACGTTACTACTAATAATACTAATACTACTAACACTAATAATAATCACTATTAGCGATTCTGCCGACACCTATAAGGGGGCCTGGGGGCGGAGCCCCCAGCGAGCGAAGCGAGTATATATGAGTATAAAATATTTATGTTTTGGTTTACGATAACTTGTAAAAATGGACCGATCGAGACTAAATTTTAGAACTGTATTCCTACATGCTCGGATCTTATTTCGTAACCAGACGTAACATTTCGGAAACGATTTGGGGAGAAAATTTGATAAAAATAATTTATTTTGCAGAATACTTTTTATGGCATGTAATTTTTAAAAGCCAATATTCACCAAGAATCAGCTTAAAAAACTACACAATTAAGTTCCTTAAAGTTTTTCGCTATCTACAACGGTTACCGATATTAAAAAATCTAAACACAGTACGTTGTATTGTGGGCTCCTGTTAATCTTAGAGATAGGGAAGAAATAAGATTTCGACCAATTAATCAATATTTTTGGATAAAACTTGATAACCTTCAGTAGTTGAGATCAACAAGAGCTAAAAATCATAGAGCGGAAAGCAGACCTGCATACTCTTTGACGTCAAGCTGTTAATCTAGAGGAATAGGAAAAGTCCTTTATTTATGGACGATGTTGATGAAAGTACAAATGTTAAAAATAAAAATTGTTTATGGTAGAAATGCCTACTTTCAGTGTTCCTCACAGCAGCGAACCTGCACACTCTTTCCCATGTTAATCTTATGGAGAATAGGCAAATAATTCTCATGTTTATTGACAGATTTTTATAAAACTTGTCAAATATTATTATTATATTAATGATTTGGAAATTTGCTGAGTACGCAGGTCTGCTGCGACGGGGGTATTAGTGTTTTTAATGTGAATTTTACTTTTTAATTTACCATTGTCAATGAATACATCAACATCTAAGAATGTGACAATTTCGTTGGAAAACTGCCAAGTAAATTTCTAACAACTAAATTAATTTAAATTTTGTAAAATGTTTTTTAAAGAGCTAATACCGTGCTGCCAAACAATGAAAATATTGTCAATGAATCTTAACCAAATAATAGGAGTTAAAGGATTTTGAGATAAGAAATTTTGTTTAACTAGACCCATGAATAAATTAGCATATGATGGAGCCATTTGAGTACCCATTGCTGTACCTCTGATTTGGAGGTAATTTTAGTCCATAAATTTAAAGTTATTCATTGTTAATATCATTTGAATAAGAACAGGTAAAAAATTAGTAGAAGGTAAAGAATTTGTTGGTCTAGAGTTAAGAAAGTGTCATTCCAACACATCAAAACCTTAAAAGGAACCAACTTATTTTAAGAAATTCATAATTGGCACACCAGTTGGTTTTAAAATCAAAATTTCCTACAGGATTAAATCTCAGATAGTTTATTACTTATATAAATAAATAATGTAACTCAACTGCCTAAAACCATATGATTTCAAAATTTGTATTGTAAACTTTTCTTTGAATTTATTTATGTTTTGTTTTGTTTTCATGTTGTACACAGTCACTATTTTTTCTATTTCTTTTTGCTTGAAAACGTTTTTTTAATTAAAACGAAAATTTGCAAACCAACACTCTCATTCATTCAGTACACAACTATACATTTTTTAAAGTACTTATAATAGTCATTTGGCACTTATGAAGAATATATATATATAAATTTTAACAACTATTGTTTTTGGTCTCTAGGCACCTGAAGAGGATAAAATAACATGGTCCCGGGCTTAAGTCTTACCATGAGACCTACGGTAATAGCTTCTTCTCTATGGAAAATTTGCTAAAACATACTAAAAATCGTAAGACATTTAAAAATTGGGTAAAAAAGAAAGCGTCAATGTTATTCAACCCTGTCTAGAGTCGGTGCCCTCAAAATTCAGATGAATGAAATTTAAAACATGCTCTATTTTTCAAACCCATGAATAACAGTTACAAGCAACACGTGCTGAGACTGTTGCCACATTACAATTTCAATTAGATGTCCATCTGATCAAAATACACCAACCTTAGGCTCAATCTGTCCCCTTCTTAAAACAAGGCCATGTAATTCATCTTCTGCTTTGATTGTCAATCACAATAAATTATAGCCTGCATTTGAAGTCTAAGTGATATGTTATTCTAAATATGTCTCAAGGGGTGCATTCAATGTGATTTAACACTATTTCAAGGAGTAGAAGATACAAATTTTAATACATTGTAATCATTGTATATAGATAGAGGATAAATCAGAATTAGTGGTCCGTAACATTTTAGGGAGCCTCTGACAGTGGATAGGTTTTGCTTTGTATCCAAGAAATACAGAATCAGTTTGTTTTTATGCAGTTTTCATTCACTAGATGCCGAGGATTGGGCTAAGTAGTTTAATATTATATCAAAGAATGGCAATCCATAATCGTGTAGAATGTTATCCAGTGATTTTAGGCCTGAATCCTTGCTTTGCTTTTGAATTTGTTACTAGACTGGTTGAATAGTTTGCTCTTCAATTGTTTTTGATATTTTTATATTTCAAGGTATTTGGAGTACGCATTCTTCCTACTTGAGGAGTTACTGTAGATATGAGGAGCTTTTTGTAATTTTTAATTTTCAGCGTTTGACTGTTTGAATAAGTAACGTTCGACTCTTGTTTTTCTGAAGAAGAGTCATATCTGGATTCGTGGACGACCCCGCGATCTGCTGGCTTGGTACCTGCCGGAACGCAGAGCATGTGCGACCAGTACTTTATGAGGATTATGCCAGAACGGTGTGACATGCTTCTTTGCCAATGATAACAGCATTTAGTTTATGTTGTGCATAATTAGTTAATTTATTATCAGCTGAGCACATGCTTTTGTACATTTATCTCAAATCAGCATATCACCAGATTCCTATCTCACAGGAGGAGAGAATGTTTACAGAATTTGAAGCTTGTGGCATTTGAAAGCTGTATGAATGCACCAGAATACCTTTTGGTGGAACCAATGGAGTTGCTTGCTTCTAGAGGATTATTTATAAGATAATTCTTAAGGAACGACTCCAAGGAACATTTGCATATCTAGATATCACAATTTGTGGCAACACCCAAGCTGACTAACATTAATCTCAAAAGATTCATGGATTGTGATAAAAAATATAGGTTAGTCATCAACAAGACAAAATACATTTTATCAAAAGAGTCGGTAAACATCCTAGGACATTTGATAAGTCATTGAACCATCATGCCTGACCCAGAGAGGATACAGCCTATGCTAGATTTGCCTGCCCCCAAAGACCGAGCTTCACTTAAACATGTTCTGAGTTGTTTTTCTTACTATTCCAAATGGATTCCCCATTTATCTGATAAAATACTGGTAAATTGTAATTTCCTTTATTGCAGCTGTTTCAGGACTGAGCTAGAGTCGATGAGGTGTGCACCTACAAAAGGGTCCAGTTTTTCAGATATTGACGGGTGGAGCAATATTTGCAGAATGGTTGCCAAACTGCTAACAAAAACTTTTCATTCCTAGAAAAAATGACTGACAAATAACAGACGGATTTACCCCAGGTGGGTTGGCACTCAATCCAACCCCTCTTCGGAGGGCTTGCCTATGATTTCTGGGGAGGGCACAAAGCAGTTGTCTTTTTCAGGTGACTTGTTGAGTTCAATAGAAGAAGGGTTGAGCGGTTTGGGGAATAGCCCCTTCTCTCACCTCAACTCCAAAACCCATGGAGATGTTGGAGTTAGCGCACAGGGCTGTCCAGGCATCTCCTGTTGTTGATGCTGCTGTTTCAAGTACATCGAAGGCTGATGTGTCTGGCACAGTGGAGAAGAATAAACCGGAACAGGAGTCTGCTCTGGACATCTCAGACGGGCCTCGCCCACCAAAGAACAGCGGAAGGGACATGCTTTTAGGCTGTATTTAGTGTGGGAGAAAAAGACCAAGGATGAGACCTGGCTTCCAAGGGAGGAGTACCGCGAGCTGATGAAGAGGAAGCGGCTTGAAACCCCCAGCTCCAAAGGGGAGCTGAATGATAACAAGGGTGTGTCACCTATGCACAGGGCAGCCAAGGCGGCAGTGACTCCTGTCACAAAGAAATCCCGATGGGATCTCAAATCCCCAGGGGATGGTCAGAACCAATTGGCTCCGGTGGCATCTACGTCCACGTCTGCAGGTGGTTCCTTCAAGGATTGACTAATGATGACGAAGAATGCCATTCTCCCAACGTCATTTCCAGAGGAGAAATTGTCTGTAGAATAATGTGATTTGTTGCAGGGGATTATGTTCCATATGGTAATCGAGCAGAAAGAACTGATACAGATCCACAACACATATCATGAGCTTGGAGCTCGTGGCTTGAGCTTAAGGAGGGCCCCAAGGTGGTTGTAGGGGTTATAGGGATCTCCTGCGTTCCACCAATGTTCTTCTGTATGGAGGACATCGAGGATACTTTTTATCCCAAAACAAGGTAAGAATAGTTACACAGCGCCTATGATCTTGCACTCAAAAAGAACTTGGAGATTGTGCAGGTACAGAATCCTGAAATCTTGACTGGGGACTGGCAAATATTCAGCTGCAGGAAGGACAAGGCCCATCAATCGATAGTGTTAATCATTGATGAACGCAGTGATCCTTTTTTTCCAGGCTTCAAAAGGTTTTGATCAAGAACAGGACCCTGGCTCTAGGATTCTTGGAAGGACCTAATGGTGAGTTATTTCACAGGCCACAGGAGTTGTTGGAACGTTTGGCCAAGGTAGACATTCCTGCATGTATATCAGTGGAGATACTGATGAGTCAGGTGAGTGAGTCGCGAAGGGCCTGTGCAACCAGGTGGGGTGCTGCTAGCAGGATCGTCACCATCAGCAGGATAAGGTAGGCTATAGGCTCTCTAAATACTTTTAAGTTAAGGTGAGTTTAGCCCTGGGACACGTTGCTGCTGCATGGATGACCTCCAGGATGGTATTTATCCCAAAACCGGGTAAGGATCGTTACACAGCCCGAAATCCTTTCGGCCGATCTCATTGTCTTCTTTCTTGTTGAAGACTCTGGACAAGTAGATGGTAAAGTATACTGGGACTCTTCTATTGCGAGTACTAATTTGACTTTACACCAGAGTCCCGATAATCCAAGCGTCCGGCTAATCTGAATAACCTGGTGGGGAAAAGAATACTGAGTTCAAATCAAAAACGAAGAAATGTAATCTCAATTATAATATGTTAATCTACAGCACAGTTACACTAATTTTAAAATACCATTTATACAATGTTAATAATATATAAATACTTACTTTCTGGAACATAAGAATTTAATTATTGTCATTTGAAATAACACAGATATCCTGTAAGCCATTATAGTTGCGCCATCGTCTCATAACATAAATATCAAGCATTCGGATGTAGCATGACACTGTTGCTCGATATGACATAGGGTGATGTCTAGCTACACTCACAGTGCATCACAATATATTCTCATGGTCCGACTCTTAATCATCGCTTTTCAGAGAATTACTTATCGAAAATTCACCTCCAGCAATGACCGCAAAAGTAGGCCTACAGACATCACTGTTTTATCATTAATCGTTTTTATTGTGTCAATATGTGTGTAGTGTTTTATATTTCTAATGACACACAGGATAGAAAGACGTTCTACATAAAGGATAGAACGTCTCAGCAGGAACAGTTGATGCCATCGAGGCAAAACATGTAGTGGACAAACCTGTATGTGAACTGTGATAAATTGTAAGTTAATTGCTATAAATACACCATTAGGTTCTAAAATAATAGACTTTATTAGTAATTTAATGAACTTTACACAGCACCTCCGGATAATCAGATAACAACTCGGTAATCAGAACAGGGTTCAGTCTAAATTAGTTTGGATTACTGGGACTCAGGTGTATTTGTAAGTTACATTAACTTACAATGAATATGAAAACTTAGTCAAAGTCAAAATCAGATTTATTAAAAAAAACAAACAAAATATATTACAAATTGAAAAAAAAACAAAAAGATCTTTATGTAGACATAATAATAAAATAATAAAAGTAACTTAAAAAGTAGGAAATTGCCTAGATGGACCTAGAATGGTCTGTGCATAGGCCCGAGTTGTTTTTATTAAAAACTAGCTGACCCGGTGAACTTTGTAACGCCTGTCAGTAAATACATGTTAACTTTAAGATTGGCCATGTTCTGAAGTCGAATAGCATTACGACTTCATTGTGAAAGGTTATATATTCTAGGTCGCGACATAGTGAATAACAATACTGAAACGATAAGACATATTAATAACATTTCCATAGAAAAAATAAATCTAAGTGGATTAATTCACAATTTTCAAATCCAATCCAAACCTAACTGTAATACGGCTTTTATAGGAAAGATATACAACAGCTGATTATTATAATAAACGTAATATATATAAACATTATAATTTTTTTTATTTGGCCAACATATAAACACGTGACTTTTAATCAGACAGAAAATAATCCCCCAAAACCGTAAACTATTAATGTGGCAAATAAAGCTGTTCATTTTGTACAGCACATATTTTCTTCATAGTTTTACATTAATGAATGATTCAGATGGCATTGGATAGTAAAGCATATTGCTAATGGAGAGTAAACCAATAAGCTGTAGCTAAGAAATCAAATGTTTTCATTTTAGACATTTTGTAAACAAACTTACTCTCCATAAGGTTAACATTAGAAATTAAAACGCCATAAAATGGAAACTTATGGGGTTTTCGAAAATATTTTTTCACTAAAACCTTCCTGGACACATATAGAGCAACTTCCTAAAATTTCATGGCGATCGGATGAGTAGTTTGGCAACGCATAAAGGACATACATACATACATTCAATTTTATATATAGAGAAGATAAAGTGTATGTAAATTTTTTGAAATATATGTAGATAAAGAAAATGCAAAAGATAGAGTATAACTTAATAAAATGGATATGATTCGAGTACATTGGTGATGCCAAAAAACCAATATCATTCTGAGCTGCATGGAGGGTGAAGGACGGGGGGTCAGTCCAAGTCAAACGTTTGTCAGTTGTTCGAGGGTCTGCTGCAGTCAATAACTTGTAAATGTTAAAATAAAAAAGGTCCTATTCCCAGGATTCTCTTTTTAAATACTGCATATTGTGAATGATTTATACCTTACTAATTATGATGGAAGTGGAAAATAATAAACAGTATCAGTGGACTGACACATACTTTCTCCCTTAAGTAAAATTAAAAAAGAAAATCTGTAATAAAACTATCATGTCCTTTAAAGTTTATCTAAATATCATTTAAAAATGTATTGTTTAAAAAATAAACATCCCATTTCTGAAAATAAAAACAAGAGAAACAAAGTTAAATTAATTGTTCGGATTGTATTGGGGGAACCCCTCCCACCACTAGTAATACCAAGCTTTTTTGAGTTGGTTTTGTTGATTTGACCTTACGCTTCATACCAAGATTAAAAATTTTTATAATGAAAAATAAAATATTAAATTTTTTAATACATAACCTTGAAACATACTGCGTTATCATGCATACAATTACTTTTCTCAACCATACTGCGTAGAGTTTATAAATTATATTATAATCTATTGTTTAGTTTTTTTTACTTTCTAAAAGTATTTTTTTCATATCTTTTTAGTTTTATTTGGTTTTTTTAATGTTTTTTTTGGACATCCCTTATACCAAGTCCATTTCAATTTTTAGATGGCATGTATATTAATGGCTCCGTTTTTTTTTTTGAATTTTTGATTAATTTTTAATATTCTCCATAAGAATAACATCGGGCGCTTTCAGACAACATACTGCGTTTATCATGGACAGTACATTTAACTTTTCTCTGGAACCATTAGTCGTAGACAAATAATTATACATACTAATTTGTTTAGTTTTACTTTCTCCCCTTATACATAGTATATGGAGAAAGTATTGTTTTCGTCAAAATTTTCGAATTTGAGTTAAGGGTGGATATATCCGTTTTGGGGTCCCCTGAATCCAAAAAAGTGGGTTTTGACGTGGTGTCTGTCCGTCCGTGTGTCTGGATGTGTACAGTGCCACAGCCTACCCCATTGGTCCGATTTAGATGAAATTTGGCATGTATATATATAGTCACCGTATCTCCAGGCGTTTTTTTTATTTTTATGAATTTTTGATTTGGCTTTTTTTTTGTTTCAATGGCACCAGTCAAGTTATACTTGACTGGTGCCATTGAAACCAGCTTAAAAAACTAAACAAATTAGTATTTTGAATTATTTGTCTACGACTAACGGTTCCAGAGAAAAGTTAAATTTACTGTCTACGATAAACGCAGTACGTTTTCTGAAAGCGCCCAATGTTATTCTTATGGAGAATATAAAAAAATCAATTTCTTAGTTACTTTCCAACCGTTTTCCATGAAACTTGGTATGAAGTGTAAGGTCAAATCACCGAACAAAACCAGCTTGAAAAAGCTTGGTATTACGAGGGGGGGTTCCCCCATACAATTTGAACAATAAATTATTAAATGATATTTAGAATAACTTTGTAGAACGTGATAGTTTTATTACAGATTGTCTTTTTTAAATTTACTTAAGGGAGAAAGTATGTGTCAGTCTACTGGTACCGTTTATTTTAAGCTGGTTTCAATTGTGCAAGTCATGTTATACTTTACTTATACTGTTTTAGCTGAAAATTTAAAAATTTGATTTTTTTTACATTAAAAGCCAAATACTTTTGAACCGCCTTTTTTACAGGCGGATGGTGCAAAATTATTTAGTACTCTGTGTACTGTATCAATCAAATTTTAATCAAAATCATTAAAGCAGTTTTTGAGAAATTTGGATTTTTCACGTTTTTAGGGGTGAACTATCCTTAAAAATCGAAACTTCAAAAAAATGAAAAAAGCCTGGAGATAGGGTGAATATATACATTCATGCCAAATTTCATCTAAATCGGACCAATGGGCTAGGCTGTGGCTCTGTACACATCCTGACGCATGGACTGACAGACATCACGTCTAAACCCACTTTTTTGGATTCAGGGGACCCCAAAACGGATATATCCACTCTCAACTCAAATTCGAAAATTTTGACGAAAACAATACTTTCTCTATATACTATGTAAAAGGGGAGAAAGTAAAAATTGGAGGACTGTCAAAACAGTAAACCTAATAATTAAACACATTTGGGCCATAGTCTGAAATGATTTCACTTTCCCATTTGCACTCCTGTGCTTTGTACCCTTGATCAATTATTAAAGCTTATTTGATCAAGATTTTGTTTAAACTTGTTACTGAAATAATTTCTTCATGCATTACCATTTTAGAGCAGGAAAATTCTAGTTATGCAGTAGATTCATATGTAGTTAGCCTCAAATGCATCAGTTACGTACAAAAGTTTCATGTGTAGTTAGCCTCAGGTGCATCAGTTACGTACAAAGTAACATGAATAGTTCTCAAAATCTCTATTTAATGATTTTTAATTGAACTTGTAGATTCTAATCATGTAATCAAGTGTCATTTACTTGTCACTACCAGCAAATCAAGCCCGGGTATACATTTTAATTTTTGGAAATTTTAGGTTATATGACACATCAATACATAATTTAATGAAAGTTTGTGATTATGATAACATAAGAAAATGACTTGTAAGAATGGAGTGATATTTATTATTATTATTTTAAGAGAAATACATATTAGAAATCAATTATTAAATGGTTTAATCTTTACAAAAACTATTTATCTCTTAAAATTCTGGATTGGAACAAAAAGAGTATGTAACCTGGGTTGATTAATTCATTTCATCATTCATTCTTTAAATTTACAGTTTACTTACCATAAAAACTCATCCTGAAAGAATACACAAGTGAGGAAGATAAAAACACAGCATATATGTTTTTGTAATTTTAACGTTTATGGGTTTCTCAAAATATCAACAAGTACATCTTTTGGAAAAACAACCTACTTTACACTTTAAAAATATAACACCAGAACTGATTCAGAACTGTAGCTTCCCTAAATGAACTCACGTTCATCAGCAAATACAAACTAACTGTTTCTACAAAACGAAACAAACAACATTGGGTAATCTAAATCGGTATTAAAACGATTAATTTGTACATCGCTAAAACTGCATCGTCGATAAAATACTCGATAAATCTCTATCATTACAAAATGTTTTTACATATACTCGAAAAATTAAATTAACAACATGAGCGTAAAACATAAATACTAACTTATCACTTCTCTTTAAAATATAAACATTTTATACCTCGCCTTATTTATATATATTTATATACCGATGAGAAATATCTAACAACTATTCTACCTACAATATGTAAATATGCATTCACTTGAAAAAGGGCAAAACATGCAACAGTAGCGGCTGCCGGCCGGGACAGTCTTTATTGTACGGTATTTACAAGGAACGACACCACCTTACGAGGACTCTGCGACATCTGGGTGCTGGTTAGCTGCTACCCATGAGTTGAACACGTCCCTGCAAAATGACAATGTCACATAACAAACATGTACTCCTTGAGTGAAGGGACCATTTTAGAATTTAAATAGAGATTGCAATATACGATACATGATACAGTAAACCCTCTCATATCCGGATCTCTCATATCCGGACCCTCCGATATCCGGACGTGATTTTGAAAGAATGAAAAAATTTAAAATTACTCTAGGAGGTCAATGTTTGTTAAACCAGTAGTCGCGAACGATGTTTGTATGCCGGTTAGTAGCGCGCCGATCGCCGAACCCGGGGTTAAAGTATGTCCGCGGTAATGTTCAAAAGCGGAATAGGGAAACGATGAGTCACCCTGCCTCCGTGGTCAGTGTCGCCTTTGTTTTGCTTCAGTGACCTTGTCTTTCTTGTAACGGTTCGTTTTAGTTTCGGGTAGGAATAATTTATTATGACCGGAAAAAGAAAAAGGGTTGTCATTACGATGGAGGAAAAATGTACTCTAGTACTGTATTACGTGATTTTTTGAGTTTTGATATTATTAAAGTAGTTTTATTTATTTCATATCCGGATGTTTTATCTCCCTCTCATATCCGGATTTTTTGCTATCCGGATCGGCCGTCGCCACATTAGTCCGGATATGAGAGGGTTTACTGTATATATATATTCAAATGTAAGAGAAAAAACCTACAATGACGGGGTTTTCACTGTCACCACTAATTTTTTGACTATACTTACTTACAAGTAACAGATAAAAAATTAAGTTAAACCAATTAACTTACAAAACTCAAAACCAATGTCGTTGATTAACAAAAAACCAAGATATAGAGACATCATCATCTGTCTTATCAGCACCCTAATATTAATAAACAATCACAATACACATGCAAAATTAAATCATGACCTTACAAGTAAGTACAGTAAAACCTCACTAACTCGACAGCCAACAGCTGACAGAACACCTTTATCTTACAGTACGAGCATTCGATTTTTCAAGGTCACGTGACAAACTGAGATGGAGAGTTGATCTATTGTGCACCTTTAGGCGGTTCAAAGTCAAAGATCTAGTTAGGATGTTATAGTTCGCTATTGATTAGTTATTCGTGGAAGAACTTTATATCATTGGAAGGAAAATGTTCTATCATTAAATGTTCTGGATAATAACTCAACAACCCCTGGGAGTTAGTGAGGTTTTACTGTAATAGTATATTTTTCTCTAAGACCCCAAGTGTTGCTTTTTCATCCAAGTTAAAGTTTAATGACTAAGGTATATCCTTGGTCTCAGTTAGAAAATGAGCAAGGATGAAAAAGACACTTTGGTCCAAGCGGCAAACTATATTTTTTTCATATTGCACGTTCAGATAAATACTGGAAAAATCAAATTTTAAAATGTATTTACTTCATCAAGGTCAACTTGATCAAGATCATATCAGTCAATCAAACCGGGTAGTTAAGGGGGGGGAGGGTTTGTACCCTGAAAATGGGGTTTTTGCGTTTTTCATATAGTTTTTAAATATTTTACATTTTTTGCCATTAGAATAAGCTTCAAAACTACATAATTAATTTAGCATTTTAATGTTGTTCTCTGTGTTCAATGGTTACGGAGATATTAAAAAGTCTAAACAAAGTACGTTTTATTTTAGGGTTCCAATGTTTATCATAAGGAGGTTGAGGAAAAACTAATATTTTTCTTCTTGTAGTTGAGATCCATTCATTCACGCTTAAAATCATAGTTTATGTGTTTGTCATGTCAGCTAACATGTATACTCGTTTCTAATGTCAATCATAAAGAGAATAGCAAAATCCTACATTTATGAAACTTGGTTTGCAATTAATTGTTTATGGTAAAAATGCCTACTCCAGTGTTCCTCACGACAGCAAACCTCCGTAATCTTATGGAGAATATACAAACTCTCTTATTTATTACAGACTGTCATATTGATCCTGAAATTTACTGAGTACACAGGAATGGGGTTATTTTCACTTCATCACAAGTGTACAAACAACTATTTTTCAAGCAGTATGACAAAAACCCATTATTAAGAATCATAATAAAAACATATGCTGATTTCAGTTTATTAAATGCTAACCAGTTGGTGTGACATCATACCGAGTTGGTTTGCTGTTTACCAATATAAATAAGAAAATAACTCAAAATAAGGGGATGTATTTTTCAAATTTAGTTTGTCACAATCCTGCCTTTAGTCCACCTGCCATCTTGACCCGCACATTTGTATTGTAACTCTCTGCCCTGGCCAACGGCCTGATTCTGCAGTCCCTTTTCTCTGCCTGACCTACCTATGCCGACCCATTTGGACTGGCATGACAGTAATGTGTAAACACATGTCATCTATCATTAGCCTATTACAAATATATAACATATTAAATTAATTTATTGATAATATTTTTGAAACGACCAACATGATATAAAACAACATATAGAAGGTATTACCTGCAGTGAGTAACGACACACTCATTGCTGCAATACTCGTCCTCCCACTCGGGGTTGGTGGTGGCAGGGTTTGGGCAGCCGTGACGGATACACTGTTGAGGGGCTGCAGGGCTCACTGACTGGTGGGGGTCCCCCCCGCCGTTGCCCCCCTGTAACACCAGCCCCACTACCAGCTCAATTATCGGAGCCTCTAACAAAGCTACACACTCTCTAACAGCTTCTCTTAGGCCTACTACTTTATACAGAAGGTGGAATTGCTGAACATCAATATCAATGCTAAATGGTAGAACTAATACGATTCAAACCTCAGATACCTGTGAAAACTGTTGACTATCTAAAAGTTTGAATATATTTAGAACCCACAGCTTAAACACAAATTTTTATTGTATTTAAGCATTTCAAAAAACTGCAATACAAATTTTCACAATCACAATTAGATAAAATGATACAATTTGATCACTTGCCATACAAGCTTTTTTCTAATACAGTGGAACTTAGATAATATGAACTTCTTTAATTAAATTTCTTTTGTGGGCTCTAGAATTTTATATACAAACAATGCTGAAAAATCATAGCTAATTCAAGGTTTATTTCGAATAATTCAAATTTTGAGCATGGTAAATTTTAAAATTAAACTAAAAAAATTGGACCAAATTTTGCATTAGACCATGTGCGTACCAGCATATAGACTGATGATTTACACATCCTTAGGGTATTGGGAGAAATTGCTGGATCACCTACAGAAGAAGAAGAAATACCGGCTCGGAATGCAGCCGACGTTTTGACTCACATACAAGATCTTAAAACATTTTTTAATAGCAGAGTTTTTGTGCATTATGTGTTTCATGTTCAGTACTCAGTCGTTCATAAAAAAAGCTTTTCTTCTCTTTAGTTTGCAGATTCCATTTCAGAATTCCGGAGAGAAATTTTTCTAGACTAAAATCACCAATGGAAGTAACATTAACGTAAAATAATGTGAACTGGCATCAATGCAGCAGTTCAGATGTTGCTGAATACATTTAAGTTGATTTATGACATGTTATTTCCAGAAGAGAAGAAACATGGCGTAGCATGGCCCTTTGGGCCTGATCGTGCAAAGTACTGAAACTGTACTGAACTGAACTGAAACTATGTTCAAACATAGGCTTTTGTGGCTGGTGTCAACAATGTCATGTTGATTTTTCAGCGTTAACCACGTGGACCTGTCAATTAGCAATATGCTGATTGATGTTATCAATGCTGTAAACGATTCCTTATAAACTCAGATCCCCGGCTGCCGATTATCTACGGATTACCCAAAATTCACAAAGACGGAACTCCCAAGCGCCCTATTGTAAATTCTATCAGATCACCTACTTAAAATGTCACGAAATTCATCTCTAAGCATTTATCTGAATATGTAGGACAGACCGACTCATTCTTTAAGGATTCCGGATACTTCATTGAAATAATAAACCGCTTAAAACAAGATGAAAACGATATACTAGTTAGTTTTGACATGGAATCACTGTTCACTATTCCTGTAAGTGATACTGTTAATCTAATCAGAGCTCGACTTAACGATGAACTGGACAAATCAGCTGAAATCAGTCTTTGTTCTACATATTTTTACCTCGATGGAAAATTTTCCAAACGAACAGAAAGAGCAGCGTATACATAGGAGAAACCAAAAGAATGATTTCCACCAGACTCAAGGAAGACATTCGCCGTACTAGAAAAATAAATCCCTAGAAATCAGCCGTAGCAGAACACAGTTGCACCACAAAACATGCTATCGAATTTGATAATACACAAGTACTTGCTAGCATCCCGCACTTCTACCCTAGAAAAATAGAGAAGCCATAGAAATAAGAAAACATACCAATAGTTTTAACAAAGAAGACACTTTTTTTACCCCAATCATGGCAACCTGTTTTGTACAAATTTCTACAATAACAACTTAACAAAGCATTGTTAATAGGCAGGTCCACATGGTCACCCCCAACCCCTACCCATACCAAGGCAGTTGACCCTTCCGCCTACCTACGCTCGGACAAACAACCCTTCAGTCTCAGCCAAGCTACTGAGGATTAATAAGTGAAATATTAAACCTTATCCTCCATAAGGGCGAAACATTGGCAGTCACAATACATCCAGTTAGACAATCTCGCGGTTGATGCCGAAAAATCAATTTGACATTATTGCAACTGTACTTCCTACCTCAATTTACTGTATTTTGTAACAGAAATAGCCATTAAGCAATGAATTCATATTCAAAAATTGTGACAATTTTATAAAGGGTTTTGATTTACAATGGTCTCTACCAATTATTTTCATCGACCTTTTTATAAGAACTTCTTTAACAGTTACACATATTTTGACATATTTTAATGTTAAAAATTTAACGACTATACCTTTGGACTCTGGGCACCTAAAGACTAAAAAATATCCAAGTTCCACTGTAATGAAAATTTTGAATCTTGTAACACTAAGGTGAACTATAAACTGACTATAATATGAAAAATTATCATAATAACTCCTAAACTAAAGGAAGCTTAATATATATTTCTTAAACCCAGGCCTAAACCATGTAGCTTAATTCACTAGACATCAAGAAATAAATTTCACTGGAACTGAGAAGTAATTGTTTGTGTATTTTAAGTTGATCAAAAGCAAACTAAATTTTGTATAGAAACATTTTTAGGATATAAAAGATCAACTGTATATTCTACTTTTCTGCTTATATTTCTGGCTCCTCAAGGCCCATTTTTTGGTTCGGTACGGCTACAAGCATTTTAATAGTTGGAATAATATACTGTAATTCTCTGTTTTACTCCTACATCAGTAAAGTGGTATTTCCAAAACATTAGTCAACGTTGTAATTAGTAGTTATTTCTTTTGTTTGTAAAAAATAAAGTGCAACAATTATACAAGCGAACAATGATTTTAATAATACCTGCTGCTGTTGCATGTAGTTTGAGCCAATGTTATTTGTTTGTTGCTGTTGTGAATTTTGCTGCTGTTGTTGTGGTAATTGTTGTTGTTGGCCCATATGTCCTCCAATCATTCCCTGAAAAACAAAACTTATATTGCACCAACACAGTATGACCATAGATGAACGGATAGTAAAAGGCTTTACTATCCGTTCCTCTCTGGTATGACATTAGACAAAACAACAAAGGGTTAGGTTGCAGGCCTATTCTATCCAAGGACTAAGATTTTTTAAGCTCAGGATTGACTGGGAAAACCACAAGGATCTATGTCTCTGTGATGGTTTATCTGAGGGTTGGTATTCCTACCACAGTAACTTATAGAGTTTAATAATTCAAACTAAATGCATTCCTTAAAAATACTTTCTATAAAGATAAAGTTTTTTTACAGAAAACATTTTTCAGACAATTTTTTGCCTTTTTTCAAACTGTACAACATTGTGAAACCATCCAATTACCATTAAAAATCTGTAGATCATAGTAAAAGAAGGGAATCTTAACCCTATAAGTAGCAAAGTCGTAATTGAGGACACATTTACAAGTTAATAGGAAGTGAAACATAGTGTCATAAATTTAGCGAACTTCTTATTCCTAGTCACTTTGTCACCGTCTTCCCGTTTGGGAGCTGATTGGAACTAATTCATGGAGTTCACTGTTTTGCCAACACTAGAGTATGCTTCATAGCCAACTAAGACTACAGCCTTACAGAATTACTTTGATCTAATGGCACAAGGTGTTTGCCGACGAGGGAAATGTTTGAAGACAATCAGAAGTACATTGGTTCGTATCCCGGCGATGATAGATCCCAATTTGGCTTGAAAAAGTATAGGATAGTGGTGGGAGAGCCCACCTAAAAAAATTGGTGACTGGTTTAGGTGGAAGTTGTTGGCTCAATTATGATTGCAGTGGATACCTGTTTTGCTTCTTTTACTATGTATTGTATTGGTTAAGAGGGGGGACATGTTTTGTGTTTTTAGAGTAATTGAAGAAGTGATGCATAGTGATTTTTAAGGCAGCATACAGTTAACCTGGGAGGACTCACATGCCAGGTTGGTGCTATTTTCAAGAAAACTTGTACTTAGTGGGTGTCGGCAGTTTTCATAATCACCACACCTCTCATACCTCTTTCGAGGAATGGACTGAAACACTTCCCGCCTTCCCTAGATTCAGTATTATTTACTTTAGCGCACTTTATTTTACTAAAGCACTGGTCAGTTTGACCTGTGTGAGTGACGGAGACAGTCTGTTCTCGGTTTGTTCGACCGTGAGGAGTGACTGGGCAAGTCATATCTCTTGGTTTAATAGGTTACGCAACATCATAATATGGGGCCTATGTACATAGCCAACGTACAGTACTCTGTGGAGTTAAGTTAGGCCTAGGACGTTATTAACGGTAGGCTACTAAAACAAATTATTCAAATTGTTAAGCAACATAGTTTGTCTTGGCAGAGCAACATAGACCTAAGTCAGAAAAGAATATTATGATCAGCCTATACCTTAATTTTACAGTAGGTAAAAAACTAATGGTGCCATAATTTTATCATGTGTCCTAGGTAACATTGGCCAGGGCCTGCATATAGCTGATGTATGATCGTGAATAAGTAAAGATAGATGCAAGTATGAATAAGTGAACTTTGCAATCTTCAGTTGTGACCAAGTTAAAACCTACCAAACAAGTTTAAGTTAGGTTATATAACACTATTTTTAAAGCTCAGTAAATAAAATTATTCTTCTTTATTATGTTATAAGAGAGTGAAATAGGTGTATTTGAGTGTTTTTTTCCTCCACCCAGAACCCCGATCCCCTAGCTTGACAGGGTGGTATCAGAGTGACTTATTTAGCCTAAAAACATCAAAAACCGTCGAAATTGGGTTCTTCTATCTTCTAAAGTATTGTTAGAAAGTGAAAAATGTTCATTTGAGATCGATTTGATAATCATTAGTTCTTACCGGATGTAAAACCTTTACCTAAATAGGCCTATTCTTAGTTTTTGAGCCATGATTTCAAAAAAATTTTGGAAATGAAAATATAACCATTTCAAAAGTGATTATTATAATTTTTGCTTGTCTAAATAATTTATATTTGTCATGAAGTACACTTAATTACAAAAAAATGATATAAAAATTAGGCCTGTGCTTATACTCATATGAAACTGTAAATCCTTTGTAGGCCCTAACCTTTGTAATTAATGATTTAAAATTATTGGTGATTAAACAAATATTTACAAAAAGTCCTTTTAGGTGCGGTCTTTTTCAACTGTACATACAGTATGTAAGCAACAAATTTTTTGAAAAAGATTTAGCGGTCCTAAACGGGTTAAACCACAAATAAAATATGATACTAGACATAGATATTAAACTTACAAAGGCATATACGTCGATTTGGAACAGAAAAATGCTTTCACAAAGCCTCAAACAAAAACAATAATTAATTAAAAAATTGTCACAACAAAAGCCGAACACAACAACGGTCGCCAGTGAATTATACTGTTTCAACCACTTACTGACTATACAGTAAACAATATGGCGTTTCGGCGTATGGCCGGTGGCAGTGTTGCCAACACCTCACACACGTTTTTCTCAGCAGCTAGCTCAAAATTGCCCCAAAATTAGTCGTATTACCCCAAGCTTATCACAGGGAGAGTGAAACAGGTGTATTTGAGTGATTTCTTCCCCCGCCCAGAACCCCGATTCTCGCCGATCCCCTAGCTAGACGGAGTTGTTTCAGAGTGACTTATTTAGCCTTATTAACTTATTAAGCTATTTACCTTATAATAGCAAAATTACCCCAAGCCTCCAACGGTCCTAAAAATAGTTATTACCGTAATTTTCCTCTAACATATATGTAATTTTATTAAAACACTATCACTTGACAGTTAAGAAGTGAATCTTGAGACTCCTCTTGGATAGGTTTGGTATTAGGAATTCGGGTATATATCTTCCAATTTGTTTCCTATGATCCATTTGTACCAAGACAATGGCTTTGTTTTTTCTATTTTCCATTTTGTTTGTTGACATGTGGGACCTCAGGTTGACAAGTTCATTAAGAAAGATTGCAGCTCTAAATCATTTTCAAATACACTGAGAAATTTGTTAACCTCAACCTCAATTTCTTCTGTGGTGAGATCTGAGAGTTTGATTATTGCAACAAACCTTGTAACAAATTCCTCATAGGCTTGCATTTGACTATAGGAAAATAAAAATATACATTTTTTTGCCATCCCTTGCCCTGGGCCTTCCCCCCCCCCGCAAGCTTGCCTTAGGCCATGGCCTAGGTTGGCCTTATGGGTGATCCGGGCCTAATACTATCCTTCTAAAAATCTTGGATAATGGAACCTATAGTCATACTGTAGTAATTGATCTAATCGTAATCGATCTAAAAATACCTAAGGGTTGAGATTGTATTTTTATTTTTTACTATGACACTTCTCAACCTAAGAAACCCATATTTTTTGGAAAGTTTTTTATCTATAATAAAAATACAATACATTGATACTCAAGTTATAGAAACATTATTATATAAGCAACAACAATTTGGTTCAAAACACCTCTTCCTCTCTTCCTTACAATGATAAGTTATTATCCTCCTCCTTTTTTGACCCTAATACAAAAACGCACACTTGTAATTTTGTCACTATGACTTCTATATACTGTTAATATAAAGAAGTAGAACTAGTAAATTGATGTTAGTGGATTTTAATAAGCTTTATTTATAGCATAAGGCAGATAAGAAATTGCCAAGATACCTTTTAAAGGCATCATTCAGTAAAACTAAAACATTAGTTGCCTCTGAAGAATTATCCTTTAGATAGACAAAAGTACATCAATTGAAAAAGGTCACTTTTACCATATATTTCACACATCACCCTATACCAGGTTAATTGAATTTTCTAGCCTATTGCTGTATTAATATTACTGTAGGATCTGTGAAATTACCCTGAATGTTACAAGTGTTGGAGTAGGGCCAAGTGCGAGTGTGAAGAGCCAGTGCTGTTATTAGACCTCATAAAAAAAGGCAAAAATCACTTTCACTTTAGTTCTGAAAAAAGTAATGCCAAATAACATTTTCTATACTGAATAAATAATAAGAGGGTTCTAAACCAGGGTGTATCATTCTCTTTTGTTTAATATGCATATGGTTGAACCTACATACCATCATAATGAGTTCGTGAGGGTTTATAAAGCTTTGATTGATAGCCTACTTTTAAAAATTTATTAGTGGGTTAAGCTTGATTGGAAAACCAATGCTTATATGCATTAGAACTATATGAATCGGTGGTCAGTAAATCTACCACCATAGCATGACTAACAACAACAAGAAGTTGAATGCGCATTTGACTGGGACGGTGGCGTCGACCTGTAATCCGGCTACTTGTAGGTCGCAAATTGTGGATAGCGAATAGTGGATAGTGAGCGATGGTTGGCTGGTGTAGTGTTCTCTGGTGTACATTAACGCCCGCACTATCAAATACTATTAATCCCTTAAAACCATCCTCATAATTAGGCCGTTGTCTGGATTCCACATTAAACTGTAAGTCCCTTAGTTGCTGTCATTGGCTGTTGGGCTATTAATTAACAGTCCTGTCTAAAGAACATGATAACCTTAGTCAGTAACAAGACCACAAGATTACGACACAATCATCTTACACTCAATTCTCATTCATACTTGGCTTAAAATATTTACATTGTGGTATGGTTGCCATTTTAATAATCTAATCTAATGACAGCCAGTCTCCTAAAAAAGGTGCACTGAAAAAGTGCCAAAGGGCATCCTTGGCACTTTTGATATCCATGTCAAAGTTTTGGCAATATGGGTCTATTTCCTCTTCAATGTAAGAGTATATGAATGACACATGATCATAACACGGGGTTAGAGTTAATGGTCTTGGATATGGTGGCTAACTACGTCCCTAAAAACATACTCTCTCTGTTAGTCACTTTCAGTCAAATTTCAAACAGGAATGTACAGATGACAGTACAAATAACTTCCTCCAAAGCGGGGCCAGAGGATTGTTTCAAAGGTAAATTGCTTCTTTGTACTGCATGGAGGATAAGTTCAGAAAATCCCATGAGTATGTATGTATGTCATGAGCCCAATATAAAAACGTGCCTATAAAATATCACTTGTTTAATTTAAAGGTGATGATAATAATTTACTGTTTCGAGAAAGGAACTCTCAGAACTAGATGCAAAACCTACCTGTTGATTATGTTGTTGTTGGTTTGGCGCCCTGTTGTCAGGGATCATATGGGGTTTCTTGCTAATGCTCATGTTGTTGTTCATGTTGCTCATGGTGCTCATATGTTGTTGTGGGGAGGGAGCGGGCATGGGAGGAGAAGGAAGTCCTGTGGGGGGAGAATAACCACTGTATCCTCCTCCATACCCTCCATACGCTCCGTACATTGTCTCTTGCTCTCCTGCTCCCTAAAAAGTTTAGTTTTAGGCATAAGAAGTGTTTAAATAATAATATATTATCAATGTGCATTAGGTCTTGTTTCTGAATTTATATTATATTTATATATAACTAATTATTAAACCTGCAACAGTACAACTACCGTATTTGAGTTTGTTAACTACTTACTTTTGATACTAAGCTGGCTCGGTAAGCTGCTAAAGCTTTTAAGTAATCCTTTTTGGCTGCTTCAGTCTTCTTTTTATATACCTGTGAAAACACGATGTAGTAACTAGTTGGATATATATTTACTATAACAGACTTCAGGCTTTTCAAAATGTAATATTTCACTATAGAACAGGTGTTAAATATGGTAAAGAGAATTAATTTTGGTGGCAGGAGGTTAACTTGCCACATTCTGCTCTTCTCATTTAAATTATTTTAACTTTGAGCGTGTACAATTAATTATATTAATCTTGAGTTAATATGTTTTCATAGAGGGACATAAATCACTCTATATATAAAAATACAATATAATTTTTCAAATACAACATCACAAAATTAAGGAAGTTTCAATAGCATGTGTAGTTATTAATAAATATCACTGTACCGGCACTTTATAAAATATCATTGTTTAAAGATAATTTACCCTTGAACGCTTTCAATATTTTTAACAAATAAAAGATTGTGTAAGAATTATGAGTACTAAAAGAGACCCTACTAAATATTTATGTAGTCTATATTTAAATTACTTACTATTTTCTCACAAATTCTTTTATAACAGAAACATATTTCTTTCCCTCAAGCGAAAGCTTTAGAAAAGTCTGCAGTTCTTTTATTAGCATGTGAATAAAGAATGAGTTCAAATAGATTACCATTCCTAAAAGAGGAGGGGGAAGCCTGCTATCTGTTGCTTATTTCATCTTTCTCTCCTCCCTCCCCTATCCCACTCACACATTCTACATGGCACACACACATACATACACCCAAAACATCCTACTGAATCTTTGATTATATCTTACATTGAAATTTCTTCAAAAGGTGCATTCAGTCCTCCCTTCCTGTTTTACATTTCTCAATTTCCTTTTCCCTCTCAAAGCACCCTTTGTACATTCCTTGAGCAACATTTTCAGCCGACCTTTGTCTTTAAAATATACAGTGAGCAATTCAAATTTGAGTTGAATGTTAATTTTTTTGATAAGGTAATGAGATCTTATCAGTGTTCCTGATATGCCTCATAGACAACCACAATCACACAACCATCATGCTAAGGAAATGTGTCTTTGTGTAACAGTAAGAGCTAGGAAACTCTTAAACAAATTAATTCTCAAAAACTTGGGACATATAGTCGATAAATGTAAGCTAAATTTTAACAATATCCAATAATTTTTCCAATTAATAATGAAATTTTTTGAAATAACAGACAAAATAACGTCATTACTTCAAAACAATAACAAGATTTAATATTTATGAACATAAATATTGTACCAAAAAAGTGGGCTTTAATTAAGTAGTTCAATGCTGTATGATCAAAATGGATTCACATCAGATTATCCTAATTACTGATATAATTCATTCCCTTTTGTAATGTTAATATTGTGTAATAAAAACAGAAAATCATTACTTCAGAGTTGAAATAAAAATAATTATTAAAATACAGAGAACATAAGTGTACAATGACTTACATTTTTGTGATCCGTGTCTAAAGCATCCCACATGGATGCAACTATTTTGGACACCTCCCCGAAACTGGCGTTGGGATTCTGTCCCTTGATCGCTGCCTGCGTGTCTCGGAAAAACAGTGCATACGCGGAGACAGGCCTGTAGCAAAAAGCAATTAATTGAGTATGAGAATATCAACAAGAAAACAGTGCATATGGGGAGAAGGCCTGCAGCAGAAAAAATTCTCAGAGTCCCGGTAATCCGAACTAATTAATTGGGACTGAATACTCTTCCGATTATCAGGAAATTCAGTGTAAAATTGCATTTAAAATACCAATAAATCCATGAATTTGATACGAACTACGTATTTAGATCCATTGACTTACGTCTTATCGTAGTTCACAAATAGTTATGTAAACTACAGTATATATTTTGACTGAACGGCATCAAGTGTTCCTGCAGAGACGTCCTATCCGTTATGACTCATCATTAGAAATATAAAACTCAACACACAAAAACGAACAATGATAAAACAGTGTCTTCTGTGTAGGCCTACTCTTTACACGATCACGGTCATTGCTGGAGATGACCTCAAATGTTTGAAAAGTAGCAGAAAAGCGATGATGAGAGTCAGACCGTGAGAATCAAGTCTATTTTAATGTAATGATTGTACTGTGAGAGTAACTAGACATCGCACTACGTTCTCGAGCAACAATGTACTCTACTGCTACATTCGTATGACACTTCATATTTATGAGACGATGGCGCAACTATGCATTAGGTAATAGGATTTATTTGTTACGTCAAGTGTTATAATTCAGACTACATTGCTTTGTTTTTAATTTATACTCAGTACCTTTTTCCCCATAAGTTTGTTCGGACTAGCTAGACGTTCGGAATAATTAGCCGGACGTTCGGAATACCGGGACTCTGGTGTAATTGAGTATGACAATGTCACCACGAAGCCACAAGAAGGAATAGGAAGTATGATAAACATTTCTTGCTCCAGTAACAAAATTATTAAATTGTACTTTTTGGCTATAAAATCTGATACAGTCTATTGTTTTGAAATAAGTTTTATAGTGTCTTCATCCATTTGGACACTTTTTTCTTTGTCCCCCTACTTCTCATCCTAGGACTTTTTGTTCCAGAACAATGTTTGGAACCGATTTACTGTTTACTTCAGGCTAGACCTAGTGGGTTACGATATTATCACTTAGTGAAATAGGTGAATGGCGAGATTTGAACCCGAGACCTTGGGCACCCAAGTCTCATGCTCTAACCCTAGACCAGAGCACTTCCCTGGAGATAGTACGACGTGAACTGTGCTGTACTATGTTTAGTACGGTACTTCTTATAAACCATGCTTGAACTCTATGTGTAACCTACAGTAAATTGCTTCATACAAGTCGCTATATATCACATTTTAAATGGTTATACACACAGAATTTAAAAAAGATAAACGTATACACGAAACACACACGGAGCAGATCACACACAGGTTTACACGGGAGCAACAGTGGAAGACCAGGACAGATCATATTTTCAGAGGAGAGTGCAACTGAAGTAAGCGGTTGGCAGAGTGGGCAGTGGAATAATGTGTTATGTCTTCTGTGACATAATAAACTCGTAAATCATCTCCAATTACTTAACATACAAGCCCAAAACCTGCTATAAAATGTTTGCAGCTTAAAAATACCCCCGTTGCAGCAGACCTGCATACTCAGCAAATTTCCAAATCAATAATATAACAATAATATTAATTATATATATATAACAGGTTTGATCAATATCTGTAATAAATAATAGAGTTTGCCTATTCTCAACATGGGAAAAGAGTATGCAGGTTAGCTGCCATGATAAACACATAAACTATGATTTTTAAGCATTTGAAGCATAAGATCTCAACCACATGAAAGTAAATACCAAGTTTATTAATCCAAAAATATTGATTGATAAGTGAAATATTAATTTTTCTTTATTCTCCATAAGATTAACATTGAAGCCCCAAAATACAACGTACTGTGTTTAGATTTTTTAATATCTCGGTAACCATTCGAGATAGAGAAAAACTTTAAGAAACTAAATTATGTAGTTTTTTAAGCTAATTCTAATGGTGAAGTATAAAATTTAAAGTTTTTTAAAATTACATATGAAAAGCGTAAAAAACCTCCCCAAACTACTCGTTCCGATTGACCAATATGTCTGGTTTACGAACTCGTCCGAGTAAATGTAGAAATACACGTCTCTACCAAATTTGGTCTCGATCGGACCACGAAATTGATCGTGTTCTCAGACACACACACACACACACACACACACACACACACACACACACACACACACACGCACACACACACATATATATATATATACAGTATATATAAATTTTAACGACTATTGTTTTTGGTCTCTGTGCACCTAAAGAAAGACGTTAAAATAACATAGCTTTGTGCTTAATTCTTGCCATGAGACCTACGGTAATAGCTTCTTCCCTATAGGAAATTTGCTATAACAAATGATATGGATTTAAAATCATCGTCCTAGCTTGATTAGCTACCGAGATATCAATAGTTTTGAACTCAATACATTTTCCTATATCATCCTTAGGAAGGAAAACTATACAGGGTGTACCAGAACTCTCAGGACATTTTAATTGAAAGTTGTTCCTCTGGTCGGGACAAAATTATTTTACGATATAAACGTGGATATCTGGTATCTAGTTTCACATCTGTCGGTTTGTATGTGTTTTTACAAAAATTAATTTATAGATTTATTTAGGATAGAAACTACACACTACACACTACATACATCTACACTTTAATAGGTAGAATAACTGTTATCCAAATTAATGAAATTTCTATATGTCCTCAATACTGTACAAATGAGAGCGCATTATTACTCTATGGGATTGGTTGGTTCGAGATGCATTTCTATGACGATAAGAAAACAGAAGTGTTGTTTACGTTTGTTTCTGACTTCTGATTCTGATAGTTATTAGAGATCAATTAAACACTCTAGTTTGATCCTGAAATCCTAAATGAACTGCTCAGGCAGGAAGATGGTGTTTAAATTTTGAAAAAAACAGTGTGTAGTAATATAAACTTATACGTCAACCAAAGTACACTATACTAATTTGAATTAAGGTGATGAAGTAAAGGGTTTTAACAGTTGAAAAAGCTACAAATATATTGAAAAGTATCTATATAAATACTCATTATTTTGAAAGCTCTTTCAAATAAGGTGTTTGTTGTAAAGTATTTGAATGAAACATTGCGATGGTGTGAATACCTTCACTGTTTCCATTCGTGGTTGAAAAATTACTGAATATTAAAATATTCTCTCTCGAAAACTTTTGTTTGCTTTGGCATTCAAACGGGTTTCAGAAAAAGTGATCTATGAAATGGACGTTCTCATTTATTTTGTTTTAATTAAAAGTTAGTGATTTAACTTACTTTAATTTAAAACTAAGCATATAGTTAGATTTTAAATTCCAATTAATTCATCTATGATCTTATTATATTATTAGAAAAAGTAATTAAATGGAAAGGAGATAAGTTGTAGTCTATATTAAATAGTTGATATTTTCTTCAAAATCGAGGATTAATGTGAGTGACATTGTTAGATAATGTGTGGTAGTGACAAAACCATTAAAAAGCTAGATAATATAAAAACTAAAATTAAACTTTTAAATTAAAATTTAGAATGTTGAAATTTTGAATGGAATATGGGGGAAACAGGCTGATTGTGGGCACTCTTCCCTTGTTTCTATCTACTAACTATTTCCCACCAATTTTAAGAGGAAAAGAATGGAAAAAGAGAAAGTTTGTTACCTGAGGATAATATCAGTAAATACTTAACTATTGTACAGCAGTTGACTTAGTACATAAAAAATAGAACAAAATGGCATATTGTCCGAATATTATCAGGACAGACTTATGTAGAATAGTAGTGGTTGCACTGAGCTCGCTTTCTTGAAACAGTTCAAACGTAATTAGTGTCTTAGGAAACATACAATTTCTTAATAACATTTCAATGACATTCTTCTGGATCAAAAAGTTAATTTTGAAAACGTGTTAAAAGATAAAGTTTAGGGTTTTACCCACAAAATCACTATTTAAGGCAAATTAATTGTATTTTATTTTTATATCACTGTATTTTACTTGTGAGGATAGGGACAACAAATAGGTTATGTATACTAATCTGAAATATTATTTAAGATATTTTTAAAACGAAACTATATTTATGATATTATATTGAGATATAATATTTCTAAGATAATAATAATATATTTACTAAATCTTACTGTCAGACACTGTGAAAATTACCACTGGTGTACCATTATTACTTAAATAATATTCAAAATAGTATATTTATAGAATTAAGCATTTTCATTGGACAGAAAATTACAGATCTATGATCCGATGTAAACATGGACATATGGTCCTGGCCGGCCCGCTTTTCCAACTCATTTCCTTCCAATAACTTTGCAATTTTCTGTTCAGGAACTAATGTCCGATCCGCTCACCCATTTCCCATCCAATACAATCCCCGAAGAAACATTAAATGGGTTAATCTGTTAAGGCAAAAAAACTGCAGATGGAAAAGCAATAAATTGTTATTACAATTGCCCAATGTTCAGGCTCAGAATGAAATGGATGTTGAATTGCAGCGAACAAACTATAATTCTTGAACAATAAGGAAATAAACAACAAAAATGTTTAATATTAATGTTGTTATAGTATTTTAAATCTCTTTATAAAATTCCAACAAGTTTATTGTTTGATTGGATAACATGACAAACTCTGTTTGTGACTGTACTGTAATGGTAATGCGGTTTATTAAAATCTGGCAAACTACACAAATATCCATACTGTAGGCCTATCCTATAGTGATTAGAAAATGGTTTTAAAATAGTTTTGATAACAAATGACTTCAGTGTTTGGTCTTTTCTCTTGTTATTCCTAACATATGACATACAATAAATAAAATCAAATTAAAACGCTTAATCATCACCGGTATTCAAACGTTTATAGATTTGGCCTATTTGTGAATACGTTAAAATTGAATTTTAGATCAGAACAATTCAGGGTAAATATAGCCCTTAGAGTCTTAGAGAATTGGTATCTTTTTGAATACGTCTTTGATCATTGCATGAAGATTGGATCTCTTGTAAAGAGCATCGAGGAGAGAGTATTAGCATTCTTCTCTAGATCAGAAATGTATCTTTTCAATCCGAGATATTCATCTTATTTTACAAGAGCTTATAAAAAATTTATGAAATAAATTTATTAAAACATGTTGGGTTTAATTTGCAAATTTTATCTTCTTAAATCGTAATTTCAGTATTTGCTTGTGTTTGTGATTTGAATCTTGAACAAGCATTCAATAAAACATGGATGTGCCGCTTTCCTTATATTTGCAATTAATTCTGTTACTCGGCATTAATCCAACAGGGCACCAAGAAGTAACCGCTCGTTCAATGAATTTTATTACAAACAAACTTTAATTAAAATTTACAAGTAACGACTACACTGTAATGATTGATTGCAATGCAACGATAGTTTCATTTAATACAAAAAACCTTTATTAAATATAAAATTTAATTAAGTTTAAAACTGCGTAGACCTATGTTTAATGATTGTATATGATAAACTAAAGATGACTAAATTTATCAAGTATTTATTCGGTTGTGACCGAATATTTAAAATGCAATCAATACTAATCAAATTATTACGAGAAACCTTAGAACGTTAGAAATCAGAAGAAATTAGAAAATAGAAGGTTATTGCAGCAGTAGGCCTAACAGAAAAATTATTAGATTACTGTATTAGTTTACAACACAATGGTATGTATAAAATATTTTACACTTGAAATTAATAGTTTTGGGAAAACTGATGCATATAATCCATCAAGGGTCACATAGAAGACTATACCTTTTAATTTTATCATTTTTATTCTAGCAAACAATAATAAGTCAAATTTTGATAGAAATCAATGTTTTGTATATATTGAACGGCATTATGTTACATAAGATGATTTGTCATATTATGACATATTTAATAGAATTGAGAAACATAAAAATGTTATTAACTAATTTAAACTTAAAAATTGAAAACAAATACTAAGCCTTAATATTAATAAATAGATTTGTGAAATAATTTATTAAAATAAAAGTTAGTTGAAAGGAAGAACTCATGACATATTGACCATTATGGTTTCTTACGTCAAGTACATTTCAATATTTGCTTGTGTTTGTGATTTGAATCTTGAACAAGCATTCAATAAAACATGAACGTGCTGCTTTCCTTATATTTGCATATTTTTAAATAAATGAAAGACCGACTTTCTAAAACTTGGAACCGAGTTTTCAGAATTTCAGATAATTCTGCTCTTTTTCCCTTATGATTGTGAATAACATGGAATACACTGGAATATACATGGAGGATACTACATACCGTCCTGTGACTTTTATACTTGTATTAGCATATTAAGTATATGCCTAACAATTTATATCTTGCACTAGCAGTAAGACCGTCTTTAGTACGGGTTGTAGGTTTCAGTTTAAAGAAGAAAGATTATTATACCAAAATGTAAACCTGAAATCTTAAACAAATCAGTACTAAGAAAACAAATAAATACCGTACCCAGCTTTATTGTTTAGCATTACTGTACAATTAAATAGATTAAATCATTTATTTATACCATTAATATAATTAGTTATACGTTAAAATAACATTTTATTATAGTATGATTTTGAAACTGGTTTAAAATCAATGACCAATATAAACTAACGAATATTGATTTTAATTTGACAGCTCTTTGTTTTTCTTTCTATAAATCTTTAAACTAAAAAGACATTATAATAATTGTATAAATGTTCTAATCTATTTAATTGTTAAGTAATGTTAAATAATAAAGCTGGGCATCGATTTAATTTCTTTGTATTGATTTGTTTAGGTTTTCAGGTTTACATTTTTGGTATGATAATCTTTCTTCATTAAACCGAAATCTACATCCCGTACAAAGGACGGGCTTACTGCTAGTTGAAAACTAAAAGCAAAATGCGACTAATATCACGTAAAAAGTAGGGGTTTAAATGCTCGTTGTTTACTGTTCAAGGGGCAGTAGACAACTTCAAGAATTGAAAAACCTTCTCTAAAATGTAGAGAATGCATTAAATAAGTTTCATTGTCATCAGTTCTCCCATTTTTTCGGAGTAGACGGCGTAAAACGTCTCACAGACAAACAGACATAAATTGAGATAAGATTTGTGTCGGCTTCTCTAACACACGAAACGTAAGAATAACTAAAAAAATGAATAACTCTGAGCAATATACAGACAAACCTCTAATTTTATTTATATCGATTATCTTCAACAATAAATTTTAATCTAGTGAAAATAACAGCTAGGACAAAATAATTTGTCTGTTCCAAAACTCACTAGTTTTTACACTTAATTGTAATTATAATGATTAACCATATTTTACACGTTGAAAAATTAAAATTCTGTGTGTAACATTTTAATCACCATGATCATAATGCCATTTAGGTTATAATCTACTATATAAGTACTTATTTAAATACGTGTTATGTCCAATTTTACCACCCAAATAGAATGTGTTCCATTTCAAATAAAGTAAGTCAATTCAAGTATAAGTTTTAAACCTCTTGATACAGTAATAAAGTAGGTAAAAATGAATTTTTTCAAACTGAAGAGTACAGGGGAAAAGGGGGAATGTCAACACATGTTTTTAGCGAATTTCCCATAGGGAAGAAGCTATTACCGTAGGTCTCATGGTAAGACTTAAGCCCGGGACCATGTTATTTTTTCTTCTTTAGGTGCCTAGAGACCAAAATCAATAGTCGTTAAAATTTATAATAAAAAAGAAAAAATACATGGACTTGGATAATTGAAAACTTCTGTAATTCGAAAACTTCTTTATTTCGAAGTTTTGTCTTGTCCCTAGAATTTTATATAACAATGTTAAATATTGGTTATTCGAATAATATTTGATTCAAGTTTTTACAGCGGAATCTATAGTGTTTATAAATGAACAAGTCATTGTGTGCGATTTTCCAGGAAACGACGTTCGGGCTTCCTGTCTCAGACTATTTTTAGTAGATATAATACAACTAGCTCATAAATAAACATACATCTGTGTGTTCACTTGGTTTGTTTTATTTTTATATTGTTTCTATGTTAACACGTCGTGTATGTTTCGTCAAAGCGAAATACAAATCTCACGTTAAGAATATCCGATCAAATAGAAAATTTAAAAGTTTGTAATAGCTAGTTTTATCCCTCCAATACATTATTGACATTTCAATAATTAGTTTTTAATCAATAATTTTATTCAATATAATAATATAATAATAAATAATTAATAATTTTTTAATATACAAGGTTAAAACATGTTGTGAGTTTATTTCCCTTGCATAAACTTTTTAATTCGAATTTTTGGATAATTCGAATTTTTTTCCTTGAGGTTCGAATTATAAGTTCTACTGTATTTTTTACATATTTATATATTTTATATATATGTATATATATATATATGTGTCTGTGAACACGATAACTCTCGTAAAAATGGTCCGATCAAGACCAAATTTGGTAGAGACGTGTATTCCTACAAATGCTCGGACGAATTCGTAAACCAGACATATCGGTCAATGGGAACGGGTAGTTTGGGGGGGTTTTGTACCTAAAAATGGGGTTTTTTGAGTTTTTCACATGTAATTTTTATAAATTTCTAATTTTATATTTCACCATTGGAATCAGCTTAAAAAACTACACAATTAAGTTCCTTAAAGTTTTTCTCTATCTTCAACGGTTACCGAGATATAAAAAAATCTAAACACAGTACGTTGTATTTTGAGGCTCCAATGTTAATCTTATGGAGGATTAGGAAAAATTAATTTTTCACTTATTATCTAATATTTTTGGATGAAACTTGATATTTAGCTTCATGTGGTTGAGATCCATACATTTATGCTTAAAAATCATAGTTTATGTGTTTATCATGGCAGCAAACCTGCATACTCTTTTCCCATGTTAATCATATGGAGATTAGGCAAACTCCTTTATTTATGGACAGATGTTGATGAAAGTTGGTATAAATGTTAAGATAAAAATTATTTATGGTAGAAATGCCTAATTTCAGTGTTCCTCACAGCAGCAAACCTGCACACTCTTTCCCATGTTAATCTTATGGAGAATATGCAAATAATTCTCATGTTTATAGACAGATTTTTATAAAACTTGTCATATATTATTATTATTATTTAGAAATGATTTGGTAATTCGCTGAGTACGCAGGTCTGCTGCGACGGGGGTATTTTAGTTTCTCATTGATTTACAATCTTCACATGCTGGATTTGGATACTTTGGCTGAAATGGTGCAATAGTGCAAGGGAAGAAGAAGGAGGGCCAATGTAGTCCAAGGGAAAAATGTTTGTATTACTTCCTTGTATAGACCATGGATATGTCTAAAATAAATGTTTTCAGTTCATATAAAAAGCTGTCCTTATTCTTTTATATTAAAAATTCAATAAAATAGCTCTAGCAGTTTCTATGGAAACCTATTACATATTTTCCATCTTACAAATCACCAACACCCCCCTCTCTCCAGAGCTAAGACATATTTATGTCAAAATGGAGAACGTCAGACTGGCAGCACTGTATTTAAGCCGTCAGCTGATAGATTTCTATACATTGTCCCTGTTTAGTTTACCCAGTTTTGAGGTTATTCTGGGTGATCAATAGTATGCTGTTATCAAATGAGAAATTCAGTGACCTGTAACAATTGAAAATGTTTTGTGGACAAAGCCAGAGACTTTATATCATCCTTCCGAAAGCTGATTCTGTAAAAAAACAAAGTGGAAGGACACCTAAAAAAGACATAAATTAATTGTATAAACATTGTAGTGTATTTTTAGTAAGGCCTAATAAAAATATCTGTAAGCCGAAGCTTGATGACCTTCCTTTCTTCCTAAAACGAAGCTGACATTTCCCTTTTCCCATACAATAAATGTGCATCTCACTGTAAAAGATAATTGATTCTGCAAAAGGTATTTTTCAAAAAAAGAAATGACATTTCTCTATTAATTCCCTGCATTTTTTATATATGCATTACTCAAATTAATATTAAAATAAAAAAAAATACAGTATGTATTAAGAAGGCGTTAGATTCCAACAGAAAAACGACAATAATCCAAAAACGGCAGATTTTGACATTCCACCTTCTCCCCTGTAGGCAAGTGAAAACTTTAAGGAATGATCATATTACCGCGTCTTCACTCAGTAAACACAGAAACCTTTAAGGAGTATATTACTAATTTGCGAGTGAGAGTTAGTCTTTATCATTTGAATCATACAATGTTATTTTACAATTGAAGAAGATGTTTGGATGAAAGCAAGGGGGTGTAAGAGATCTGCATGTTTTATTGATTTGTTTTCTCCCATCTTGTTAGGAGAGCTAAGAGGGGGCAAACAATTCCGAGGAGAAAACACGTCTGTTTTGACATGTATTAACATTTATATGTCTTCTTCTCCTTCCCCCCTTTCGTTCACCGTAGCAGATTCAATTGTAATTTCCAAAGACTTGAGTGTTCAACAAATATGCATACGTGCAAACATATGATACCTTCTTTGATTTGAAGATGAGATGAAGTAATATCATAATGATGGTCATAGACAATATATTAATAAATGACTAGCATAATGATCTAGAGCAATAGTTGAACAATGCTATGGAATTGCTTTGGCGGGTGATTCAAAGGCACTGATGGATGAATCTATGAAATGCGCCAATTATGCCACCTACTCCATAAGGTGATTCTGAAATACCTTAACAAACCTAGGCATTAAATTTCTTAAATAAAAAAAAAACTAATATCCAAAATATATGGACCCTTAATTGCATCAATGTTATTTGCAGGTCACTGTGCGTTGTTGTATAATTACTTATACATTATTGTCAAAGAAAATCACATAACAATTAGTTAATTATGCCGTTTTCTAATAATTTAGAGATGCACATGTAAAATCATCACCTAAAGTTGAGCCGTTTCAAGATGGCGTACATAAAAAATGTTTATGTTACCTTATTTTTTAGAAAATGAAAGTTAAAATCACAACATTTTCTTGTTGTAATAAAAAACAAATAACACCATAACTCTCAAACCGGTTGAATAAGTAAGTTACTGTGGTTTTATTTAACAAATTTAATGGGAAAACAAAGCGTATACGTGAAAAGAATAAAAATTATAAGAGTGAAAGTAAATGATATTTTAATTCAATTAAAAGTTGTTGTTCTGCTTATTTATGACTTTTTTAACATAACAATCCAGGGTTATTTACAAAAAATATATTTGAAGGGGAGGTAGGGTAAAAATTTCTGCCCTTACAAAACTGGATTATTATGTTTATTACGGAAAGTTTCTCTAATTGTTTTTAATAAACTTGAAAAGCATTTGGTTCCTTTACTTTTCTCGTGAGTGGTATACTATCATGTACTTATAAAAATATATGTGAAATAAAAGGACATTAAGTTTAGTATTCAATTATAACTTTTAAACTTGCTATGCATTTATGGCCTGAAAGACTTCTAAAATAATATGCAATTTTTAAGTCCCCTGTATATACTGGTTGACTTTGACAATAAAGATATTGATATCAAAACAGTGAGGTTTGACAAATGAGACACCGCAATACAATGTCACATGGAAATATTTCAATATTCTCCGTCAAATAGAAAGTATTGTCTCCGCCGTTGTACGTCTTATATAATCTCACAGTCGAATATGAATCTATTGTGTGTTATATTGCTTTTTATACCAATCACAGCACAATATAGGGATTCTTCAGATTCCAATACATCGCCAGAGGAGATATATTTATTTGATTTCGAAAAATTTTAAGAATTTAATTTAGTTTTTATAACCTGATGCGACAATCAATAAATGTTACAAATATAAAATGTTAATATTAAAGGTTTTTTTGCAATAAACGGTAAAATTGAACGTAAACGCTTAGTAATCAGCTGGTCCTTTACTTATAATGAACCAGCTGATTAATAAGCATTTACGATTGATTTTCCCACGTGTAGCAAAAACTCTCTATTGTAACCACTTTAAATGTAACGTTAAAATCATATTCGTGTTTTTTATATAGGGTTTTTATAAGTGACGTAACAGACAGAGGCAAATTTATTCAGTATCACTTTGGTCAAAATCCATTCCAAAGTCTGGTGACGGATTATTATTATTAATTTAATGGGGTTGTGGATTTAAACTTTACAAGGAGACCTATCACATTATGTTTTATATATAGTCTATTTTGACGTTTCTATTTATTTTGATTGTGCTTATAGTTGAAAATGATTAAGAGTTATAATAATAGTCAAAAAAATACCTATATCTATAAATATTTATCACAACTTCGGATAGTAAAACAGAAATAAATCTCACAAATATGCATATATATCCTACACTATTTTTTTACTAAGCAGAAAGTATTAAGTATCAGTATCAAGCATCAAGCCTTACGTATAAAGTATCAAGTATCAAGTTTTGAGTATAAAGTATCAAATATCAAGTATCAAGTATTATTATTGTTTCAAAATCTTAGTGTTTATTGTAGATTTCAACTGACACTATTTTAAAACGGAAATTATAAAATAATCTCAGATACCATATTATTTTATTGATCACCATGAAAGGTTTAAAGATAATTTATTCAGTAGGTTACTTTATATTTATTGTAGTTTCAAAAACATAAAGACCAAAACACATACAGTTGTTCCCTTAAGTAAATTTAAAAGTTCCTGTAATAAACATTCCATTTTCAGCCTAATTTACATCATTTAATAATTTATTGTTCAAATTGTAGTTTACCACGTTTTGTTTCTATTTGACCTTACACTTCATAATTTTCATGGAAAACTGAAAGTAAACGAAATTGATTTTTCTATATTTTAATGATAACATTGGGCGCTTTCAGACAACGTACTGCGTTTATCGTGGACAGTAAATTTAACTTTTCTCTGGAACCGTTGGTCGTAGACAAATAATTCAAAATACTAATTTGTTTAGTTTTTTAAGCTGGTTTCAATGGTACCAGTCAAGTTATACTTTACTTTTATTGTTTTCGCTGAAAATTTAAAAATTAGATTTTTTGACATTTAAAAGCCCATAAACTTTTGAACCGTCATTTTTACAGACATGCGGGTGGTGTCAAATTATTTAGTACTCTGTGCACTATAAACTATCAAATTTTAATCAAAATCGTTAGAGCCTTTTTTGAGAAAATTGGATTTTTCACGTTTTTTTAGGGTTTTTAGGGGTGAACTACCCTTAAAAATCAAAAAATTCTATAAAAATGAAAAAAACGCCTAGAGATACGGTGAACTATATATATACATGCCAAATTTTCATCTAAATCGGACAAACGGGGTAGGCTGTGGCACTGTACACATCCAAACACACACACACACACACACACACACACACACACGGACGGACAGACATCACTCCAAAACCCACTTTTTGTGGGTTTGTGTGTTTGTGGGTTTGTGTGTTCAAAAATTGTTGAACGAAAAACAATACTTTCTCCATATACTATGTATAAGGGGAGAAAGTAAAACATAAAGACCAAAACACATACAGTTGTTGGTATAAAAGCTTCCTTTTCATTCCATTTTATCAGCCTGTTAATTGTACCATATCTGTTCACTTAAGTTTACACGTTTGCAAACCTGATTTCATATTTCGAGATAAATGAATTGTGTAAACGAACAATATAATTAATAAACGACTTTTCAGCCACATATGTTTCCTTAGTTAATCTTACTTAATTTAATAATTTCATTAGCCTCAGTTTTACATTGTTGGTTTGAAATAATATGTCAAAACGTATAAAACTAAATGTACAGTAGAGTTTTATAATGGTACAACATTTTAATCTAGTTATTCACATAGATTAGATAAGTTATTTCAAAGTTACGATGTATTGGAGTAGAGAGGAATATCTGAAGTAGGAATGTATCCCCAGTGGTGTATAAATGTTATTATAGAGCCCCTCCTCCCCCCTCAACTGTATTGTTTTGTTTCCTATTCACTGATTTCAATCCACTTGCTGGCCCAGACACTCAGATTTATCTCTAATGTTACAAAATACATTTACTCTGATAAATTACAAGGAATAAATTATTCTGGAAGATAAATGTTCTATAAAATAAGAATATTTATCTTGATACAATCACTGGTGAAATTTGTTTCTATGACTTTGCAAACTTACTTATCATAAATTGTGAAAAAAGATTCCATATTTCGACATAAATGAATGGTATAAACGGACTAAATTATCAATAAAAGACTAGTAACTGTTACAATTTGAAATTTCCTAATTAAAAAAAAAAGAAAACGGCAGAAAGTTCTCCTGAAAACGTCTACATTGTGTACTGTGGACGGTTATGGCGAGAGGAGGATTTGTTTTTTATTAGTAACAAAATTTTATGAGAAATGGCTATCTTCAATACGATTATGTTACGATACAAATTCACCTATTGTCAAAATTTTATAATCTAATAATAATTAATTAAATTATGAGCAGGTAACATTAAAATACAAGAACTTTTTAAAGATCAATTCGTTTTATTTTTCTTAATGTGATTTATATATTTTGTAGATTTTTGTAAATAATTTCACATTTTTCAGATAAATTTATATGGTTTTACAGTACTGTTTGATCACTTACCAATTATCTACTATCCCTACAACTAAATTAAGCGTTTTATCGTTAAGTCGAAATAAAGATAAAATTCTCAAGGATTAGTCACATTTTTATTATTGCTTTAGTAGTTTGCCATGTTGAAGTCTTTACTTCACTATGCACTAACAATTTTGTACTCTTTTACAGTAAAAATTAATTTAAGGAATAATTCCAATACTGAAACCGGATCAGTTTTAAGGAAAAGTTAAATAGAGCTAGCCTTCATTTCCTGAGAAACGAAATTAATGAAAATACTCTGTCGTTACAGTTAAACATTTTATGTTAATTTAAGTTAATATTAAGTGAAGAAGCCATAAATGTAAAAAAAACCAATAAAAAACTGTATTCTTTGTTTTAAAATCCATATAAATAAAATTAGAATTTTGTCTGTACATTGCTCAGAATTATTCACTTTTTAGTTATTTTTACTTTTTGTGAGTTAAAGAAGCCGAAACCTGTCTTATCTCAATTTTTGTCTGTTTGTGACGCTCCAGGAGGCATTTTACGCCGTCTTCTCGGAAAAAAACGGGACAACCGATTACAATGAAACTTTTATAAATGAGCATTTATAAATAAATGCTTGAAATCACCCCCCTCCTCTTGAAAAGTATATAACGAGCATTTAAAAACCTACTTTTACGCGATATTACTATAGTTTTGATTTAATTTTCAATGAATAACCAACTGATAATAATCAGCTGTGTTTGTAGTTTGAAGATTTAATAGAAATAAAAACAATCACCTGTCAAATCAATATTAGTTAGTTTATTTTGGTTATTGATTTTCCATTTCGAAATCATACTATAACAAAGTTATTTTAACGTATAACTAATTATAACAATTGTATAAATGTTAAATAATAATGCTAGGTATCAATTTATTTTCTTTGTATTGATTTTTTTAGGATTTCAGGTTTACATTTTGGTATGATTATCTTTCTTCATTAAACTGAATCCTACAACCCATACAAAGGACGGGCTTACTGCTAGTAATATTTAAAATTTAAAAACTAACATTGAGCTTATGGAGATGAAAATGTAAAAAATCATGTGTTTATAAACCTATTGACACAGGAAATGGTTTGTTTAACTTTAATCTATTGTTGCACAAATAACTATTTAATAACTTGAAATTTTGTTTTGATTTGAAACAGTCTGAGGGCCCCAAAAAATTACCCCAAGGGCAACGTAGTGAAGATCCCGCTCTATACTTTACACAGAGGTCTAATTAACGAGATATTATGACATCACACCTCAGTTACTCACACTTACAAACATACTTGAAAAGTTATACTCAGATTGCATAAAATTATACGGTCATCTTCAGTCTGCAGATGCAAAGGCCAGCCACCATTAATTTACCATGGCTTTAATAATTCTTTCACTTTTTCGGTTGTTTAGGCACTTACATCATTTACCTATTCCTATTCCAAATTATGCAAATGTTATGCAATATTTCATTATTTAATTATGAAACATAAAAACTCATATAAATAATAAATCATTGTTTGGAATGTTTAAAAATATAAATCTCAAGTTTATAGATAATAATAATAAAGCATTGACCTAAATAGTTTTACAACATAAATACAGTACATGTATTAAAACCAATAAACTGTTTTAGAAAGAACGTTTTCTGTTTGCGACAGTTTTATAATTACCTCCTAATTAGAGTGTAAAGCCTGCTGAAAAGATTTAACACTCACAAAGCAACGCAAAAAAAACATAACCCATGAGCATGGGGATTCAGATGGGAAATGTTTGATAATTGATGTTGTATCCATGTTAAATAAAACATTTTACTATTACAATATGAATATTTTCCTGCATGTTTGTAATATTTCAAAAAATATCTGCTTTATAATACTAGATCAGTATGTATATAATCATGTGTATATTCACACCGTAATACCAAGGTCTTTCCCATTTTTTTTATAACTACTGATTTTTAAGCATAGTTCGCCTTTAAAAACTGAAAATCCATAATTCAAAAAAATTGTATTAACGCTTTTCATTAAAATTTGATGATAATGTGATTTAAGTCCCAAATAAAACAAAACTATATGAATGTCTGTAAAAAATAATGATAAAAAACTATGCGATTTTCAATGTAAAAATGTTTTGTAGATGTTCTAACAAAACGGTAAAGTTATAAAAAAATGTTACAATCACCATTGAAAAAAAAACTAAACAATATCTTTTAATAATTAGTCCACGACCAACGGTTCCACAGAAAGTTAAATTTATACTCAGTGGTAAACGAAATATGTTGACTAAGAGCGCCCAATACTATTATTATGGAGAATACTACGAAATAAATTTTTTCCTTATTTCTCCACATTTTTGAATGCGACTTGGTATGCAGTGTAAGGTCACATAGCTCAATAAAACTTACTTTAAAAAGTTTGTTATTACCATATGGGAGAGGCAGGCTTTTAGTTCAAAGATTGTTGTGTTTACTGGTCATGGTAAACACAGTACATTGTCTAAGAACCCCAATGTTACATAAATAGAGATTATTAAAAGAATTATTAACTTCCTTAGTTATCACCTGTATTTCAAGAAACTTGGTATGCACACTAAATACACTCGGTATAAACCCGCTAAATAATTTATTGCCTCGGGGAGGGGGAGATAAAATCTCCAAAAATAGAAATACCCACATTTCATCTTGTAATAAATGGTGTCTAAAAGAAGTTTCATCAACCATCAAGGACAAATCTTTACTGCACAGATATATTTTGTTGGTTTTATAGGGAAATACATGCATTAATAAAATTTAATTAATCATATACCACTGTAATATGTATTACGTTATTACCAGTTTTGTAACGATAATTTAAACGAATCTATATACATACATACATACATACACACAATGTGTGTGCCTGCCCACGCTAGAGCATGTGTATATTACTGTATGATAGTCAAAACTTATAAATAATAAATACACTTATAATAATAAATGGGTTAAAAAATTAGAAACTTTTCTTTAAAAAATATTATCTCTAGACTTGCAGATATTATCTCTAAATGAGTGCATTCATTATATTATGTGTATACATACAGGGTGTTCATTAAAGTCGGGAACAAACTTCGAGGGGTGATAGTACTCATTAAAGTAAGCAAAAAATCTCGTAAACATATGTCAAAAAATCCGTCGTTGAGCCGCTAGCCGACATTTTGTATTTTAACAAAAATCATTATATCTCAAGAACTATTTAAGCTACAGAAACCAAACTTTGCACACATCTTTATTGGCTAAGGAGAAAAATTTTTTAAAGTATAACTTAGAATGCTTATATATTTAAAAAATAATTAAATAACAACAAAACCCTTAACTTTATAAATTTTATAAAACAAGATATAAAAGATATTGAAATTTTAATTTCATAATAAAACAATACTTTTTGAACGAAATCTGTCAATTTCACTGAGTGATTTTTAACCACCATCATTTTGAAATATAAAAGTAATCTAAATGATACTTTCAGGATATTTTTTCCCCACCCACACACTTGTCATAATGACGGTTCTAAAGTTATGGGGATTTTAAAAATCCAAAAAACCAATACTTTACATTCTCTTCCAAAGCTATACATTTTAAAAAGTATGAAAGTAAAAGTACAAAATACGTAATAGTTACCGATAACAAATAAATTCAATAAAATCAGCTTAAAACCTAAAAAATCAGTAGGTATTACTGAATTAGTGCTAGAACTGAATTATTATGGCTAATGGTAATGGAGAAGTTAATTTACTGACTGCAGTAAACACAGTACGTTGTCTAAGAACCGCCAATGTTATTTGGTTAGAGGTTTCAGGAAAATACAAGCTTTTCTTGTAATGTCCTAAGTTTTTTATTTCCTCCCGGGTGAGGGGGGGGTTAATCATTTATATCTAAGTTTATTGAAAACAAGTTATAAATGATGTCAAATAGTTTTGTTGGATTATATATCACATATATTTGTAAACACACTTTTGCTTCTGACCTATCCTCAATTTTTACTTGAGCTACCTATTAAATTATTTTGTGAAATCTTTGGTTACGATTGGAACCCACAATATTGAGCTGATTTAAATTAATTTTATAATCATGCATTTTAAAGGGAAAAACAATTAAGCACAAAATTCATTCTTCAACAAAATCACTTTTATAAAAGTCAGGAAGGTGGTTCAGGTTTAGAAACTTAGTTTACAAGTCTCGCAAAGTATTACATGCACAAAGGTGGAATGACCGAGCACAGAAACAAGTTATATAAGGTGTTCTATCAACTAGAGTGACATGAATTTCAATTGAGAAATCGTTTATTTAATATAAGCAAGGTTACGACACAAGGCAAGAAAGTAGTAGACTGAGCCAGCTGGGAATGGTTCATGAATGGTTTGTCGACTATGAAACAAACAAGGAAAGATCGTTACAAACTGAGCAATCACGGAATGGTTCATGAATGGTTTGTCGACTATGAAACAAACAAGGAAAGATCGTTACAAACTGAGCAATCACGGAATGGTTCATAATGGTTTGTCGACTATGAAACAAACAAGGAAAGATCGTTACAAACTAAGCAATCACGGAATGGTTCATGAATGGTTTGTCGACTATGAAACAAACAAGGAAAGATCGTTACAAACTGAGCAATCACGGAATGGTTCATGAATGGTTTGCCAACTGTAAGATACACAAGGCAAGGAAGTAGTAGACTGAGCCAGCTGGGAATGGTTCATAATGGTTTGTCGACTATGAAACAAACCAGGAAAGATTGTTACAAACTAAGCAATCACGGAATGGTTCATGAATGGTTTGCCAACTGTAAGATACACAAGGCAAGGAAGTAGTAGACTGAGCCAGCTGGGAATGGTTCATAAATGGTTTGTCGACTATGAAACAAACAAGGAAAGATCGTTACAAACTAAGCAATCACGGAATGGTTCATGAATGGTTTGTCGACTATGAAACAAACAAGGAAAGATCGTTACAAACTGAGCAATCACGGAATGGTTCATGAATGGTTTGTCGACTATGAAACAAACAAGGAAAGATCGTTACAGACTGAGCAATCACGGAATGGTTCATGAATGGTTTGCCAACTATAAGATACACAAGGCAAGGAAGTAGCAGACTAAGCCAGCAGAGAATAGTTCATACATGGTTTGCTGACTATGAAATACACAAGGCTAGAAAGTAGCAAATTGAGCCGGCTAGGAATGGTCATGAGTGGTTTTCCGACCATGAAACAAACAAGGAAAGTAAGTTACAGACCATCCATTCATGAATCATTCTGAGCAAGCACGGAATGATTCATGAATGGATGACTGACTGTAAAATACACAAAGCAAGAAAGTAAGAGAATGAGCCAGCAGAGAATGGTTTATGAACTATTTCAACTATGAAATACACAATGCAAGAAGGTAACCGACTAAGCCAGTAAGGAATAATTTTACTTGGTTTGCAGAACACATGGCTAGAAAATAGCAAACTGAATCAGCTTGGAATGGTTCATAAGTGATTTGCCAACTATTAAATATGCAAGGCAAGAAAATAACGTAACAGACGTTAATGGAAAAGTGTTCATGAGTGCTTTCCCGACTCTGAAATGATCGCTGATTTTTTATATACGTTTTTGTCCTTAGTTTTGTAGTTAACAACATGTTAGGAAACCCCAATTATATTAAACCCTTCATAGACTTTTATTCATAAGTTAAATAACGTTTTGGTAAAGGGAACTGGTTCAGATTACTTCACCCTTATATAATAGGAGATAAGCGTAATTACTAATTCTTAAGGTAAACTTTTGTGTGGCTTTAATCTATAATTGTTTATAGGTTTTTGTTTATAAAGACAAAATACCCTGTCACAGTAGACCTGCATACTCAGGAAATTTCCAAATCAATAATATAATAATGTTAAGTTTTATAAATATCTGTCAATAAATATGAGACTTATTTGCCCATTCTCCATAAGATTAACATGGGATGGTTTTGCGTCTGTGTGGAACATTGAAATTAGGCATTTCTAGCATCAACAGTTTTTATTTTGACCATTTGTAGTTATAGTTGACCATTTGTAGTTATAGTTGACCAGTTATAGTTAGTTGTATTTTGAAACTGGTATAGTTATTTTTGGCATTTATGGAATGAAATATTAAATACACGGTTAAAAACAACTTCTGTAATAATACAAAATATATGTAAATCATTTGATTCTAGTCACAATCAATTTTTTATCTCTAGATCTTTTTAATTAGTTTTTAAAGTTCATAGAAAGTAATATAAATATAAAAAGAATAATTTATTTGAAAATTATCTTCTCAGTAGCATCAACTTTATATCGGTTGTTGATAACAAATAAATGGCGCGCTCAAGAGCTCTTAGAAACCCCTTTAATGATGCTCGAAATCGAATTACGGAACATGCATTATGGCACTACTTCATACTTAAAGGGCTTTTGAGTTATGATAAACAATCAAAAATTGGATATATTTAAATTCCCTCGTCTCAGCAGACCTGCATACTCAGCAAATTCCCAAATTAATAATATGGCAATAACAATACAAGTATGTGACAAGATTGATCAATCAATACCTGTTGATGAATTAGAGTATTTTCCTATTCTCCGTAACACTAACATGGGAAAAAGTATGCAGGTTTGCTGCTTTGAGGAACACTAAAAGTAGGCATTTTAACCATAAACTATTTTTATTCTGACCATATAGGCCTACCATGTTTTATCATTATCTGGACATAAATAAAGAAGTTTGCCTATTCTCCATAAGATTAACATGGGAGTATGCAGGTTTACTGCTGTGAGGAACACAAAAACTATGATTTTTTAGCATAAATATATGGGTCCCAACCACATGAATAATAAATACAAAGCTAAATACAAAGTTTCATCCAAAACTATTGGTTAGTAAGAGAAATATTCATTTTTCTTTATCCTCCATAAGATTAGCATTGGAGCCCCTAAATACAATGTACTGGGTTTAGATTTTGTAATATCTCGGTAATCGTTGCAGATAGAGCAAAACTTTAAGGTACTAAATTTTGTACCTTTGAGCTGATTCTAATGGTGAAAGATAAAATTTGAAAAATTACATGCAAAAAAACCTTTTTTGGGTACAGAACCCCCCAAACTACCGATTCACCGATTGACTGATTGTCATGATAATGATCTCGTCCGAGCAAATGTAGGAATACACGTTTCTACCAAATTTGGTCTCGATTGGATCATTTTTACGAGAGTTATTGTGTTCACAGACACACACACACACACACACACACACATATATATATAAATTTTAACGACTATTGTTTTTGGACTCTGGGCACCTAAAGACGAAAAAATAACATGGTCTCGGGCTTAAGTCTTACCATGAGACCTCTGGTAATAGCTTCTTCCCTATGGGAAATTTACTAAAAGCAAACAATAATGCACCAAGCTATTATTTATTAACTTTCGTACGAGACCTGTAAAACCGTTGATTTACACCAAGTAGACCTATGCACTAAGAAAGCTTTGTCCCTTTATTTTAAGCACTGATGAATATTTTCGCGGGATTTAAAATTATGTATCTCAAACATAATTTTAATGAAATGATTTAACTGAATCATAAAAATATACCTAGGTGTCGGCATCCTAGTTGAATTTTTTTGAACAAAGAAAGTATTAAAATATTCGGACACAGTAGTTTTACATTTCGTGTGTTTGCTCACTGTGGACTCCGTTTCAGATCAGTTACATTACTGACTTTTACATAACCAGTTTACGTAACAAGAGTCCGCCATGGTGGAAATTGACTTGCTAACTCCAGATTTGTTTCCTCTACAGCTGCAAAACCTGGTTTTGAAATGAATAACTAAGACCGGTTGGTATAGTGTCAGCCTTCTCTTATTGTCTTACTTCTGTCAGTTGAACACCGGATTCCTAAGCATATTAACATTTCAAAGTATTATGAAACAAAACAGTTTTATTTAATTAAAGAAAAATCGTTTGTATAAGTATGGATTGTCATTAATCCCCAAAACCTTTTTTTCCTAACATTAGGCTTTTCTTACGTTCCAGTTTTTGTTACTTGGAGACCTGGTTTGGGCATAGAAATTCCATGTCCAGTCATTAAATCAAGTCTGATGGCTTTTGTATATAAATAAATAGTAATTAATCCGCCATAATATTTCCTCTAAATAAACACAACTCTACAGAACTTAGTTCAAGAGTAGGATAGGATCGGCAAAGCATGGTAGAGCCAAAATGTGTGTGTTGTATGTACGGAGAATCAAGTAAATCAAAATGGTTTGATGAAGCTCATAAAATTATCATTTGAGGCTTAAAATAGTCAATGTTAAAGCATATAGTGTTATGTAGAATCAAGTGACTGGGATGATATTTCAATCCCAAGTAGACCTTACATTGCCAAAAATGGAAAATATGATAAGCCTAACATTAAAACCATGATTTTTCCTACAAGAATTACAATCCTATTGACATTGATGTGTCTTAGCTCTGGATGTTATTAGGTATCCGTGAGACCAAAATTTTTAACAGAAGTGCCATCATATGGTTAAAGGAACAGAAATGTTGTTTCCAGTAACTGAAAACATTCCTTTTAGACTTATCCATACAGGGAAGTAAATACAATCATTTAATTTTTCAAATAGGTTTTATATATAAAACACTATTATATAAACTATTATCAGTAAAATTATTTCAAAAGTTTTAAACATTGAAGCTCTGTGGTCCATATTGACGTTTAATGCTTATATGGTTTGCTAATGGACGATAGTGTTAAATTAAATATTAAAATGAAAATTTTTATGGTTGCTTATTTATTTGTTTGCTAAGATTTTCTTGAATAGATGAAAAAAGGATTAAAACAAAATTGATATGAAATTTATTAGTTCCAAACAAACAAATAATGTTTGCAATTAAATTCATTTTAAGTACAGTAAAAGGTATTTGCAGAAAAGCGATTATTCAGTAACCAATGCTATTTAATTAATGGACTAAGGAACAATATTAAAAATTAAGAGTCATGCAGTTTGTAAAAATAATAAGAGTTAAAGAGAAATATCCCTGTATAAATTACCCAGATTTCAAACCATTACAAGGGCCACTTTCTCCTAATTAAGCCCTGCAGAGCAGGCTGGCAAACATTTCATTTTATTATTTCCCTTTCATTTTCCATGTTTATCAAAACACACACGGTACATTTTACATTAAGCAAAGTAAACTCATTCGAGATTCAATCGTTTGCCCAGATTGACAAAGAGAACCGTATTCTGAGGTTCCGGATGAGAGAGTATTCCATAACTTCTACTGAATACAAATCTCTTTTCATTTTGTTCGGATAAACTCATAAACCAAGTTTTATTAAGTTTCTGTGTTTGAGATTTTGAATGGAAGCCTGATGTTTATTTAATTGCACTCTGTTCTTTAGTTAGATTTGTAAATATTTGTTGAACATAAAATAAACATAGACGAAAATAAAAAAATCTGTTTATTTTAGCAGGAATATATCTGGTGAGAAATAAGAAAGTTAAATTTAATAGTCAACTTCTCACTTTTACTTTCTCCCCTTACACATATGGAGAAAGTATTGTTTTCCTCAAATTTTTTGAATTTGAGTTGAGAGTGGATATATCTGTTTTGGGGTCCCCTGAATCAAGAAAGTGGGTTTCGACATGATGTCTTTCCGCCTGTGTGTGTGTGTGTCTGTGTGTGTGTGTCTGGAGGTGTACAGAGCCACAGCCTACCCTGTTGGTCCGATTTATATGAATTTTGGCATGTATGTACATATTCATGATATCTCCGGGCGTTTTTTTGAATTTTTGATTTTCAAAGGTAGTTCACCCCTAAAAACCCTTAAAAAACGTGAAAAATCAAAATTTCTCAAAAATGGCTCTAACGATTTTGATTAAAATTTGATAGTGTATAGTGCACAGAGTACAAAATAATTTGACACCACCCGCATGTCTGCAAAAATTATGGTTCAAAAGTTATGGGCTATTAAATGTCAGAAGAATCAAAATTTCAAATTTTCAGCAAAAACTATAAAAGTAAAATATAACTTGACTGGTTCCATTGAAACCATCTGAAAAAACTAAACAAATTATTGGTTTTAAATATTTGTCTACGACTAACGGTTCCAGAGAAAAGTTAAATGTACTGTATAAACGTAGTACGTAGTCTAGAAGCGCCCGATCTTATGGAGAATATAAAATAAATAAATTTATTCCTTATTTTCCAACCGTTTTCTATGAAACTTGGTATGAAGCGTAAGGTCAAATCACCCAACAAAACCAACTCAAAAAAGCTTGGTTTTACTGTGGGGTGGGTTTCCCCCATACTATTTGATCAATTAATTTAACTTTGTCTCTCTTCTTTTTATTTTCAGAAATGGGATTATTATTTTTCAAACAATAAATTATTAAATGATATTTAGATAAACTTTGAAGAAAATGATAGTTTTATTACAGATTGTCGTTTTTCAATTTACTTAAGGGAGACAGTATGTGTCAGTCCACTGATACCATTTATTATGAATTAAAATAATTAGGGCACTCTTGTACAATTTAACCATAATGAAAATTTGTTGTTAATTACTATTTATTGATATTCAATTCTGAACATTTAGTTATTGAAGTGTAGTATGTTTGTTTGGTAGTAAAAAGTTTCCTAATATTTGAGTGGTTAGTTATTGTACCCTCTCAGCAATACTATTAGAGTATTTTTTAATCTAAACATTCTTGGCCCCTTTTTTTGTGATCGTTTACAATCGTAGAGCTAAGATATAAAACATTTTAGTGGATATTTACAAACACTTTGTTTATTCAAAGGTTGAAAGCAATTTTATGTGCTTAAATGATCAAAAACATAAAAATAAATATAAATTACAGAATACAAACTATCAAATTACATAAAATAATAAAATGATATATTTCACAATCCAATTTCATCACACTAACCTCCAAAAAGTTATTAAAACTCGGCTTAATGATATCCTAATGATAACAGGTCAATAGTATAGATAAGGTAGTTAATATAAATATATTAGCAATAAGAATGTTATTATTACAATAGATGAAGTAATAATAACACAGTGAGCACATATTGGGCTCTGTCATAATACTGAATATGTTTTTACATAGATGTTCTTTTATATATAACGGATCCTTCAAAGAGCTTTCAAATAAGTCTGGAAATCTGCTTTGCTGCTGTAGAGGACTGTTTGATTACATTTTACAGTGAAATGTTTTCTTCTCTACATCAAATACACACATTCATCTCTACGTTGATCCTTTTAACTGGCAGCTCTTGTGAGGTTTAATGTCGGAATCACATTTGAAAATCCGACTGAGCGAATACTCATTGAATTGTAAATTGTATTTTATTCATATTCAACAAGGTTTCGTCTTGGTTTTATGTAGAGTAAATATTCAATTTAAAGAAGCACTAGTTTATTTTTCGCTTTATCTTTATTGCTTCACTGACTCACTTTTGAATTTGGACTTATTATTTATTTTGGACCTAGGAAAATATATTCATACTACTGTAAGCTTAGAAGAAGTAAATTTATTTTCTTGTTATGCTCTTTTTTGATAAATATTAATAAAATAAAACTTTTCTTTTTATTTGTTAGGCCTACTTGATGACACTTTAAATATGAATAGATGGTCTTACAATTTCTTGAAATTGTTATTTATTTCATGCTATATTAAAATTAAGATAGCTTAGAAAATAAACTTACTTCTGAGGTTCATTTGGATCCCTCTTCTTTTTCTTCTTTTGAGCTTTCGGTTTCTTCTGGATCTTGGCTAGACTGGTGTCAGCCGGCTCCGGGGACGGCCGCTTCATACCGGCCAGCTGCGAAGATGATTTTAATTAAAAATACGAAGTTAGTTGCCATATAAAATATAAACTATAAAAAATCATGAAAACAAGTGTTATTCTAGATAAATGGGAAGAAAACATCTAGGAGCCTCCCAATTGATTTATACTTTCGATTTCAAAAGCTCAAGTTGAAAGTTATAGTACTGAAAGTATTATTGTGTTAAATAGTACATCAAAAGTTATTGCTAGCAGATCAAATCCCTTTAAAAGATTCCTTCATTTATAGTTATTATATTGAAGGTTGAGCCTTTAGGCAGGTTAGAATAATAAGTTTTTAATTCAGGATTTGTTGACAATGGTTTAGGCCTTACGAGCTGTGTGTGTGGGGTGCTGTCATCGCTATCGTCACTGGTGGTGGTGGTCTCATGGTGCGGCTGGTGGGGAGCGCTGGGGGGTGAGTGGCCCTGGGGGGACCTGCCGTAGGGGGGCCCCATCGTGTAGTGGGGGGGTGCCATCTGCATCTGCGTCTGAGAGTGGCTGTACTGTGGCTGACCGCTGCTGGGAGGACTACTGTAGCTGGCACTGCAACAAACCCGAAAACCGTTGGGATATTTGAATTTATTCCAAAGAATTTATCCACTACAGTCACAAATTAAAGAAAGAGTTTGGGCTGTTTGGCCGACCACTGACACCAAGGATATAACAGATTTTATCCTACTTCTTGAATCTTCCCTCTTCTCATATTCAATTATACAAATATTCATATTCTTTGACTAAATATATTTAACTATTAGTTAATTCAAACCAAGTATAACTCAATGTTAATGGGTACCTTACCACCAATTTTGTTTCATTTTATATCCATTTTAAGTTTAAGTGTAATTTTAAGTACATGGTCTTAAATTAAAATAGACATTAATGAAAATAACCGATATTAAAGTTGAGGAGTAGGTAGGAAGTAGCAATCATAATATGATGTCTTTATTCTCAGAGAATATCAAGGCATCATAGATAAAAGTAATAAAAAGAACAGTCAGAACAGGTTTTTCATCTAGTCAAGAGGCAAATAATGAGATGCATGTCTAGATGTTATCAAACTCAGTGAATGGACATCATGAAAACATGTGGATTAACAACAAATCAGCTGTTGCTATTGTAGTCATGTCAGCTGACAAGATGGAAATCATGTTTGGAAACCAGACCTCAAACCGGTTCAGAAGAGGTGTTTTGAAATGAAATGAAATAAATTGTATCACTCTGGAATTTTCTTCATTTAAGCAAGATACTTTTATAAAAAATCTATATCTTTAGATATTTTAATATTCTCTCTGAAGAACTTAACAGAGACATAGACATTCAGAATTATAATTTAAAAAGTAATCCGAAAAGTATAGTAAGGTAAGTCATCCTAAATAAGCCAAAGAAAGATGATATGGTAGAATATAGAATATAATATAGAACAGATCAATAATCTCAAATTTTTTAGTTTTGAGAACATTACTGAATAACATAGGGGCTTTATTTAAAGCATCCTCAAACAATTTGTTCGTCAAAATAAAAAATAATCTCGTTTAGTATTGAAAATAGTTTATCCTTAAAATTTAGCTAAAATGTTACCTGACACTGATTCCCATGTTATGGTCTTGGTACATCTGCTGGTGATAGCCGTTACTGGGGTCGCTCATACTGAGGCTGTCCGTCGTCTGGCTCATGTTCATGGACATCTACACCACGGAACACAATATAGATTTATTGTGATATATAACTATTTGCTAGCAAGCACTGATGTTCTAGTCTGAAAGTGGTTGTCTAGAAGTACAATATAGCCATACTACACTTACGAAGACAAATTTTATGTTTTCTTCTTTTACTGTAATTTTTCTTTAAACTGTAAAATATTTCTTTCACAATTGGCCAATTTTGGTAATTTTGGACAGACCTACAACAAGATTTGAGGCGTAATAAATACACATAAACAGGTTGCGTGAATGCATTTTACTAACATAACCTCTCGTCTCAAAACAAAACAAAACAAAACATTTACAAATAACAATCAGACGTTGCCTAGCAACGTGTCAGCTGGTCGCCGCAGATACTTTATTTCTAACTAGCCAAAGTACCCGTTCTTCGCACGGGTAAAAAAGGCTGAGAGGTGTAGGCTCTACAGATACATTTAGGTTATTGATAATTAATTCTTTATTGTTTACAAAATGACAAAACACGTGTCTAAGTATATATCTAAACATGACAAAGTAACATATTGGGAAAGGATAAGCATTAACGTAATAGAGGCAGGCATCGGGAGAAAATTAAAAATCTACCATTCCACTATTTCGATCTAATAATTCACTAATTTCGATCCAGCAGTTTATGTGTAAAAATTAACTTTATTTCTTTTTCTTACCGAACTGTCAAAGGTAAAGTAAACGGATGTTGACATTAAAAACTGTAAACATTGAATCCCAGGGTATTTACAGCAACCATGTCTTCTGCTTCTCGAACTGTCAAATTTTAGTGTTCACAGCTGTTGACATTCAAGTAATTTTATGTTTTCATTTTCTAAAAATGTAAACATTGAAACTTAGGACGTTAACAGGGCGTAGCCCGAGAGGATTTTAAGGAAATGAGTATGCCTATGTGTTGCATGAGTTTAAGATCTGTCTTTGTGTAAAATTTCAAACTGTTTGGTTCAGTATTTTTTGCGTTCACTTGCCACAACAAACCCAAAAATAAATGGATCAATGTTAAAGTTAATTTTGCAAATAAAGTAAAAATTTATATTTTCGAAAAGGGGAAGTCTTATTAACTGACGATAATTGTTTTCCAGGTACAGGATATATTTGTACAACTGTGCATTTAGGTGATTTTAATTTGTTGGTAAAGCTTTATTCAAGTCCAAGACCAACTGTAATGGAAAATTTAAAATTATTGGTTTCCATCATTTTATTTGGTTTTTAATACACACAGTTTATTAATTTATTGTTTTATATTTATTATTTTTTTTGTTCAAACAAGAATACAATAACGTCTATATCTCCATCATAGGATTAACAAAAATATCCAACGAGTAAAAGTAGTTAATTACTAATTTAAATTCACGTATAATATAATGATTATATAGTACTTTTGGTTATTTAAACAAGAAAACTTGTAAAAATATAAAAAATTATCCTAAAATCTATCGAATAGGTAGGCTCATAAAATATCAGTAGCAATTAGAGGTTGGTTTGTGTACTCACCGGGGGTTGGTGGTAACCCATGTTGGCTTGGGGGTGGTTTTGGTGGGGGTTGATTGGGGGGATGTCGAAGTCCTCGTCTCCAAAACTGGGGGTATGAAATGTCTGGAACATTTCAAACTTGTTAAAATAATCAATTCTCAAAATTGAAATTCCAACTGTTTTTAATCAAAAAGATATTAAAGATACCAAATTCATAGTAAAAATAGAAATACTACATTGAAAGTATGTACAGTAGTACCTGTATCGTATTAATTATAGTGTATGTTGGAATACAAAACTCCAAGATATTACTAGGTTTTAATTATTACTTGTACCTATACATTTTACTTTTTTCATTTGCGTGTTAATATAACAATTCAATTGAAAGATAAAAACAATTATTTAAAAAGTATAAAAATAATACATTTAAATCTCAAATTGGTCAACTTTTAAAAATGTACACCTTAAAGAAATTAATATTAATATAAACATATAATGCATAATTTAAATTTTGAAACATTTAAGACAACAATATCCACCAGATATGCACAATATAACCAACTTTATTTGTTTTGTGAATACGAGACTTGTTACGATGATTTAATAAAACTGATGAAATACCGTTATTTTATTTTTTTACGAGGGTAAATGCTTATGCACCATCAGGGAGGAAATATCGGTGTGTGAGACTCTCACCTACTAAAAACCCCTCGCCTCATGCTGAAATCCACCTTGAAACCACCTATTAAGGTATTACATCAAAACGGAGCTTTGTATGTGAAGCCGCATGGCTACAACATTTCCTTAGCCACCTGAGGAAGGATCAAGACTAGCTTTGATCCTCTCCTGTCTTTTTTCTCTTGAGAACGTTCTCGACAAATACGGTAAAACGTTACCAGTTCTCAAGATATGTCGTCATGAGAGGAACAATGTTCTCGGGCGAGATGGGCCCCACTTGCAGTTTTATACTTCTTCTCCGCTCACACTCAAAAAATGTGTGGTAATCATTGTCCCGGGGAGCATCCTCGTATCGACAGGCTGCACTGTCGACCTTGCCCATCTTATGGAGGTAGTCGCGGAATAGCCCGAGCCCAGTGATGAGCTGTGTGATAAGGAAGTTGACCTCACCGAACCTGCGCTCGACCCACATGGACAGTTCCGAGATTAATCGCGTGTCCAGGCACCTCTCGTCTCCCGGTTCCACCTCTCTTGCCATGATATAATCGTGGCCTCTGTCGCTACTCGTGTTGCCTCATGGACACCAAGATTGGATTTGGTTTGAAAAACCTGCTTCCTTTCCTGGGCCAGAAGATCTATGAGTACGACTCCCGCAACAACCAACGATGCCGGCTCGGAGACGGTCCAATGAGCTGATGCTATCCTCAGAGCCTTCCCTGGACCGAAGTCATCTGCTTTTGATAGCACTCCTTCTTCAGCACACCTGCCTAGACTTCGCATCCGTAAAGGAGTATCGAGTTCGAGACAGACAAAAGGAACTTGTGCTTGTCAGCTGTCGGGCCTCCGACAGCCATAAGTCGGCTGAGAGCAGCCGTTGTCGTTCCCGCTCTTTCTGCGGTATATTGGATCTGGTCCCTGAAAGTGAGCTTGGTATCCAACCGCACTCCCAGGTACTTCACCGCCAGTTTGAATTTTATCGTCTCCGCATTGACATGAAAGTCGCATAACGTTGGAATTTGGCGTCCCGTCATCATAACTATTTCGGTCTTTTAGTGGTGAGGCTCAGACCGTGGTCCTCCATCCAGAAGGAACGGCCTTTTGTGAACCTGTATTTGCCTCGTTGACAGTCCACCAGCATCTGCCACTGCCGCTACAAGATGTGTCTTCAGTAGATGCTCCAGGAGTTGCACTTTGCTTTGCACTTGATTGCACTTGTTCAGGAGGATTGAGAGGCAAGTATTAGCAATAGACTTCAGCACCTCTGTTGGAACACAGTCTGGTCCAGCAGCGCTGCCGCTCTTCTTGGAACTGGCAGCTTTGCTCAACTTTGCTGTAGTAAACAGGGGAATGTCACTGAGGTCTTCCACGTACCATTCCTCCGCTCTGACTGGGTGTACTGGAAAGAGAGCATCGACGATATTCTTCATTGAGAACGGATCCAGCTCAGGACTGGGGACCCCGTTTCCGAGCTTGCGTATGACTAACTTGTATCCGAGACCCCAGGGGTTACAATACACCTCCTCTCTGAGCCGTTCCCACTTCTCTCTTTCTACGTCGGATGGCTCTTTTCACAGCATTCCTTGCTTCCCGATGTTCCAGAGTGGCGACAGCCCCTGTGATGGGGTTACCTCTCCTGACTCGGGTAAGATGCCTTCTGCATCGTAGACATACCCTTCGAAGCATTGTAATTTCTTCCGTCCACTAGTAGGCTGATTTTCTGCCTGGACGGAGAGCTCTTCTCCGAGGCATGGAAGAGTTGCAGGCTCGGCTAACGAGCTGCATTGTGGCCTCGGCCTCAGCTTCAGCCTGGTCCTCGAGCCACAACAGATCATCCTTATGGCCCTTGATCACCGCCGACAGAGTCACAACGTCGAGTCTATCACCGTACAGGACGGGGGTAACGCGCCTGCGCGGGAAGTTGGCGACCGCACGACCACATAAAGGTAATGTATTGATGGTCACTGCCTGTGAAATCTTCAATGACTCTCCAGCCTGAAATCGAGGGCATGTTATTTTCCGACACATAAGTGACGTAGGGAATAGTGTCCCTATAGCCAGGTCTTCTGAAAGTGGGGGTGTTGCCCTCATTCACGACGATGAGTCCTGTTCAGGCAGCAAACTCCAGAATCTTCCTTCCTCTGGTGTCAGTTTCCGGCATGCCCCATTCGACTGTCCTAGCGTTGAAGTCCCCGGCGACAGACAATGAAACTACCGCCAGCTTCTCCTACCAAGGAGTCTTCAAGGGCCTCCAGCTTAGCTTCGAACACCGCAACACGGTCGTTCGGAGTGAGATATCAGCCCATAACCGTGAACTTATTGCCTCTCATCCACGCAAAGCCTTCGCCAGCACTGTGACCCAGGATCTGAAAATTCCGGAGATCCGGAATCCAGATAGCTGCTGTTCCGAGAGTGTTACTAAACCACCCCGGACTGTCTCGGTCGTGGTGTTGCTCGGAAATGATGGCGAGCTCAACACCTCACTCCCTGAACAACTGTGTCAAAAGGTGATCCGCCAATACACTCCTGTGGAGGTTCCCCTGTAGGATTTTAATCATCTATTTCTGCCGCTGCCGGGAGTCATCAAGAGCCTCTGGAAAACACGACAGACTCGAGTTCCGGGAAATACTGTTATGGCTGATTCAATCATTTCACTATTATAATAAATATGCAGAATCGAAGCACAGTATGTTTCCGAATTATAATCGCATAATCTTTAGACTATTGTTCCCTGAATCCAGACAAACCTATAACAAAATATAACTGACTGTCCAAAGTGTTTTCATTTACCGCCCGTCATCTGTTTCCCATATTATCCTCAAATATTTCAAAATATAAAAATGGTTGCACTGGTTTTTTAACTATTCCAAGGTCAATCCACAATTACCAGAGCTAACCCTTTGTAATCTGAGCTGCTGAGGGGTGGTCAAGGACCAACCAATAGATTAGGCCTACAAGAAATGTCACTGCCTATTTAGTGTTGATCTAGTTAAAAATGAGATATGTAAGGTTTAAATCTTAACTCATCGCTAATTTCAAATGGGAATACCTAATAACTACATTAAAATTAATAAGATATACTACTCGGAAAAGTTAAAAAAAAATTTTTAGTTTAACTTAGAAGCGCTTTATAGTTCTTTCCACGCCAAAGGAATTTTTATAGAGTTACATGGTGATTTTTGACAAACGCTTTTTGGGAAAGCGATCCAAACCCATGTGGGTATCTTAAGATTAGAACCCGCGCCGCGCCCTCTTGCACCGAAGCCGATGGCACTAATCACAAGGCTAGCAAAACGGGTGTTGTTTTAAAGATTTCAATCTTCAATAAAAATGCCAATCGCACAGGCTGAAGCAAAGACCGAGGGATGGGCCTAGGAATACGTTGGATTTTAGAATGAATTCATTAATAAATATTTGATGATGTTGAAATCCGTAAAGACGGGGGCAGCCAGGGGCTGGTCACCAACACAGCGGCAGAGATAAAACTGAGATTTAGCAACAACTTATAGCAAGATTCATTACGAAGAACAAACATTAAGTTAACCTCAGGAATTGTAGAATATAGGCTAGAATGATGATATTTGCAATACCGAATACCGGCTGGTATATCGTGTAAATCACACATTGCATGTTTATTAACATGTCTGAACTATTGTTCAGACATTTGAAATACGAATTAATCTAGATCTTGGAATAACACAACATTGAACCTTTTGTTGCTCAAATAATCTAATCCGACTAAAAACACAAACTTAAGGATTGTCGTTGAAGAAGAAAATAATGTTTGCAGAGCCAAGTAGATATGTGTTTGCCCCGAGATGTTTGTTTGTCTCTCGGCTGAGCTGTAGCAAAGATGGCGGCAGACAATTTAATAAAACAAACTCACAGCTTAAACGTGAACATATTTATGGTAATTCGTGAATAAAGATTCACGGTTTAATGCATTGATGATGCTCTTGCAAGGTTTTATATACGATGATAATTTTAATCTATAACGGGCCTTTAATTGGTGAGATTATTTTTTCGAATTTAAAAGTAGTTTTAAAATTTCATCAAGCGAAAAATCATTAACAGATTATTAAGTATTTACTATCGTTTTTAGAGCCCTTAAAATATTATTATATCTGTAAAATTGTATTAAATAGAAAGAATACTTAAAATACATTAAAAGTTGAAATCTTTTTATTTTAACCTAAATTGCATTTTAGTTTTTTTTATTTATTAATGTATAGTAAGTGTATTTTGAAACACAGCTAACTAACTTACACTAACACCTAACTAACACAGGTAGCTTTTGGAACTCATAATGTCTAAGACTTTACAGTACCAGATGAAGTGTAAAAACAAGTTTTGAACGGTTAAGTATACAAAGCTTGTGCCTACGAGACCTAAAAAGTATTTTATTGGTTTGTAACTTAATATCTGAAATATTGATTTTTGCATTGCACTCTTCGCTGTAAAGAACTCAAACGATACACGTACTGTATGCACATATTTCTAGCTCATCCGCCACTTCTATAAAATATCATCTCGAATAATTCACATACGAGGCGCATATAACCTTTTAAAATTCCATGTTTTCGTCGACACTGATTGAATTTTCCAGAGCCTTTTAAATAAACATGAACGTCCAACATTTTATTCATTCGAATATATGAAATATCTCTACGTATTCTAACGCAGTCGCTTTTATGAAGAGAAATGCTACTTCTGTTAAACACATTTCGCAATATTGTTTTTATTACTCGAAAAAGAATAAATTTATTCCAGTACAACGAGCTCGGGAAGACGATTTTAGTTTGAAACACTTAAAAGCTTTTATAGTTCATTACAAATGATACAAATGATAAAGTTGTGTTAAATTTACTTAAATGAATACATTATCTATTCTCAAAATCTTTCCTCTACGCGCATTTCCTTTAACTAACATTTTTTTATTGGTTGAGTAATACTAAAAGATATTTATTTAATAATGTCTGTGCTGTTATTTTTTATTTATCTATTAACTTAAAATCGTATTTCAATTTGTAATATAAACATAGTAAACGATATTTTAAAGTGATGAGATTTTAATTTTGTGATCAGATTAGTTTTTTACACGTTAGAAACACAATTAAAATATAATTAAGTTTATTTGATGTTTTAAGATAAGGTTAATGTCTTTAATACATCTTAGGTAATATAAAAAAGTTAAATACCCCCGTCGCAGCAGACCTGCGTACTCAGCGAATTTCCAAATCAATAATATAATAATAATAATATATGACAAGTTTGGTCAAAATCTGTCGATAAACATGAGAATTTTTGCCTATTCTCCATAAGATTAAAATGGGAAAGAGTGAGTAGGTTTGCTGCTGTGAGGAACACTGAAAGTAGCCATTTATACCATCAAAAATTTAATTTTTAACATTTATACCAACTTTCATCAACATCTGTCCATAAATATAGGAGTTTGCCTAATCTCCATATGATTAACATGGGAAAAGAGTATGCAGGTTGCTGCCATGATAAACACATAAACTATGATTTTTTAGCACAAATGTATGGATCTCAACCACATGAAGCTAAATATCAAGTTTCATCCAAAAATATTAGATAATAAGTGAAAAATTAATTTTTTTTAATCCTCCATAAGATTAACATTGGAGCCTCAAAATACAACGTACTGTGTTTAGATTTTTTTATATCTCGGTAACCGTTGAAGATGAGAAAAACTTTAAGGAACTTAATTGTGTAGTTTTTTAAGCTGATTCCAATGGTGAAATATAATTAGTTTTTAAAAACTACTTGTGAAAAACGCAAAAAAAATTTTTACAAAACCCCCCAAACAGTTTTGACGATATGTCTGGTTTACGAACTCGTCCGAGATTTGTAGGAATAGTCTCTACAAATTTGGTCTCGATCACTTTTTTACGAGAGTTATCGTGTTACAGACACTATATAAATATAATATTAATATATATATATATATTTTATATATAAATTTTAACGACTATTGTTTTTGGTCTCTGGGCACCTAAAGAAGAAAAAATAACATGGTCTCGGGCTTAACTCTTGCCATGAGAACATATAATTTATTCAAGTTGGTTTTTATTTTAATATGATAATTATTTATTAACGGAAGAATCTCAGAAAAATGCGTTAAATGAAGTCACAAAATGCCCATAGGCACTATTAATACAGTAAAAACCGGGTTATTACAATGAATAAATCAAATTACGTCGTAGTTCAATTGATAACTTTTATGGTAATGAAGGAAAAGACATTCTATCCAGGCGGTTCTTGTAGACCCAACTATATTTAATTTGAGAGTTAACATTTTAAACTTTGTAATATTGTGTTTCGTTACAAAATTTGTGTAAATTAAGTACAAATACTTTTAAATTTACATTACAAAACCCTGTGTTTTTTTTTAATTTCGGTAACGTTGTTGTTTCGAGAATAGTATTGGCAGAATATTTCTCGTTTATTTTAATAAAATTACTTTTATTTTAATATCGTTGTACTTCAAATTTGAATAAAAGTTGAAAGTAATCAAACCTGATTCCGCAGTGTTTGTAAACCGTGTTTGTAAACACTGACAGCTAAAATAAAATTTAATTTTCTTTTTTGAATTTATAAAAAGATAACTCATAACAACTGTTATTTTTTCTTTTTATGAACAAAAACATATGAAATATAAAATATAGTATATATATATATATATATATTTGATAAAATTTTTAAAACGATAACTTTTTGTTTGACCAAATTTGGTAGAATATTAAATGCTAATTCGTAAAATCTTGTAATAACATTTTTTTTCAAAATTGGTTTTTTGCGTTTTTAAGATGTAATTAAAATATTTTTAATCTCAGAATATTAAAAAATACACAATTAATGCCTTAGGCTCTATTAAACATACGAGATATTAAAAATAAACAATTACGTTGTAGTTCATGATAATCTTATGAAAGGAAAATTAAATTTCCTAAATTATTTTTGTTAAACATATTTATTTTTGAGATACAGAAAAATGTTTTGTGTACACACAACTATACTTTTTCCTTTTAATATTTACATTTACAAAACTCCTGTTATTTTGGACGTATCGAACGTTGTTTATTTTAAGATATTATTTATGGCAGAATATTAATTTATTTTAAAATAATTTATTTTAATTTATGAAAAGGGAAATAATTTCAGTTTTGGACGTTTTTTGTAAACACTTTTGTTATATCAATGTTTTTAATAATAAATAGGTACTTTATACTTTTCTTTTATTATTATATAAATACTATATAAAGCACTGTCGAATTATTACTATAATGTACACATTCTTCAATCGTGCAAGTTCATTTTACAATTTGGTAAAGGAGTACTACAAAGAGTTGTTATTGTAATCAGAAAGAACATTCTCTTTCTATTGCAGTTTCTAAGCGTAAATTTAAATTTTGTAGATTAAATATTTTAATTGAAAACTTTAAATAATTATAAAATAAAAAGTCCAAAAAATAATTTTGTTTAAAAAAATCCTTAAATTTATATCCTTATCGAACACGCAAAATTTCACAAGTATTTACTGTAAAAACTCTTAATTCGGAGTTAAAAATAATCTGCCTGAAATAAACATTCATTTAAAATAATTAATAAAATAATTCCATTTGAATTGAGATAATCCCAAATTGCTTTTTATAAAAGTATAAATAAAATATACTTATTTTCTGTATAAAATAAAATATTCAATAAGTATAATTAAATTAAACTATGTCCACTACACGTTTTATTTCCCCGGGCTCTTTATTTATTTATGTTCATAAATCGCTCACAACTGATTGGTCGGTTTGTTTCTAGTAATTACGTCATGTCAAATATTGCCACTAGAGTGCGCGTCGCGGGACCCATTCATTCGTCCAGGCTGGTCTGCGACTACGACTAAAACTAGAGTGCGCGTGGCGGGACCCATTCATTCGTCCAGGCTGGTCTGCGACTACGACTAAAACTAGAGTGCGCGTGGCGGGACCCATTCATTCGTCCAGGCTGGTCTGCGACTACGACTACAACTAGAGTGCGCGTGGCGGGACCCATTCATTCGTCCAGGCTGGTCTGCGACTACGACTACAACTAGAGTGCGCGTGGCGGGACCCATTCATTCGTCCAGGCTGGTCTGCGACTACGACTACAACTAGAGTGCGCGTGGCGGGACCCATTCATTCGTCCAGGCTGGTCTGTGACTACGACTACAACTAGAGTGCGCGTGGCGGGACCCATTCATTCGTCCAGGCTGGTCTGTGACTACGACTACAACTAGAGTGCGCGTGGCGGGACCCATTCATTCGTCCAGGCTGGTCTGCGACTACGACTACAACTAGAGTGCGCGTGGCGGGACCCATTCATTCGTCCAGGCTGGTCTGTGACTACGACTACAACTAGAGTGCGCGTGGCGGGACCCATTCATTCGTCCAGGCTGGTCTGCGACTACGACTACAACTAGAGTGCGCGTGGCGGGACCCATTCATTCGTCCAGGCTGGTCTGCGACTACGACTACAACTAACTGGAGTGCGCGTGGCGGGACCCATTCATTCGTCCAGGCTGGTCTGCGACTACGACTACAACTAGAGTGCGCGTGGCGGGACCCATTAATTCGTCCAGGCTGGTCTGCGACTACGACTACAACTAAACCCACAACATGACAAAATAGCAACGCCGCTGTGTATCTTGATATGGCGTTCACAGTTGGTTTATTTTGCACTCGATTAAAAAAACTATCTCCATATTTTAGGTACGGTAATATAGTGTCAAACACGTTTTACAATCTGATTGCAACAATACGCACTATTATATTTAACACTTTTTATTTATTATATTTTATTACTTTATCTAGGTAGATAATGCAGGATTATTAAAAAATGTTTACACAACTATTGATTTAAAAAAATGTAATAATCTTTAAGCTATTATATTTATTAATATCCTAAAATGATAAACATTTGTAATTGGGGAGACCATAAAATAATTTGATCATTTTACAATTTTGCTTAGTTGATTTTACAAAAAGAGAAGCTATCAGTATAAAATTTAAATTAAGTGCTGAAAAAACAATATGTTTTTATTTAAGGTTGTAACACCTTTTAGTACTTTCATATAAATTTTATTTCTGATACAATCTTAGCATAAACAAATAATCAACATAGTTTCGCGTTAATTAAATAATGTAGTAGAATGTTTAATATGTGAGATGAAAACATCCAACTACTGGTAGAAAGTTTCGCAGAGTAAAACACTCACAATGTTATGAAATTCAAGGATGTTATTGTAAATTATTTGTGCAGCTAATGTAAAGGGCTCAAATAACAACGCTCTCCCTCCCTCATCGACTTGGAGCTTACGCGCGTTTCTGATTTTGTAGATTGTGATTGCTTCGGTTCATCAAATAGTGTATGAATTCTTGGTCACACACTTCTCAGTCCTCTCCGGTTTACATTGAAACATTACACATTTGTTCGATCGTGAATTCTTGATTACAAAAGTTTCGTTTATCGTTTCAACTCAAATATCAACATTTCAATATTCCTACTCCTACTCTATGCAACACTGTGATTGTTGCTCTCTGAGGTAGGCCTAGATATGCTGTTCAACAGAGCGGCAGCTTCGTGGCCGGACTCCGATTTGGGTAGCAACTACACCAGTTAAGGTTCTTTTATCAATTTACTCATCGATTAGATTAGATCATTTAAATATTCAAATGTATAATTTCAGAAATACTATAGCGATCCAAACCAGAAATCATCACTTAATCTAGAACAATTTAGACTAGCAAAAACACTGTACATTTTCATATTAAATGAAAACATAATTCATAATCAAGCGAAAAAAGCTTATAAATAACATATCTAGGTACGCATTACATCAGAAAAATAATAGGGTCACAAAATAAATGCCGAAAATCAAACCAGGCTATGAAATATTTAAAAGTGTATAAAACAGAATGACCATAAAATACTTTAAACAGATAAATTTAAAAGTATTAAATACTGTAGTAAAAGTCAGTGGAAATTTAAATTCATGAAGTGTTCTGGAATAGAAGCAAGGATATGCAAAGTTTTACCGACCAGCTGGGGAGCAATAAATACGAGTATAGCCAACATTACAACACAAATTGCTTCGACTTTTCTGTCGAACGTTCTATTAAATTAATTCTAAATATTCCGCTCATTGGTGTAATTTTAAAATGATCGTTTTAATTGCATTTTTAAGTCTAAATTTTATACTGTAAAATTAATGCTTTAAAATTTAAATATTTACTTAGATTGATTGCTTTATTGATATGATTAGTTAATGGAAATTACATTTCAAAGCTTACTACCACTAGCCAGAACATCCATGAGGGTAAGTATATATTTCCCCAACAAAAACACAGAAAGGGGATGCTTGATTTAAATCACATATTTTGACATCGTACATACAGTAATTTATTTTTATAACCCAGCAAAATGAACAATTCAAAATGATTTTAATGTATGTAGAGTGGTATTTATTTTTAGGTCGTCTTGTAAAGCGTCTTGTAGGTAATCTTGGGAAGAAATAAAAACTCATAGTTTTTAATTAAGCCAAGGAGGTAAAATGTACAATGTATGATTTTGTAAAAAATACTATTTTCTTGAATCTTTAAAACCATTAGACTCAAGTAGTTTTAGTTAACGACGAATGGAAACTATAATGCATTTTTTAACGCTATATTACTAAGAATTCGTTTTAGGACAGACGGAATTGAAACAAACATTGTTAACATTTTATTTGATTGTTTTGTTTATTTGAATCCCCAGCCCTTGCTACTTAGGCTTCCATTGGGCTCCGCGAAATTTATGATTTCTGCTTTATATTTTTCTCCCCCCCAAAACAAATCAGAACGCAAGTTTTACCCTCCTACGCCTCGCCGTGAGCAGCGTTGCCACGTCTCCCTGTTTCGTGTGCATTGTGTTGTATTACTCCTATTGCGCAGTTCATTGTTCAATAATTGTTCATTTGTTCATAATCTATGTAATGAGAATCTGTTCATACATGAATACCTATTTTCCTGGCTTTTGGGTAAAATAACATTACTTTCAACACTAAATAATAAATAATTAAAATACCGGGTGTCCCACGAAGATGTTCAAACGTTTGTTTTTTCATCACTTATCCATTTATGCAATGCCCATCTTGAAACTTTACACAAATTATGAAATACGTTTTGAAAAATACTCTGGTAAAATTTCAGCTCCCTAACCCTTGTAGGAACAAAATTGGGGCATATTGCAAAATGTTTCTTTTAAAACATTAAACATGATGTTTCAGGCTTTGTTAAATATTTTCATCGCCATATTCAAAGAAATTTTACGAGGAAAATAGAACATAGCTTCTTCCCTATCAAGAATTCGCTAAAGCCTTAAAGGAGAGTCCAAAATTATTCAAACTGTGGCCCATACTTAGCGACACACTGATAACAGCGCTTAACAAATGAATCGCAAGCTTTTACAAAGAAATTCTGCGATAGCTAGCGATAGAGGAGTTCTTGGATTGATCGGTTCGATAGATTTTTTTGAATGGTCGCCCGATTCCCAGATTTAACTATGTGTGACGTCTTTTCATGCAGTTTGGAATAGGTTTATACTCATGAACCATGAACTCTCCTTTAAGGCTTAAGCGAATTTTCCTTAGGGGATAAGCTGTGCTGTATTTACCTTGTTAAAGATCACACTTCTTTGAATGTGACGATACAAATATTTAACAAAGCCTAAAGCAATATTTTTAATGTTTTAAAGTAACATTCTTTAATATGCCACCATTTTGTTCCTACAAGGATTAGGGAGCTGAAATTTTACCAGAGTATTTTTAAAACGTACTTTATAAGTTGTTGTTGTGTAAAGTTTCAAGATGGTCGTTGCATAAATGGTTAAGTGATGAAAAAACAAACGTTTAAACCTCTTCTGTGGATTAAGTTGAAAACCATTCGACTAGGGAGCAGTTAAATTGGTAACTTGGTTAGCTTGAAAAATATTATTTATGAATGATTATATTTATAAATATTATTAAGCTATTATAATATGATAGCATCAATTGTTCTGAAATCTCTATTTAAAAAAAACGTTTTCAAACGTCCAGAGCTTGAAAAATCTCCACCTTCTTTTAAAAATATTACAAAGAATGATCAAACAACACATTTATAAAACTTTCAAATCCGTTTACAAGGTTCGGGTGATAGTCGATTAGAAGTACAATCATCTTACATTCAATCCTCATTCATACTTGGCTTAACATACCTATATTGTACCTATATTGTTAGTATGGTTGCCATTTCAATGATCTAATCTAATCTAATCTAATCTAAAAAAAGTAGACTGAGTAGCGCTGTCTTCAGACTATAAACTAGGCTGTATTAAATGCATATTTACTGAAGTACTCTAGTATTTCTTATTAGTTTTAGTTTCTTTTATTTATTTCAGTTAATAGTGCTAAAAGAAGACGTAGAGTGAAATCTTTTGATGGCTTTAATTTTTTATATGTACAGTATTTTTTAAATTATGAAACTACAAACATTCCGGAGAAAATCATTATGATTGGATTAAATATAGCTCGATGACGTTTTGGTTGAATATATAGTACTGTATGTGAATATCAAGAAATAATAATCTATTTCCTACAGTAATGTATTGTAGAAATACCGACTAAACTGACTCGAAAAACTAGAGTTTAATGCTCTTATTAGGTAAGCGTACCTGTGTAAACGCTACGAGTGTGTTGAAACTATAATCGTGTATCTGCTACTGTGCTACCGTAGCTAAAACGAAAGAATCAAAGAGAGTGAGAAAATCTTTAGGTGTTTAAGTAAGAACAAAAATGTCTACGTACAAATTTACTGTCCCAAGCTTGTTTTAAATAAGCATTATGTGAATGAGTCAGTGGTATTTGGCATTTAAGGATATGATTATTTTTAAACGATAGTTTTAAGTAAATATTATATAATAGTCGTATTTAGATTTAGTATTTATTAACTCGTAGAAATTTTAATCAGGAACTGTGTGTAACACGTGAAAATTTTATTACATGAATGAAACAGTTTAAACGGCACACATGTCAAAGTATTGTTTCAAAACTATGCACGCGTTATAACAGAGTTCCGAGACTGAATAATTCAGAAGAGAGATATTGAGTAAATCCGGCATAAAATATTCAGTAAATGACGAAGTTTTAACTTTGTTCACGAAAACATGTCCTCCTGATTGGAAGAAAGCTTCGAGTACCAAATAAAATCATATTTTTTGAGTATTTCCATGTTGATTAGGTTTTATATTTAGTAATTCACAACTTAGCCATCAATTGTCACAAGTAAATATATTTAAACAGCTGTACCATAAACCCTCCTACAACAGAAAAAGGAGAAAATGAGAATTAAAATAAAGAAATGATTTCTTCAAACATTTTAAAGAAATAATTTCCAAATGAATAACACTGTAACTTTAAGATCTCAAATGGCGTAATCCTCTGACATTTCAAAGGTACGATGCCTCGACAAGTATTCCAAACTGACTATATATTTTTATAAATATATTTATATAACTGATAATATTAAAACTGTAATAATGTAAAGCAGTTAATTTAACCATAAAATATTTGATTATTGTTAAGAAAATTGATTATTCTTCAAATCTTGATCTGTTACATTCAATTTAAGGACCTTGCTAAATATACTGCAAAGGCAAAGCCAATTGCATGTACACGTAAAGTAAGGAATATTACCAAGGAACATTGTAAATATTTGGGTGGTGATTTCTGATACCCGGACCAGCAAATATCAGTCACAGCTGTCAGAGGTTTGACAACGTATGACAGCCGCCTGGCAGGCTATTCTGGCAGTTTTATTGGACTTATGACTGCCCTGATGTGACATTTAAAATGTATTTATATAATAAATGGATTAATTTGACCCTGGAGACTGAGAATCCGAGTTGAATTCCCATCATTATAGCCTGTGCATATCTACGCACAAAGGTGAGTGCGTAGATACTCTAGCCATGAAGATTCCTCAACTGTGCATATCTACGCACAAAGGTGAGTGCGTAGATACTCTAGCCATGAAGATTCCTCAACTGTGCATATCTACGCACAAAGGTGAGTGCGTAGATACTCTAGCCATGAAGATTCCTCAACTAACCACACATTTAAATCTCCACCAATCCACATGCATATATTTCTTATAAATATACTTATTATTTCAATTCACTGGTTTCATTATTATTATTGTTGCTATTGAATTAAATTTTAATAAAAGTTATTTACGAAAGATCTTATAACAGACGAGAAGTTAATGAGAGATTGTTTACGATTAAGGGCCATAAAATAATTTATAAAATATAGATATTATTTGGGAATGTCTACAATTAGTGCTCTTTGGTAAATTTATTCTCCAAGATAAATATTAATGTTTATTAAACTTTATTTTAACACAGAATTTAATTAATTAGGTTGTTACATGGTGCTTTTTATGTTAGTAAAACAAAACAACCTCAAAACATTCGCTATCATGGAAATATTCCGTCAGGGGAAAGTTTATTTAATTAATGTCCATTTTAATAAAGCGAATGAATTCAGTAAATTATAAAACAAGCAAAAATGCCTCGTGTTTTTGTAGAATATAAAAACCTTTTTACATAAACATAGATATAACGAAGGTTATTTTTATCTACATTAATATATAATTAGTGTAGTTGTTTTAAGTCGTTACGTAGGGCGTAAAATTAATTAGTTCGTTTTAGTTGTTGTACGGTTACCACATCAAATGTTAAAATACGTTTGTACGTTGACTTAAACGTTTTATCCCGTTTAACGTTGATTTTTCAAATGCTCATTCATTTTTTGTAATATGTATCTGATGGAAAGTCAGCTGAACTGGTATAATTTACATTAAATTATGACTGAGTGATTATAATTGTTAAAATATAATGTAATATACTTTACGAACGGGTATATCCAATGGGCTCCCTGGTACTAATTTAGGATTGCATCTAGACTTATGTTACGAAATATTGGCAATATTGTTCGCGGTCTGAATTTCTAGACACGAAACAACCTAAAGCTGTTTGATCTTGTATGAAATAGGCTTAAATCTGATCTGAAAAATAAATCCTGTTTAATCGGTTCATATTTATGTTTATAAAAATAAAAATACCGAGATAATTTAAACCTAATAGTGTATTTTTTGTCTTTGCAATATTTTTTAATTCGTTTCTGTACATGCTATTATACTTGTGACAATAATTATTGTACCGACGAATTAAAACTGCCTCCTTAGGCAGTTTTAATAACTAGTTTTAATATACTATTCTAATAATTTCCGTGTAAAACTAAGCAGGGATCCGTGTAAACTACAGGTATTAATAATTTTTAAGGGAAACATTTTTCAATTTATGACATTTTTTATTAAAAATACTTGTTAGGAAACATGCAAAATGAAATATTTAAACTGAACAAACAATAAATGCGGCTCGGAGCTTTTATATTTAATGCATACTTTGAAGTAGGATATTTTTTCAAGCATCAATTCCCAAATTGAATGGTCTGCTGTACGGGATGTAATAATACATTAAATAATGAAACGGGAGATCAAAGGGGTAGCGGTCGATGGGGCACACAGCGCACAGCACGTTGACCTTGGTCCCGATTGTTTTATTGCTTATTTCAGTTAGGGTTTCCACCTGTGTGTCAAAGTGCATAGACTTTAAAGACAACAATTTTTGTTACGATAATCCTAATTTTAAGTCGTAATATTAGTTTTTTGGAATTCTTTAAATATTTTAAGCCAGTCGTGGAAACAGGCGTAATGTACTAGTACATTGCGCCTGTAAAAATATTTAAAGAATTAAAAAAAAATATTACGACTCAAAATTAGGATTATTTACTCAGATATTTAGCCGATTTATCAAATAGACAAACATTTTAAATTATTTACATGGTGTTGGTTATTTATAGTAAACGTTTGCTGCCTTCATCGTAGGTATGAAATCAATTAACTATAAATTACATACCCCATATTAAATTTGTTGGAAATACGCAAGGTAAACGTTAATCAACATCATTATTTGCAAGTCGTTATTCGAGAGATTTCACGTTTAACGACCGAAGCATAAAAGTGCATTAAATGTGAGGCCGTGATGAATTTATGCCGTAAATAACGACATTAAACGAGTTTATAACTCAGCTCACTACACTGTAGGAGTGGAGTGAAACATCTACCCTCTTCAGCAACAGCCCGCGTGATCTGTGTTCGTATATAACTCAGCTCACTACACTGTAGGAGTGGAGTGAAACATTTACCCTCTTCAGCAACAGCCCGCGTGATCTGTGTTCGTATATAACTCAGCTCACTACACTGTAGGAGTGGAGTGAAACATCTACCCTCTTCAGCAACAGCCCGCGTGATCTGTGTTCGTATATAACTCAGCTCACTACACTGTAGGAGTGGAGTGAAACATCTACACTATGTTCGTGCATAAACGGGTAGTCACAATAGGAGTAGTAAATTCAACTAATTATAATACAAAACTACAAAATAACAATTTCCATTAATGGTAATAAAATACAATGATAACACCATTTTATAGTGAAGTTCATAACTACGACTGCATATATCGATAAACTGTATGTTACAAGATTACGGTAGTTACAAATTACAACTAGATTTTTACACAAAATAAAATGCCAGTATAAGCAAGGGGTTTTACAAGGAAATTCCATGCAATAAATCACAAAATTGTAAATCACTATATCTACTTTATCATCAATATCAAAAACACAGCATTGGGGAATTCGTACAAATCTTTTACGAAACAGGTGATAAACAACCAAAATGGCGGAGGGATGTTGGGATGGAGCGGAAGGGAGGGTTTAATATTTTACCTGTGCGAGGGCTGCTACAGAAATGAATATTTGTATGAATATATCGAGGTAGTAAATCAATGTAATATTCATATTCTGGATACACAGCGGGTGGTATCTCTGTATCACTTGTACATTCGGTACTTTAGGTGATTTAATGTTCAAACATTGCAACTATCGTTTAGATAAATATCTGGAAACACTCAAATGCTTAGGTTATCGTCTTCCCGTTGTTTCTAGCTACACTAGTTATGGAAGTAACTACTTCATCCTACTAGGCATATTATAGTTACTGTAGTTTTTCTAAATATGAATAACTATGATTTTTCTTCATTTGAAACTTTGCTTTTTAATCTTGCATATACGGGAATAGTGACTCAAAATATTAAATATATATGTGATGAGTACAGTTAAAATTTATTTTTAAATAAAATAACTGCAATAGTATATAAACAATAAAGTAATGATAAAACCAGCTAAGCTGAGATCAGTGATCTTGTGAACACATCAGCATGTTGTAGGGATAATTATTTTATCTATTTGTTGATTCTGCTTTCACCAACTATGATTTTCTTACACAAGATTGTCTAACTAACGCAGCCCTTAATATATTCGTGATGGAAATAATTTTAACCCTAAACCTGATTACATTATGATAGTTACTGTTTGCGATAGTATAATTTGTAGCGTCTCTCCGGACCAAAGACACTGACATTGGACCAACGGTGGATATCCTCCTTCACTCTTCACTTGAGTCCTGCAGCCAATTTCATTTTCTATTTCCCTAATATAATGTTTGTCCCGTGTAGTGACTCATCATCACCATGTCAGATTCAGCTGCGCTTGTGTGTTTCCGCTACTGTCTTGGAGCTTCAGACGACTTTTTTCCTAATATAGATTCACCTTTTTAATGTTGAATTAATGTTTAATGTTTAATGTCTGATTAATGTTGATAGTTTTAACTTTTTAAATTTGCGGAAATTCGAAGCTTATCTTTTAATAACCATTATAAATATTATTTCCATTCTTGATGACCTATGAGTAATTGGGTGTTGGTTCTTCACGAGTTCAGTTTAAAATTGAAAATGCGGTACATGATGAAATTGGATAAGGATAGCTAAGATAACGATATCATTATTTTAGGAATTATGTCTTCGAACTTCAATTGAATTAAAACAAATTGTCGTTTACTCATTAAGTGTTTCGATGTATGCACTATTTTACTAATTAAATTTCATCGCTAATAACTAATAAATATAATAACATTGTTAAATTTTATGAATTTTCATATTAAAGTTTTAATATTTTGGCTGGAATTTGTGTAAGCTCAGGGTCAATTAGGAGAAGATGAGGAGATAGTGAGTCAGTTCATTACCAGACCATGATGTTTCATCTTCATAGTGTTAACATTAAGTACAACGGTGTAGTCAATATTTTAATATTTAATTCAAAAGAAAGATTGTTGCATGCGATTCTAAATATATTTATTTGCATTGCACCAAGATAAATATTTTATGAACACAAGCATTTTATTTTATGCATAATGTTTTTATAATAATTTAAAAATCAATTTATCTAGGTTTCACATTCCTCGCTCACATTTCACGCTCCATGAAAGTTTGAAGCGAGAATGATTTTGCGTCGAATGTTACAAAGGATAACGTCAGTGTAACCAGTGTTTACTCCAGTGTTTTTGGAGTAATATTTTACTTTATGTTATATGGTTTTCTCCTGTCTCGAACAAAATGACAGTATTCGACATTTTATGAGGTCCCATCAAACTAACATAAAATCTGTTTGTTTATATCAAGGTAACATATTACCCTACAACTTTAAACGGATTTAACCGCTGAAATTCATAAAACTATTGGGAGATACGAAATAGAATAGTTAAAACATAATATGTTTGTAAAAATGACTTTATATTAAATTATTAGTTTCTTAGTTTTTTAGTTTGTAAGTTTCTTACCACCAGAAAAACATTTATTAACATTTTATTAGTAATATTTAGACATAATTTTACTTTTTATTTAAATTACCAAATTATATCGCAAAACTTTCATACAATGCTCTATTGAAATCAACCTAACCCTCCCCTTAACTATGTTTATTGAAGATTTACAAAACTTTAATTAAACCAAATTATTTTGTTTCGGCTTATTTATTTAAGTATTTTCACGAGTTCATTGAAGACGACGAGGGGGTGGATAAGTAACGAAGTACTTCAAGTGGCAAGTAACAAGTAAGGACAGCGTTTTATTGTCTTTATTATTAAAACCTCAACTAATTGGACTTATAAACAGATTATATCCGTGGAAAACTGTATACATTCGATAAAACTGGCACATACTTATGTACAAACAATTCTTAAGTTTATTGCAGTAAAAATAATCACAGAATTTCCTTTAAAATTACACTTTTAAATACAAGCTAAAAGAGTTGTTAGACAGTTTGGGGGATATATCCCGTAGGAGGCAATACCAAATTTTTTTAGAGGACTTTCTTGAGCTATACTACCCTACGCAGCAATTTGTTTAACCTTTTTTTCATGGTGATAGTGAATTTATTTCATAGACACTGTATATCGTTTTTACGGAAAATTAAATTTTTTTTACATTTTAATATCCTTAATTTCTGAACAGACATTTTAACAGTCACGCGGATGGTGTTATATTATTTGGGACTCAAAGCATTATAAACCATGAAACAATCGAAGTCATTAAAGCCATTTTTAAGTAAATACACAACTTAACTGAATGCACACACACACATATCACTTTGAAAACTACTTTTTGGGTTCAGGGGAGCCCGAAACGTATATGTCCTTTAAAAATTGTAATTCGGAAGTGAAAAATTAAAAAGGAATATAATACTATAAGAATGTACTATGAATATATGTTACTACTAGTATGATGAAGTGTATGTGTACCTGGTCGGTCATCCCATAGCTGTTGTGGATCCCCTGAGAAACGGAACAAGATAGGTCCAGATTGTCGTTCCTCTGAAAAATAAACAAGTAATTTGCTCAGTAACAGTGACTAACCATGTTATAAAATGATTTTAATGTAAAATTTAACACAATGAACCTACTGTTATAAAAAATTCATATTAGGTTATTATGGGAATATTACGAACATAATAACAAAAAAAGTAATTGAAAAATTCAGTTCTAACGTTCTCTCACCACGAAACAATAATTTACTTACAACATTTACTCTTATTAATAAACGACTTTCCTTTTGAAATAAGCTTCAAATCTTTTGGTTTGAGTGTATACTCGTATATCAAACGTATAGTTTTAATAGTAAGCTGCGGGCAAAACCTCTTTTGAGTAAATCAATATATTATGCGGAGGTAGAACAATGTGGTAATGTAGCGGGGCAGAGCAGGCATTAACCAGTGGTCCAAACCTCTCTGAGAAGAGGCCGAGGAATCTTGGATTGAACAGGTCCTCAGGTGCACATCTAACCTTGAGCTGCTAGCGAACTTCATCAGGGAGACATCGCTGGTGACCCGCAGATATTGAAAATTGAAATTTAGCCCTCATCTGAGTCGGCTTGGATGGAGCCTAATAGCCCAGCCCCAGCCGCCGGTTGATAAGAGGTTGTTCAGAGCCTTACAACCTAGCCCCAGCCGGCGGTTGATAAGAGGTTGTTCAGAGCCTTACAACCTAGCCCCAGCCGCCGATTGATAAGAGGTTGTTCAGAGCCTTACAACCTAGCCCCAGCCGCCGATTGATAAGAGGTTGTTCAGAGCCTTACAACCTAGCCCCAGCCGTCGGTTGATAAGAGGTTGTTCAGAGCCTTACAACCTAGCCCCAGCCGCCGGTTGATAAGAGGTTGTTCAGAGCCTTACAACCTAGCCCCAGCCGCCGGTTGATAAGAGGTTGTTCAGAGGCTTACAATCTAGCCCCAGCCGCCGGTTGATAAGAGGTTGTTCAGAGCTTTACCACCTAGCCCCAGCCGTCGGTTGATAAGAGGTTGTTCAGAGGCTTACAACCTAGCCCCAACCGCCGGTTGATAAGAGGTTGTTCAGAGCCTTACAACCTAGCCCCAGCCGCCGGTTGATAAGAGGTTGTTCAGAGCTTTACAACATAGCCCCAGCCGTCGGTTGATAAGAGGTTGTTCAGAGCCTTACAACCTAGCCTCAGCCGCCGGTTGATAAGAGGTTGTTCAGAGGCTTACAATCTAGCCCCAGCCGCCGGTTGATAAGAGGTTGTTCAGAGCCTCACAATCTAGCCCCAGCCGCCGGTTGATAAGAGGTTGTTCAGAGCCTTACAACCTAGCCCCAGCCGCCGGTTGAAAAGAGGTTGTTCAGAGCCTTACAACCTAGCCCCAGCCGCCGGTTGATAAGAGGTTGTTCAGAGCTTTACAACCTAGCCCCAGCCGCCGGTTGATAAGAGGTTGTTCAGAGCTTTACAACCTAGCCCCAGCCGCCGGTTGATAAGAGGTTGTTCAGAGCTTTACAACCTAGCCCCAGCCGCCGGTTGATAAGAGGTTGTTCAGAGTCTTACAACCTAGCCCCATCCGGTGGTTGATAACAGGTTGTTCAGAGCCTTACAACCTAGCCCCAGCCGGCGATTGATAGCAGGTTGTTCAGAGCCTTACAACCTAGCCCCAGCCGCCGGTTGATACGAGGTTGTTCAGAGCTTTACAACCTAGCCCCATCCGGTGGTTGATAACAAGTTGTTCAGAGCCGTACAACCTAGCCCCAGCCGGCGGTTGATAAGAGGTTGTTCAGAGCCTTACAACCTAGCCCCAGCCGGCGGTTGATAGCAGGTTGTTCAGAGCCTTACAACCTAGCCCCATCCGGTGGTTGATAACAGGTTATTCAGAGCCTTACAAACTAGCCCCAGCCGGCGGTTGATAGCAGGTTGTTCAGAGCCTTACAACCTAGCCCCATCCGGTGGTTGATAACAGGTTGTTCAGAGTCTTACAACATAGCCCCAGCCGGCGGTTGATAAGACGTTGTTCAGAGCCTTACAACCTAGCCCCAGCCGCCGGTTGATAAGAGGTTGTTCAGAGCCTTACAACCTAGCCCCAGCCGGCGATTGATAGCAGGTTGTTCAGAGCCTTACAACCTAGCCCCAGCCGGCGGTTGATAGCAGGTTGTTCAGAGCCTTACAACCTAGCCCCAGCCGCCGGTTGATAAGAGGTTGTTCAGAGCCTTACAACCTAGCCCCAGCCGCCGGTTGATAAGAGGTTGTTCAGAGCCTTACAACCTAGCCCCAGCCGCCGGTTGATAAGAGGTTGTTCAGAGCCTTACAACCTAGCCCCAGCCGGCGATTGATAGCAGGTTGTTCAGAGCCTTACAACCTAGCCCCAGCCGGCGGTTAATAGCAGGTTGTTCAGAGTCTTACAACCTAGGCCCAGCCGGCGATTGATAGCAGGTTGTTCAGAGCCTTACAACCTAGCCCCAGCCGGCAATTGATAGCATGTTGTTCAGAGCCTTACAACCTAGCCCCAGCCGGCGGTTAATAGCAGGTTGTTCAGAGTCTTACAACCTAGCCCCAGCCGCCGGTTGATAAGAGGTTGTTCAGAGCCTTACAACCTAGCCCCAGCCGCCGGTTGATAAGAGGTTGTTCAGAGCCTTACAACCTAGCCCCAGCCGCCGGTTGATAAGAGGTTGTTCAGAGCCTTACAACCTAGCCCCAGCCGCCGATTGATAAGAGGTTGTTCAGAGCCTTACAACCTAGCCCCAGCCGCCGGTTGATAAGAGGTTGTTCAGAGCTTTACAACCTAGCCCCAGCCGCCGGTTGATAAGAGGTTGTTCAGAGTCTTACAACCTAGCCCCAGCCGCCGGTTGATAAGAGGTTGTTCAGAGTCTTACAACCTAGCCCCATCCGGTGGTTGATAACAGGTTGTTCAGAGCCTTACAACCTAGCCCCAGCCGGCGATTGATAGCAGGTTGTTCAGAGCCTTACAACCTAGCCCCAGCCGCCGGTTGATAAGAGGTTGTTCAGAGCTTTACAACCTAGCCCCAGCCGCCGGTTGATAAGAGGTTGTTCAGAGTCTTACAACCTAGCCCCATCCGGTGGTTGATAACAGGTTGTTCAGAGCCTTACAACCTAGCCCCAGCCGGCGATTGATAGCAGGTTGTTCAGAGCCTTACAACCTAGCCCCAGCCGCCGGTTGATACGAGGTTGTTCAGAGCTTTACAACCTAGCCCCATCCGGTGGTTGATAACAAGTTGTTCAGAGCCGTACAACATAGCCCCAGCCGGCGGTTGAAAGCAGGTTGTTCAGAGCCTTACAACATAGCCCCATCCGGTGGTTGATAACAGGTTGTTCAGAGCCTTACAACCTAGCCCCAGCCGGCGATTGATAGCAGGTTGTTCAGAGCCTTACAACCTAGCCCCAGCCGGCGGTTGATAGCAGGTTGTTCAGAGCCTTACAACCTAGCCCCATCCGGTGGTTGATAACAGGTTATTCAGAGCCTTACAAACTAGCCCCAGCCGGCGGTTGATAGCAGGTTGTTCAGAGCCTTACAACCTAGCCCCATCCGGTGGTTGATAACAGGTTGTTCAGAGTCTTACAACAAAGCAGCCGCGGTTGATAAGACGTTGTTCAGAGCCTTACAACCTAGCCCCAGCCGGCAATTGATAGCATGTTGTTCAGAGCCTTACAACCTAGGCCCAGCCGGCGGTTATAAGATTTGTTCAGAGCCTTACAACCAGCCGGCGATTGTATGTTGTTCAGAGCCTTACAACCTAGCCCCAGCCGGCGGTTAATAGCAGGTTGTTCAGAGTCTTACAACCTAGGCCCAGCCGGCGATTGATAGCAGGTTGTTCAGAGCCTTTTATAAAAGGTTGTTCAGAGCCTAATAGCCGAACCCCAGCCGCCGGTTGATACGAATTTGAACAAACACTTGCTTACACCTCCAAGATGTTTGTTTCTACGTTTGTAGTTTTCACCTGTGCAAACGATTCCTTAATAATATAATGTAATATTATATAATAATATGATAATAATATAATATTTTATAATCTATAATATTATAAAGAAGAGGTGTTTTCTATATTTTTGATTGTAGGTAGGTTTGTTATAGCAAGAAACGCGAAAAATACTGAACCGACCGGTATGAAATTTTACACAAAGGTAAATCAAACTCATGCAACACATAGGCATATTCATTTCCTTAAAATGAACAGTTCCCTCAGGCCACGCCATGAACGTCCTAAGTTTCAGTTTTTTCATTTTTAAAGAATGAAAAAATAAAATTGCTTGAGTTTTAACAGCTGTGAACACTAAAATTTGACAGTTTGTGAAGAAGAGGCTAACGTGACCGTCTTGAGTTTCAATGTTTACATATTCCAATGTTAACATCCGTTTACAGCACATTTTGACAGTTCAAAAAGAAGAATAAATAAAGTCTATTTTTACAGATAAACTGCTGTATCGAAATTAGTATTGCCAAAAATGGTAGATTTTAAGTTTTTCCTGATATCTGTTTCTACTACGCTGTTCCTTATTCTTTCCCAATATCACGTTGTAGACACACGTGTTTATAAATGTTTGAGATCGTGTTTAGTATAAAATACTATTAGTAATACTTATTTGAATGTGAATAGTATTTTACCTCAAATAAAACTTTTTTTTCTTAATCAAACTTTCATGTTTTAGAATATTGTATTTCATGTCGAAGAGAAAAGGTGACCTCTCTCAAACATTTTTACCCGTGCGAAGGGCGGGTACTTTGGCTAGTATAACATAATGTAATATAAATTAAAATGTAACCTTTTCCTAAAGATTAATTTGTTTTTTCATTTATTTTATTTGTTAATTTTTTCAAAGGGTCAAACGAAGGAATTTTTTGAGGTTCTTGTAAAGAAAATATACAATATAAAGGTTTGTAATATTAGTCTAAATTAAGGTGTATCAAACTAAATAAGCAACTATTAGTTCCTGTACTTAAAGAACAATATTTATATACATTTCAAATAATTTACGGTACGTGCTTTTATGAATCCAATTTATAATATTTTATATGGATTATTGGACAAAGAGGCGAAGTGGGTCGGCGACACATGCCAGCGGCAGGCAAGTACGAATTAAACTTTGTATAAACTTTAATGACAAAGCACTTAACGTCTAATACTCTTTCGCCGTCGTCCCCCGTCACCATGGCAACGCTATTGGAATGTCCCGCGAGGGTAAATATTATTTAAAATGTCGTCATCCCTGGTTTTCTTCATTTAGTGGTTTAAGGTAACTCAATGCCCCTGTCACAGTTTGTTGTGTTTTCAGGATTATAATCGTTATATTTCTAAGTGAAAAAGGGTTTGGTGAAAGGTTTATTTTATTTCAATTAGTGGTCATAAATAAGAAAGCTTGTCATATGGATGATTTCTATCCACCTTGTTTTGTTTGAGGTTGTTGTTTGTTTGCTTGTTGTCGTATTCAACTTACGTCATGTCAAGTCACACGTCATGTCTCGTTACGTTATACTCGAGATGAAATACAGGAACATCCATTATGCCTTGTTAAGACTGAAAACTAGTTTAAGGAAATAAGAAACCTATTGATGCAATTCATTTCAATATTTCATATGGTATAGTCTTAAAAGATTTTGGTATGTATAATATTTAAAAAATTCACATCCTAAATAACAACTAATATAAATTAAAGATGTAAATTTTAAAATGATCACGAACAAAGAAAATGAAACTAATTCTATAATAAAATTAAGTTTATTGAAACGTGTAAAAAATGTATCGCTATAGGTTCAGAATTGAAAACTATTTTGTGTGTTTTGTGTCATTGGGTCAGACGATAAGGTTCTGCCTCCTCATAGATGAGTGTTGATTATGCTAATGTGTTAGACATAAGTAGAAGCGATGACGTAGTCTCGTTACCTAGAAATCCTTTTTTATGTCCTCGTCTTACGTGCTTTGTTTAGTTAAGAAAACGTAATTTATTGGAATAATGTTATATATAAACAATTAAAAACTGAAACATCTGGTAGCAAATAAAGACCAGGAAGACTATTACTGCAATTGAACGATTCAATTAACTAACAGACCGCTTGTCCTAACCGATAAACAATTCACGCTGACGCGATAATAGCTTTGATATCCAATTTATTCGATAGTTGATTTTTGCCGACCATTTAACATGTAGAGATAAAACGAAGCGTCGGACTGATAAAATAACATTAGCGGATAACATGATAGTTCCAGCCCATTGGCAACCCCCCCCCATATCCCTCAATCCCCATATTCCTCCCCTCACCCTCCCACCCACCATTGCCTAAAGTTCCACCATTTTAAAGTGTCATTATGTTGCATTGGTCTGAGTATTTAAACGCTGTTTCTTATTCTATTTTTACAAACCTCGATTTTTGTCAAAGACAAGAAAGAAGTATAAAAAAAGAGTTTGAAGTTTGATTTTTGAAACATCAAGGATTGTTTACGTCAAATGGTACTGTTTCTTTAATGCCACAAGCTGTTTCAAAGTGATATATAATGAAAATAATATATATATATATATAATAATTTAAAAATTACACAACAAAAAACTTTTAAAACTTTCTGAAATGATGTCGAATCCCAAAATAGGGTTAAGAATAATATTCCCATATTACAAGAATGGGTAACTGATGATGCATTTGATGGGCTAATTATTGTCAGTAACATGTCATACGCTATATATTTCAGAAGTAACGCGTCATCCGCATAATATCTCGGTGGCAACATGTTGCCACAGTATGTCTCAATAGTAATATGTCGTCCAAAACATATACAAATGGCAACATGTCGCCATAGCATATCTTAATAGTAACGTGTCATCCACAACATATCCCAATGGCAACATGTCGCCATAGCATATCTCAATAGTAAAGTGTCATCCACAACATATCCCAATGGCAATATGTCGCCATAGCATATCTCAATATTAACGTGTCATCCACAACATATCCCAATGGCAACATGTCGCCATAGCATATCTCAATAGTAAAGTGTTGTCCAACAACATATCCCAATGGCTATATGTCACCATAGCATATCTCAATATTAACGTGTCATTCACAACATATTCCAATGGCAACATGTCGCCATAGCATATCTCAATAGTAAAGTGTTGTCCAACAACATATCCCAATGGCAACATGTCGCCATAGCATATCTCAATATTAACGTGTCATCCACAACATATTCCAATGGCAACATGTCGCCATAGCATATCACAATAGTAAAGTGTTGTCCAACAACATATCCCAGTGGCTACATGTCACCATAGCATATCTCAATATTAACGTGTCATCCACAACATATTCCAATGGCAACATGTCGCCATAGCATATCACAATAGTAAAGTGTTGTCCAACAACATATCCCAGTGGCTACATGTCACCATAGCATATCTCAATATTAACGTGTCATCCACAACATATTCCAATGGCAACATGTCGCCATAGCATATCACAATAGTAAAGTGTCATCCACAACATATCCCAATGGCAACATGTCGCCATAGCATATCACAATAGTAAAGTGTTGTCCAACAACATATCCCAGTGGCTACATGTCACCATAGCATATCTCAATATTAACGTGTCATCCACAACATATTCCAATGGCAACATGTCGCCATAGCATATCACAATAGTAAAGTGTCATCCACAACATATCCCAATGGCAACATGTCGCCATAGCATATCACAATAGTAAAGTGTTGTCCAACAACATATCCCAATGTCACCATAGCATATCTCAATATTAACGTGTCATCCACAACATATTCCAATGGCAACATGTCGCCATAGCATATCACAATAGTAAAGTGTTGTCCAACAACATATCCCAGTGGCTACATGTCACCATAGCATATCTCAATATTAACGTGTCATCCACAACATATACAAATGGCAACATGTCGCCATAGCATATCTCAATAGTAAAGTGTCATCCACAACATATCCCAATGGCAACATGTCGCCATAGCATATCACAATAGTAAAGTGTTGTCCAACAACATATCCCAATGTCACCATAGCATATCTCAATATTAACGTGTCATCCACAACATATACAAATGGCAACATGTCGCCATAGCATATCTCAATAGTAACGTGTCATCCACAACATATCCCAATGGCAACATGTCGCCATAGCATATCTCAATAGTAAAGTGTCATCCACAACATATCCCAATGGCAACATGTCGCCATAGCATATCTCAATATTAACGTGTCATCCACAACATATCCCAATGGCTACATGTCGCCATAGCATATCACAATAGTAAAGTGTTGTCCAATAACATATCCCAATGGCTACATGTCACCATAGCATATCTCAATATTAACGTGTCATCCACAACATATCCCAATGGCAACATGTCGCCATAGCATATCTCAATAGTAACGTGTCATCCACAACATATCCCAATGGCAACATGTCGCCATAGAATATCATAGCAATAGTAACGAGTCATCCACAACATTTTATATCAGAGTTTTTTGAAACATTGAGAATATTGGTAGTAACGTGTTTTCCTTAGCATATCTCAGTGGCAATAATACTCGTTCTGATCAGTCGTGACCTTCTAGAAGGGCAAATGTTGACATTTTCAGGTACAGTCTGGAAGCAATAATTCTATCCGAAGCCTGTACTTAACCTTCTCGGAATTGAATGTTGATTAATAAGCATGTCTAACTATTTAGCTAATTAATTGTGAATTCAATCGTCTGTGGCAGAAACGTATATTTTAGTCAAAATTGCAAAGAGGTTTCTTGCGGAGTATTTTGCAAATTTATTCCAATCAATGATTTGGAATAAAAATATTTTAAATACTGATAGTTTGAACGAAATAGTCTTACACATTTTTATTTGTGTGCGATAGACTACTTTTGTGTCACCTGAATCTCAATTGATCGCTTTCCCTATAGGCTAATCAACTTCAATAATGTTATATAAATATTTGTTTCTATGGTATTGCAATTTATGTGCACAAGTTGTTAGAAATTATATTGTAGGTCTATATTTAATTCAGTAATATAGGATAAAAGGAATGAACAACTACTATCAGTTGTTATTAGGCTACAGCCAGACATACTACTATCTAGCTGCTATATGGGCGTTTTCAATCAGAACTACATAAAGCAGCAAAATAAATAGGTTAAAAATTATAGTTTAAATGTAACAATGAAATGAGTAAAGGTTTGTGATCGCCCTTCATGAATGGGAGTTTTTGAAATATTCCTAATGTTCAAAACATCGCTGATAAAATGTCTGTCATATAAGTAGCGACGAAACGTGTACAAACTTCAATTCAACCACTGGCTGGAAATACTCGTACAAAACCGTATCTACCACACATGAGCGAAAACTACTCGAATCAACAATAGAGGTTCTGTAATTAGCGTTGCCCAAGTCGTTTTAGGCGGCGCAACTTGTAAAAACGAGTGAACAAACATCAATACGAGCTCCCGTTTCATCTTTTCACATCCAACGAACCGTTCGAAAGCGGAACAAGCAAGATTTGTTTTCGAAGAATAAAACCAGCAAAATAATGATTAAAGGACAGCAGCGGGTTGAGTTCAGACCCGGGTCTTATAACCTAATTTAACCTGAAGCTTTTTCTGTATTTATTTCCTTTGACATAGCAAACACCTAAATTTGTTTAATTTTTAATTCTACCCCACTTGACATTTTAGTCTCATTATTTTAATCCCGAGCGCTGCTTTTCTAATTACGAGTTTCGGCTTTGACTTTCTGCTCAATATATTTACATTATTCTTCAAAGTGGTGCCAAGTAAACATGCACGACCGGGAAAAGTGAAATGTACATTAATATCTCTTCCGTTATTTATGATATTAATTTATTTCAAACATCAATGTGGAGTCTAGTCTCTCCAAATTATAACAGATTGTAGACATTAATTTCATTCCTTAATGCAGGTATATACTTCAGAGATGTTTTTCCTAACTTGTTCATGTACAGTATCTATCTGGTAATAGTAAGTCTCAATACAAGGGTACAATGTGAAGCTAATGCTCAAGGTTGTAAACTTGAGCGTGTAACGAAAGACACTTTAGACCCGTGTTATGAACTATATTTTTTCGTCTGACCGTATAAAGTATTGAACTAACTATTGTACAAAAACGTAAGATTTTACAGACAAGTAAGAGTTGCTTCAATCTTGTATCTTGTTCATACAAAACTGTAAATAATCAGCTGATCGTATCCTAAGTTATAATGATTTCTAATCGATACTAATGATCGATTATCACTTTAAATACAATCAATAGCTTACTATTAATATACAATCATTTTCATTTGTTCTACATTGTAATAATGAACAACGAATTTCCACGAGCAGTTGACCCTTTCTAAGGTGGGGAAGGATTACTTTCGACGCAAAAGGTATTTATATTAAAAACTTGTTTTCGAAATAGTACGAGGAAAAATTAATTCACCATACAGTTTTTTATATTAATTTTAGTTTTCTAACCCATTTACTGCACAGAAATGCAATATAACATCCAGAAATATTATTATCCAATTGTATGTTGGCTGTGTTGTGTAATGCAATATTCCACATAATATACGGGTTTTAACTTTATCCAGATCGTTTTGATATCACTGTGGAATAGTTCCTTTATGAATTTAAAATTTGGATATAAAATGAGAGCATGGCTCCTAGTAATATTTCTCTATTTATATTTTAACATATATATGGTATACAACATTTTAAGATGAAAACATATTACGGGAGGTTGGTCTTCACTGGTCTGTTTCATATGTGAAGATATATAAAACTCTCACTGGTATTTAAAATAAACTGAACACATTCCCATGCCAACTTTCACTAACTTTTGTTTAATTCTGAACGAATAATATAAAGATAATAAGGAAAATCACGTTAGACTATAATCACTATTCCATATAATTTCAATCTAATAACGTCTTGAGCACTAAATTAAACAATTTAAATATATTTTTTATTTAGTGATGTATTACAAGAGCGGAATGTGTTGGAGCACATGAGAATAATACATATTACTCTGAAAGTGGTGTTTTCAATAACAATATTCTCGCAATAAAAGGATCAAAGGGCTAACTCGTTGTGAGCGCCCTTCATTTCCCAGCTCTTTGAAGTCAGATTTCCCTTTAACATGTAGTTTATCCTTTGTAAAATTACACCCAAGAATATTTCCATGTTTTATTGTTTTCTCATTTTCTGTTTATCATTTTTAAATTTTTGTGTTCACAGATATTGCTTTTTCAGAGTTATCAACGACAAGATGATTGCTTCAAAGAACTTTGTGCGGTGAATGGTTAGCCAGGAATACAACGTATATTTACAAACGGAATTCATCCAAAAATATTATTTTTATAACATTTTGTACATTTTAAAAGACTGAAAAAGTTACAAATATAACCATAAACTAGAAGTTTTCTTATCTGTATTAAAATTAATAGCGAAATGTAATGAAACACATTTTTATCTTTAACACACTTGTTTTTGTAATCATAACTTACCCTACCATGTTATACAGTAATGCACTTGTTTTGTGCTTAATTTTATGGTAAATATATATGAGATTTTAAATATTATGACAGTAGATATGTTAGTATCAAAAAAAGGAAATAAGTATGAGTAAATAATGATGTTGTGTTGTACTGCTTATAGGTGTAAGTTTTATTTAAGAGTATGAGGTAAGAGTAAAAATTAAAGTAAATATAGTATTTTCAACCCATTAAAAAATAACATTTTCTAACAGTATTAATAGAATAACACTGGAACAGGAGGCTTGTCAAAATGATAAAGAGAAAATATTTATTCTGTTGAACGTGAGAATAGGAAAAATAATAAATTGTAGTATCTCGTATCCTGAGACCTCGATCAGCAAATTTATATTCATTTATCAATTAATTACATCAGATTAATCCACAAAGCTTGACCATAAATTAATCCGTATATGAATTAGTATCACAATATGATTATAAATACGGAAGCTATAGTCAATTTACGTATAAGAATAACATGGGAAATGAGAAAGTAGGTTTGCTGCCATGATAAATATTAAAACAAAGTTTTTTTATATACATAAGTAGACCTTTACTAGGGACAACCGTATAACAGGTTTAAACAAATTACTTTATTACGAATGTAAAGGAAGTTGTACAAATTTACTTATCCTTCATAAGAATTACATGGGGAATGAGTAAGTAGATTTGCTGACATGATAAATACTGCTATGATAAAATTGATTTGCGATAAATTAAATAAATTAACATGAATTATCCTATAAATATTTATAACAGCAACATAAGTTTTCTGGTAGAATAAATCCAAACAATCAAGACACTAATATCTAGAATGGCAACTTTCTTTTTGTATCAGAAACTTTATTGATTATTCCCTGATTAGAAACGATAACGATTTATCATTATAAATGTTGTATGTTTTCCTTCGATTTCCTCCATGAAACAGAGGGGGTGGTGTGGAGGGAGGGTAGGAGGAGGGTGGTGTGGAGGGGTGGAGGGGTGGCGGGGAGGAGAAATTAGAAGTCCTTTGATCGAGTAATACGGAATATTACAGTTTCATCAATTATAGCTAAATTAGAAACTCGCAGATTCAGTTAGCAACTTCAAACCCAATCTCAACTCGGAGTTTAAAAACATTCAAACTCTCAACTCATTTCAATTTGTGTAACTGCAATAGTTACTTCATAAAAATAATATTTTATCCTAGAAGTGTTGTACTGTTAACTCTAGTTAAACGATAGTATTAATAGTTATAGTTGAACGATATTTAATCCAAACTATCATACTCTATTTTATAAATGAATCAAATCTAAAATCCATGTATTGCATGGATCACCAAATAATTTTTTGGAATATTTTTGAACGTTTTTCCCATTTATATGGCTGCAAATTTGGATGGTGATCCTTTTCAAAAGTTTTATTTTATTAGTTTTATTGAGAAACGAAAATAAATAAAAGTTTAATAATAAAACTATTATTTGAAACTATTTTATTTCAACCATACAATTAAGGAAAATAAACAAGTTATTAAATAACTGTATAATGGACTGACATTGGTTTTGATTTAAACTTAACTTGTACTGGATTTTCAGAGAGGGCTAGTAGGATATAACATATCGGATATACATTGTATATATTGATATCGTATGCCGTGAATTCTGTCTTCGAATAAAAATAATATGTTGAATATCTTTATTTTGCTGTACCAACACTTATTCGTAGCGTGTGAATGTAAAAAAAGAAAACAAAATGTAGAATATTCTGTTAATGTTTGTAAAAAATATGTAATTTGATAAAATTAGAAAATTTCAATACAGAGATTCTCGGTACAATTATCAAAGTCAGGTTCAAAGGACGAGCCCAAAGTGTATAAATGTTCTCCGGGGAGTGTTTTGCTCAAAGAACGGCAACACAATCGATTAAGCAAATAATTATTAATCACCTTTGAAGTAATTTCCCTTAACTCTTTTGCTCCTCTGTTGATAGAAAATTAAATTTGACTAACTTATAACCTAGGGTGAAGAGTTTAAAGAAATTTTAGACAATATGTATGTAATTAAAAAAACAAGACAATATTACTTGGTAAATTCCGTCATGCAGCTAAAATAGAGTTAAATACGAGTATTTAGAACATATTCTGGTGTTCGTCAGCTTCAGTTGTTTGTCTAGGTGTTTAGTCTGGGCCATAGTCATCAATAGAATTAAAAAATTGTCACACAACGTGCTTGGTGTAACCTTTTGCTGGGTTGATCTGTATCTTAACTCTAATAATTTTAAATATTACGACAAACAGTTAATTGTAACACCTATAAAACGCACATCATTACAAAGCTATAAAATGGCATACTTTTGTCAATTTTTTTGTTTATATAGATAATCCATTAAAATATAGCTAGATTCATATTAAATAATAATATCTAAACTGTTTTATCTTCTCCTTTGGTAATACAAGTGCAATAACGAATCCATATAACTTGTCTAATATCTCTCGCATTATGAGATCAAAGAGACTCATTCCGGAGGTCTTGGGCTTTGTTGGACTTTGAGCTCAAATTGTAATATTATTCCTCTTTTGCCCAATTAAAGTTAATATTCTGTTTCTATAACAACTCATCAAATTTACATTACACCAACCCGCCATCTTTGATAATCAAAATCCCCCCTCTTTACCCTTTATCCACTTCTAATCTATGTTGTTTCTAAGCATATTGAAGTTTGTTATAGCAAGTTTCTAACATAAGTTTCTTATATTTACATTGTTACCAAACAAACAACTGTTAACAACATTACTTCTTTACAGTACATGCTAATTCTTATATAATTGTTTTTGGCATGGATATGTCTAAGCACTGGGGGGAAGGTGTTGGCGATTTGTAAGTTGGAAAAAATGTAACAAGTTTCCATTGAAACTACCAGAGCTATTGTATTGAATTTTTAATATCAAATAATAAGAACGACTGTTTAGAAGAACAACATGATAACTAAATCAAAACATTAATATTTTAGCTTGTCTCATGAAATTGTTTAGAATTGCAGTTCACATTTTAAACACATTTTACCTTCCATAAGGTAATCTGAGACATTTTGCGTCTCCACGACCACGCCTGGCTGAGCGCTGAGCAGGTTGCGGTTAGGATTCTACTTCTTGTATTTAAAATAATAAATTTCCCCTTTGTTGGGAACACCTCAGCCCCAGGACAAGTCTTCTGCTGTTGGATCTGGTGCATTCCCTCCCCTCAACGATCCCCGTAGACCTACTCCTTAATGCAGGGATTATCTGATCTGATACAGAATATTCGTCGTATCTTGGTTGGTGAAATTAAAAACTATGTTTAAAACATTTTCAATCATAAAATCCCAACAAAGTTCTCTCTTCATCTATAAACTATTGATGCTTATTATAATAATAACAGTTATGTTTTACATTCGTTTATTTCTTCTAAAACCTCGAAACTTTAGAGTGGAGGTAAGAATTTTAGAGTAAAGAATTGAATATCAATCGAAAAAAACGATTGAAAAAAGGTTAAATGGATTATGATTAAAGCAATGTGGAGCGATCAAAGTGTTGTCCGCTCTCGCTCTAAGGTCTCATTACTCAAGCACATAATCCATAAACAATGTTGCCGCCCAGCGGGTTGACGAACGCACTACCAATCTTTAACCAATACATTTTGTCAAGCGATTGCACGAACACTGGTTCAGTGAACAGAAAATTATGTTGTTACGTCGTCTCTAAATAATGAAACTTTAATTTGTCAAAATATAATTAATTTATAGTCGAAACAATCATAATTTTTTAAGTTTTGAAAATTATACCTTAATTTAGCTTTTATAAAGCAACCAGTAAAAATGCCATACTTGCTTATACAAAAAATATAGACTAGTATAAACATTTTAAGCTCTTGTAATAATATGTTTGACAATAATCAGCTTACAATAGCTTAGTTCGTCCCGTGTTTAGTTCCTATTATACCGCTCGGGGAGATTTCGTTATTTCCTCAGTACTTCCCTTATAAAGTTTAATAAAATAATCGAGTGTAATAGCTATGATATTATATTTTACTATATATTTCTCCTTCTTCTACTATTCACAATACTTTCCTTCTACATTATTTAATGGTTAAGTTAACACATTCTTAAGAATATCAAGATTGATTGTGTGCACAAATAAAGTCAGTATAACAATAGTAGTACATCTATCGTTATATATCGTTTAATATTTTTAACATGAGGATCGGGACCACAGTTTTCGTATCTCACTAAATAACTCGTAACGATTAAATACTCGTAGATAGTCCTCAACTACTAAGTACTAGTGATGTTCAGTGCTGTGGATGCTTACGTGTTTATGTTTAAACGGATTCATATTATACTATATACAATATATTAAGGCATGAAGAATTTTATCAACCTAATATATTTTTCTAGACGTATCCTTCACCCACGTGAAACATATCGGTATCATTAACAGTACTTCCTTATCAATATTCTTGAACCCGATCACTTCTTACTTAGTAGTACCATTTAGTAATGGTACGATAAAAAAAGGAAAATACAGTTAATACTTAATTATATTATATAGTACAGTTAATTATAATGATATCTCATGCAATGAATGCTTGAAATCATCTATATAAAGAGAAGAGGAAAGAAAAATGGAATAAATAAACAAACAAATGAATGATAAATGGCGCGAGGAGGTAAAGAGCAACGAGGAAATCGTCTAATGAAGTGGGAATAATCGATAACCGACTGGCTCTGATTGTGAACCACATAAATCCAGCAACTTGATGCTAATTGAATCTCATGAATAAACATCAATATATTTGCATATAATTTTAAGTAAATAGAGTAAATTATCTTCATCGGATCTTGTCTTGAATTTGTTTGTATTCAGATCTCATTGCTTGTTTTAACACAATTTGTAATCTATTTTTAACAGTAAAACCCTTATTTATTCATATTTAAAATAAATTGTGCTAATTGAACAGTTTTCATAACGTAACAATTTGTTCAGCATTTGGGTGTTTTACGTAAAGAGTCCTGGTCTTGTACATCTGTCGACGTCAACGACTAAGCCAAATTAAGATCCTTGTTGGCGTCATGATTTTGCCAACAAGAGTGAAGAGTCTATAGTAGTCTATGTCTATGTTGATCAATGAACGACATGTAGGCAGGCCTAACCAGACAGCGCGGTCGTGGTACCCCGTACTCATGTGACGGCTGTTGATCGCCATCACATGTTGTGATTCAATCCCCTAAATGAAACTATAATCAATTCATAACTGAAGCTGTTTATTTACTCAAACAAACTCAGATATTCTACATTCATACTACAGAGTTTGCTAAATGAAAGGAAATAGTTACGAGTGTTATAGACTATCAAATGAATTGTATATTTTAAAATATAGATATTGTTATCTATATAAGTGTTTATTTGTATAAACACTAGCAATCTGTTACAGTATTAATAAATGAAACGACAGATTTGGATTATTTATTCATTATAATAACAATATATACATTTGGCAATATATCATATACAACCACATATATAATAATATTGTAATTCTTTACACTTAACTGTTGAAATTATGGTAATTGGCTGATGAAAAGTATTCCAATATGGAACTAATAAAACCTCAAACGCCAAAAACATTGCAAATGTGACATCAACCGTAATATTAAAGTAATAAATCCCATTATAGAACTTAATGGTGAAATCATCAAAGACAGCCTGTTATCAGACAGATTGACTTGTTCCACTGCAGCAATCACACACGCACTAACGCAACACACACACACACACGGACGCGATGGGCTGGTAAACAGCACGTTGGGTGATTGGAGAGGAAACAGGTTGTGGGGAAGGTCACCAGGGGTCACGGTCAGCAGTCATCTCCATTGTTGTCTCAACTGTGGAAAAACTGCTGCAAAACAACAAGACCCATCATACTTAACATTGTAGAGCTTGTAAGGAGGTAACCTGCTCTCTGCTCTCCGGAGCTGAATCATAGTAACCGAGGGTAATTATTGGGAATGGATTAGTTAGATCTTAGTAGGCTTATTCTCGTGTGGTACATATTTTAACTGGTACAAAACGTGGAAAAACAATCCTCCTATTGGAGTTTAGGATATTTTTATGATTGCAGGAGCGCCAAATCCACCACTAAATATTCCCTGAAGTAATCAAAATATCCCCCCTATCATGACTAAATAAACGATTTGTTCACCCTCTAGTACGAATTAAAAAAAACTGGCTTTATGAAATGAAATATTGATTTTTCATAATGATTTATTCATTTAAAAATAACTAATACGTATAAACGTAGAATGAACTGAGGAATTTTTAATGACCAGAAGTTAGAGATAATTATCTTTAAAGCAAACAACATATAACAATCGAGTTCTGCTATATCAAAGGTAAGATAACGATAAATATTATAATAGATCGGTTCTCAGCAACGTTTGTGAGCACTTGAACTTGCAACTCAAACAAAAAAATTAACCAAAAGTATAATCGATACAAGCTATATCGCCTGCAAATTAATTTAAACTATTCTTAGACAATATATTTTAAACTATTCTTTCCCAGATGCAGCGCGGCGGTAGGGTAGTAGTCCAACTCCCAGACTGGCCAACTCCATGGGAGAAATTCATCGCCTCGATTGTCTCGATAGCAAAATTATATAGTTGTTGTAAACTCTTTGATTCGAAATAGAATTACCGAGCCTATTTTGACATTTTTTAATTTGAATATTACATTCAAAACAACTAAGAGGGGACTATGCTATGATTTGATTTTGAACTAAGTTATTTGTTTGATTTTATTGATGACACTTAACTTATTATGTTGTGTGTTTTATAAGGTTATAATACCTGCTGTCTTCAATCCAATTTTTATTTTTAACACGACTAGTTTCGGGAACATTGTTCCCATTTTCAAGTGTACTTCAAGTGTTTTGTTACTGAAACTAGTCGTGTTAAAAACATTGGATTGAAGACAGCAGGTGTTATAACCTTATAATCTAGTCGTCTAGTAAGTTTAGAGATGAGAGATAGTCTGAGAGATGATTGCCAACGGTGATGGGGCTGGGGCGTCCGCAATAATCTCTAAACGAAAACCATTAGTTGAGTGACTTAGCAAGAAAGTAGGTAAGAGATAAAAATACTATTGGATCATTTGAGAAGGAGTATTCTTATGTAAAGAATACTTCATATACAATTTTTAGTGACATGTGTTTCCTTATTATTTAAAAAACAGGTCTTAAAAATAACGTACTAGTTTTTTTAGTAGGGCTAAAAATAGTTGGTTTATTTTTGGAGTAATATAAACTAATTTAGGAAAATGTATTTCTTCATTAGAATCTTTTATTGGACGGCAAGCAAAGCAAAGTTAATAGCAGACTACTCAACCAGTGCCGAGCCCATAGGTATTTATTTATTCCCTGATTATTTAATTAGTACAAAGGAGTATGGATAGAGTAGCTTGAACAAGAATACAAAATAAAAAGTAATTATAATTGTACTATAAAATAAACTAATTAAAAATGTAATGCAATGGTGGTAGTAGTAATATAATAGAACATATCATATTAATAATCTATGTTTTATTATAATTTTAATTATTAAGTGATTCGGTGTAAATGAATACATACAGGAAAAACTTTATAAACATTGTGAATTTTTATTTAAAAAGAAAGTTAAAGGTAAAAATAGCGTTTACTGTGTCTTAGTTAAAACTAGTGGATTGGGTTTTTTATACTAAATTTTATTCAGTTTAGTATTAACGTATACCAATTTTTAAACACCCCATGCTTAGCATAAACATTGGCCTCCTCTGAGCAAATAATATTGTAAAATACTTTCTTAATCCAAGAGATTTATGTAAATGAGGACATAAATAAACATGACTAATTTACATACATTGTTTCTAAGCGAGGAGAAGTTCCTTTCAATGGATCTTCTTAAAATATTACTCCCAAGTTTTAATTTCACTGCATTATTCTTTTGTTAACTGAATAATCTCTTTAACGTACTATTTCTTCATTTATAATAATGATAAAATTAGAAGTTTTTGTAGAGAGGTAGAATCTTTCCAAATAGTTACCGAGATAATATTTCAGTTATCTTGCATAAATAGTTGACGTTGTTTGTTGGAATAGCCACCAATATTTGACTAGAGAATTTCATAATGAAAATATTAATTTATTTTATTATTATTATTATTATTTTATTATTATTTATTTATTAATGTAGTTTTTTAACCTTCATCGTTGTTGTGATGATAAAAAATCTATCTAAAACCTTGCGGTAAAATATTAAAACCGTCCTGCATTTGATTCATCTGTAAAAGCTCCAAGGGAGAATAATTTCTAATTTCTAAAGAGAAATTATTTTGAAGAGCAATTTATTTAATACAATTTACAAGCCTATTATGAAAGATATTAAAACATAAAATTAAATTGAATGTTTTCGTCAACGAATATCTCAACTGAAACAATCTCTTTTGAAATGCGTTGTGAAGTTACTATTAATGCTTTTCTCTTTGAATATCTTAATTGACTCGAAATATAAACAGAATTCTTTATGTTAAATATCAAGTGTATCTTGTAAAAGTAAGTACAAAAACGTTACGGTTTTTACTAAAAAAACTTGTTATTGAATCTCTGTTACTCTAATACGTTACTATTTTTGAAGAATGTATAAATACAAAGCATAATACAAAGCATCTTATCTATGATATAATATGAGCCATTGCTGATAGTTATTTTTAATAATGGTCCTGATAATTTAATAATTGGTTTTACTAAGTAATATAGTACAAGCTTTAACATTGTTAATAAGTTCCATGAATCTAAATAGATTATAGATGTTTAAATAATTCCAAAATTATAGTCAGACTGATTCACTAAAGAATTCATATTTAAACTGATTATCAGTTTAAATTCACACCTAATTATTGTATAGGTACCTTTTCATAATCGTAACACGGTTCGTATATTTAGTATCTTTATTGAACAATATACATAAACTTTCCCCGTTTATCTGCTTAAGGCACAAGAGGAATGCCAAAACGATGAACCTCTGAACGATTCATCAACAGTCTGGTTTCACATGTTTGTGTATTTAATCTGTTGATTGTCTCCATAATCCTGACTCGAGTGAGTCGCAGGTTTAGTGGGTGATGGACAAAAACGTATCAATAATATAAATCAGCTGACCCTCCGTCACTGTTGTCAGCTGTCAGCATACACTCATTATGGGGCTGAAAATGTTGGATACAGGTGTCGAGTGAGCTCCAATTGTTCCAGATTCATCTATTGTATCGTGCTCAAAGTTTCACGTCATATATCACTTTTTAAAATATAAAACGGTTCACTAATTTTAAAGTGATATTTATAAGAATCTAGAAGTACTAAAATAAGAGAAAAATCTAAAAAAAACTATAGAACATACCAAAGTTGTACCAAATAGAAATAACAAGTAGTAGTAGTTAGTTGAAAACTGTGTTCATCAGGTGTATTTGAAACATTTGGATTATTTGAAAAGGCGTCTAAAATGTGCACTGTGCAGGTCAGACGCTAGAGTAGCGAACAACATATGCAGATGTGGCTATGTTTATGTATGCTCGTTATTACCATAGAGAATCTCGTCTCTAATGTTTTATATTAATACTTCTTAAAGGGTGTTATGGAAAGGCCGGTTCTTCATTTTCATGAACCAAAACAGAAATTCTGTTTGTATTAATTCGTATCTGTAAATTAATAAATTGCATACGAGTAACAGCTAAAATAAACTGAAGATAAATATTTTATTGTAGAAAGTTATATAACCTTATGCGAAATTGGAAGAATAACTAACTGACTAATTTATTTATACTTTTTTGATGCTAAGATTCAAAACATGTCTTTAATAATGGATTAAAATAAATTTCTTCTATGTTGAGTTTTTTCATTATTGATTTATTCTTATCTTTCGTTAATTTTGTTTTATTGATTTTACTTCTTTCGCTATTTTAAATTTTCATGAAATTGAGACTTTGTTTAAAACCCTCATTTCATTTCGATAATAACTGTTTTACTATATTGTTTCAGTCTAGTAAAATATTATTTAGTATATCTAAAAAGAGAAAGAGACTCAGAGAAGCTCTCAAGAGTTAGGTAATCAGAAATAGTTTTTCCTTTCAACCATATCCAACAAATTATTGATACATTAAAGGTTTTGTCATGGTTGCTGATGTGCGAAACTGTTTAATGTTTTACATCTTCCTACTTCGTTGTATCTAGGAAATATATAGTTTTCGCTCATGTTTTGCTCGATTTACAGTGAAAGGAAATAGGTGAACATTCACTCATCGAACGAAATGCTGTTTAATAGGTAGTTGTGGTAATTACTACTTATTAATGAATTTTGATTTTAAATAAATTAAAATTACATAAACATAAAACGAAATACATTACTAATTACAGTGTCTTCTATGATGATTGTAGCACTTTGAGTTGTTTTAATGGGCAAAGAACAACGAATTAAAATATCGTATGGTAGTTAAAATATGTTTACACGGCTTAGTAGGCCATACTATTGAATAAACCTAGGATATAAGTACGAACTAAATAATAAGTGAAATTGAATTTTACTGTTAATCTCTTGTTGTGACGCGTACACGATTGTACACTACAATATTGGAGTAAGTTAGAATTTTGAAATGAGTGATGATTTGGAAGAGGCGTGTAAGGGTAGGTTGGATGAGTGGGGGGGGGTTGAAGAGGTTGGCGAAGGGTTGGCCTGAAATAATTATAAATCCTTTGATCACATAATATTGCATATTGCGATTAAGGCAAATTGAGCAAAGTTTTAGATGAGACAGCTTTTCCCTTCGTGCATTAATTTGGCTAGGTTATTGAGTGAAACGTAAAGTTGTAACACCGAGAGGCAAAGGAGACTGATTGTACACTACGCTATTGTACTACGTATAGTAGGTCTACTAGACTAGAGAATGCTATTTTATTAAACGTCACGGTGCAAGAGAGGAACCGCAAGAAGGAAATCGAAACATTGATTCTTACAAAGTATTTTCCATTATATAGTTTAATATATCCTTTATTATCAATAAATGTCCCTTATTTTCCTATTTGTATCCAAAGGTTTGAAATATTATATAAAATTTTGTTACAACAAGTAATTATATTTATTTTATTAAGCATAAAAACGGGATTAAGCAAAAGTTGAAGTAAAAAGGTATTACTTATATATATGTTGACAAGTGTGTACAAATATGTATATAATGTGGATATACATATAAATATATATATATTTATCACTATACTTTCGTTTATGTACGTATAAAACGCATAAGGAAAATAGTTGTTCCTAATCTGCATCCCCATACTGTACATCATTGTACGCGAGGCATTTCTCTTAATTTTTTTGGAGCGTTACACAAAAAATATATCACTGATGAACTTAAGATAAGCGAATGGGTCGATCTCTACCTAATTTGTCCAAATGAAATGTCAGTGGCATGGGTAAGACCCCGCGCACGAACTCTACCGCAACTATACAACTATTGATGTTCACGGTGTATGTAATCACCTGAGCTCGTTTACGTGTCAGATTGGTGATTTGCATAATGAACAGCTGAAATAGAGAAACCATTCCACCTACCTATTTTAGCTGTTGCTAAAATAACATACAAAGATACCAATAAAGCTTTCTTAGAATATTGTGCTACTTCTATCTTTTGAGCTATGGACACCTCTTTTAGCATTTTTTCGAGCTACATGTATTGTTGAAGAATTACAGGGATTCAAAACATCTAGAACCGTTACTGGATAAACACTGTTGTATACATTATTTTGTATAGCAGTTGTTTAAATTTGCGTACAAAATTTAAAAATATAATATTTCCAAACAAATGAAGAGTTAAAATCCTCTAAATGTTTAAATTTTTATCTATAAGAAAATAGAAAGAATTCTTAAAAAAATTATTTTCAATAAAGATGAAATTGGGAACGAAGAGAAAATGTTTGATGGGAATTAAATAAATTGGAGGAGCAAAACTGATGAGAAAGCGAATTTAATTTTAAAGCTGGAAAAGAGGGAAGTTTTCTTGAGGGTGGAATATTTCTCAGTAATTCAATAGTCTTTTAACCAACCCGAGCAAATAAGCCAGTCTTGTAGCAGGTATTTGGGTAAACTAAATACAAATATTTTTAAACAGTGCTGTTATATTGTTGTTGGTAGTGTTGTTGCTTGATTGATTCAAAATAGAAACATTACTTAAATACATAACAATAATTGAAGTAATAGTAATTAATATTACTATAACCATACGATATGTTGAGTTGAGGAAAGATGAATTCTCTTTTCAAGAATATATTGTAATGAGACAATTACAAACCGATAAAGTCATTAAATATGAAAAACATTTTCCTTAAAGTAAAACAATATTAAGCATAAAATATAATACAAAAGTTAGCAAAAAGTAATAGAAAACTAAGAAACATTACAGGTCGACGAACTATTATACTTTCTTGGATAGTAGGAGAGGAACATTTTTGCCATTTATAATTATACTTTTTTATATGATGGATTTGACATTTGAACTGATGATAATATAATAAACCAAATAAAATAGTATATTATTTGAAACATATGTACAAAAGATACATGCCTAATGCCACTGAAGCCTTGAGGCCTGGTAGTATATAAGAAGTATTTTTTACGTGTGAATTTGCTTCTATTCATTCAACCCCCCGTGGGAACGGCGTAATTTAAAAGGAACACTTACAAGTGTTGTGGTACAGTAAATCTGATCTGGTGGGTGTGATTATTGGAAATGAAGCCCAGCTGACTGCAACACGTCTACCGTAATTATTATTGGCTATTATAATAACAGGGCCCTCTCATAGCTCAGGTACAGTCCCGTTAGGACGGTCGACACAGGTGTCTGTGGTAGCTCTTGCTCTTGTCCTCGCTTCTTGATCTCACAGCTCAGGTACAGACCCGTTAGGACGGCCGACAGTGTTGTCTGTGGTAGCTCTTGCTCTTGTCCTCGCTTCTTGATCTCATAGCTCAGGTACAGTCCCGTTAGGACGGCCGACACAGGTGTCTGTGGTAGCTCTTGCTCTTGTCCTCGCTTCTTAATCACATAGCTCAGGTACAGTCCCGTTAGGACGGCCGACACAGGTGTCTGTGGTAGCTCTTGCTCTTGTCCTCGCTTCTTGATCTCATAGCTCAGGTACAGTCCCGTTAGGACGGCCGACACAGGTGTCTGTGGTAGCTCTTGCTCTTGTCCTCGCTTCTTCATCTCATAGCTCAGGTACAGTCCCGTTAGGACGGCCGACACAGGTGTCTGTGGTAGCTCTTGCTCTTGTCCTCGCTTCTTCATCTCATAGCTCAGGTACAGTCCCGTTAGGACGGCCGACACAGGTGTCTGTGGTAGCTCTTGCTCTTGTCCTCGCTTCTTGATCTCATAGCTCAGGTACAGTCCCGTTAGGACGGCCGACACAGGTGTCTGTGGTAGCTCTTGCTCTTGTCCTCGCTTCTTCATCTCATAGCTCAGGTACAGTCCCGTTAGGACGGCCGACACAGGTGTCTGTGGTAGCTCTTGCTCTTGTCCTCGCTTCTTCATCTCATAGCTCAGGTACAGTCCCGTTAGGACGGCCGACACAGGTGTCTGTGGTAGCTCTTGCTCTTGTCCTCGCTTCTTGATCTCATAGCTCAGGTACAGTCCCGTTAGGACGGCCGACACAGGTGTCTGTGGTAGCTCTTGCTCTTGTCCTCGCTTCTTGATCTCATAGCTCAGGTACAGTCCCGTTAGGACGGCCGACACAGGTGTCTGTGGTAGCTCTTGCTCTTGTCCTCGCTTCTTGATCTCATAGCTCAGGTACAGTCCCGTTAGGACGGCCGACACAGGTGTCTGTGGTAGCTCTTGCTCTTGTCCTCGCTTCTTCATCTCATAGCTCAGGTACAGTCCCGTTAGGACGGCCGACACAGGTGTTTGTGGTAGCTCTTGCTCTTGTCCTCGCTTCTACATCTCATAGCTCAGGTACAGTCCCGTTAGGACGGCCGACACAGGTGTCTGTGGTAGCTCTTGCTCTTGTCCTCGCTTCTTGATCTCATAGCTCAGGTACAGTCCCGTTAGGACGGCCGACACAGGTGTCTGTGGTAGCTCTTGCTCTTGTCCTCGCTTCTTCTCATAGCTCAGGTACAGTCCCGTTAGGACGGCCGACACAGGTGTCTGTGGTAGCTCTTGCTCTTGTCCTCGCTTCTTCATCTCATAGCTCAGGTACAGTCCCGTTAGGACGGCCGACACAGGTGTCTGTGGTAGCTCTTGCTCTTGTCCTCGCTTCTTGATCTTTTCTATTTTCTTGGAATATTAGGTATTATCAACAATAATGATAACTGAGCAGTAAGTTGAATTCGAAATACGCAGACTGACAATTTCAGTTGTAATACGAGTACTATCCTGTCAAGGCTTGTGAAACAACAGTTTTGATAACATCCTCAGCAACACGAAACCTCTACAGTCTACAGCCTAATGACCAACATTGCGTTTACGTTTCCTTAAACCAATAGCTACCACTTGAATTATATATTATGTTCCGGAAATACAAAAATCTATATAAATTAATAATACAATATTATATGGGGAGGATTCAAAACCAAAATTGAGGTTGGATTGAATCTAGTTGGCATTGAAGACCTACGGAAATATGAGTGGCAATTATAAGCAATATTGCAGCTTACTTTTGCACGAAAAACAACATACAATTAATCATTTATTTAGTGAAATTGAACATAAGATGAACGTGAATAGTTTTTTTTGGAGTGTTGTAATATTTGTAATTCCTCCCACACCAATCGTATCATCAAGGATGAGCTAGACATCAATGAAAGGTTTTTGACTCTAAATACCAACATTTGAACAGACTGTACTAGACGAGTCACGACCGAACCAGCTCCCCCCTCCCCCCTCCTCCACCAGTACTCCTCCCACTTCCATCAACCTCCGAAACACTACCAATTACTTTAATTTGAACAAAAATAATGATAGTTGTAAAAATAAGAGAAAGGTATTATTTAAATTCCTTTAACGTAGCGAGCAGTTGAAAATAGCCGTGGAAATTCTAGAGGAAATGAGGGGATTATATTACCTGATTGGTAACTGAGAACTTGGTAGCAATAGATAAATTGTGTACTAGGCTTATAGCAATGTTACCCTGAACAAATTGTTAAAGAAAATAAATCATGACACTGTAAAATGTAAACAACTCATCATTTTAGCGAATTTCCCATAAGGAAGAAGCTATTACCGTAGGTCTCACGGCAAGACTTAAGCCCGAGACCATGTTATTTTTTGTCTTTAGGTGCCCAGAGACCAAAAACAATAGTCGTTAAAATTTATATATATATTTATAAATTTTAACGTATCGGTCGATGGGAACGGGAATTGTGGGGGGAGGGGGTTAGTAAAAAAAATTTGGTTTTTTTTGCTTTTTTCATATGTAATATAAAAGATTTCTAAATTCTATCTTTCACCATTAGAATCAGGTTAAAAACTACACAGTTGAGTTCCTTAAAGTTTTCTCCATCACCAACGGTTACTGGGGCTCCTATGTTTATCTTATGGAGGATAAGGAAAAATTAATACTCCCATATCAATCAATATTTTTTTATTAAACTTGAAATTTTTACCTTCATGGGGTTGAGATCCATACTTTAGTGTTTAAAATCATAGTTTATATGTTTATCATGGCAGCAAACCTGATACTCTTTTCCCATGGTTTTCCCATATAGGAAATAGGAAAAATCCTTTATTTATGGACAGATAATGATAAAAGTTGGTATAAATGTTAAAAATAAAAATTGTTTATGGTATAAATGCCTACTTTAAGTGTTCCTCACTGCAGCGAACCTGCACATGTTTCCCATGTTAATGTTATGAGAATAGGCAAATAATTCTCATGTTTATGTACAGAGTTCAATAAAACTTGTTACATATTTTTATTATTATATTATTGATTTGGAAATTCACTGAGTACGCAGGTCTGCTGTGACGGGGGTATTGTTATTTGTTAAAAATATTTAATTTTAGAGAATTTTAGAAAAAATATTTATTTAATTTTTTTATTTAATTTAGTTAAAAATCAATTTAACAAAAAATTAAATGGTTTCAAGGTCCACAGTTCACCCACTCCGTCGGTTCGTGGCACCTAAGTAGGTTTAGTTACACAGTTCACCCACTCCGTCGCTTCATGGCACCTAAATAGGTTTAGTTATAGTTCACCCTCTCCGTTGTTTCGTGGCACCTAAATAGGTTTTGTTACACAGTTCACCCACTCCGTCGGTTCGTGGCACCTAAATAGGTTTAGTTACACAGTTCACCGACTCCGTCGGTCCGTGGCACCTAAATAGGTTTAGTTACACAGTTCATCCACTCCGTCGGTTCATGGCACCTAAATAGGTTTAGTTACACAGTTCACCCACTCCGTCGGTTCGTGGCACCTAAGTAGGTTTAGTTACACAGTTCACCCACTCCGTCAGTTCGTGGCACCTAAATAGGTTTAGTTACACAGTTCACCCACTCCGTCGGTCGGTTCATGGCACCTAAATAGGTTTAGTTACAGTTCACCCCCTCCGTCAGTTCGTGGCACCTAAATAGGTTTAGTTACACAGTTCACCGACTCCGTCGGTTCGTGGCACCTAAATGGGTTTAGTTACACAGTTCACTCACTCCGTCGGTTCGTGCCTACTAAATACACACTAAATACTAAATACCATGTCGGTTTGTGGCTACTAACGTGAGTCAGACCTGTGGATTAAAATAAATTATATTAAATATGCCATCAAACAAGGTTTCTTACTCTCAAGTGAAATGTTACTATATCCAGAGGTGTCAGTCACACGAATTACCTACATGGTAAACAGAGGCAATCAAAACATGGTGTCTGAATTGCTATTTTTCACTACAACGTATTTAGACATATATTGTAGTAGAATAAGCGTGATGGAGGAGCCGTCATTATTGCCAGTAGTTCTATATAAACAAATGTCGGAGTCTGAAGAAGGGTGGAGGGCAGAGGGCTGTTTGATGTAGAGGGATGCATTTTGACTCAAATTGGCATCAATAGTGCATTGACCCTCAAATTCAAGTTGGGGTTGGAACTGAATTCAAATATTGACGTCATGCATACGTTCTTGCATTGTTTTACATTGCGACCCTCAGTTTGGTGGTTTGGGTGAGTCTTAGTCATTTTGTTATATATTTTTTTTATATATATTTTATATATTTTCTGTCCATCACTGGAAGAGGCATTCTCGTTTAAATAGGGATCGGACCAAACCTTAGTCTTATTTATACTTATCCAGTCGTTGGATAGGTTAATTAACAGGCCAATTACAAAAGTTTACTGAGTTATTTGTTCTGTACTGAATTTGAATTTCAATTACACCCAAAATATATTATTCCACAGTAAAACATCAACATCATCAGTATCAACATCATTCACTGACATCAGTGGCCTCCATTCTTGGACTGATACCAAATTCTAAATTCTAAATTGTACTTTTTCTAAATGATTTTAATGGTAACGAAAATTATGAATGGTTTTATGAATTCTATTTAAAATCTTAAAAGTTTAAAATATAGAAACGTCCAATGAAATCCTGATAGATAGTGATATTTTTGGGCATGGACACACAAATTTGACTTAATAGATTTTACTAAATTTACTTCAGTATTGTTTTTTTCACGAAACACAAAATGAAACCATAACTCAAAGCTAAAAAAGAAAGCAAAATGTAAATTTGAACATCTCCTCAAAAGGGAGAGAGAGCGATTGAAATAAAAAGCTAATGTAGAAGAGGTATCAAATAGTGTGTTGAAATGTTGAACCGTTGTCGGTAGAGGGGGTTGAGGTGGAAGGGGTGGCGCAAGAGGGAGGGGGACAAAAGGGGATAATGTAAAGAGAGGAAGGGGGATTTATTTCATTGATTCGTTTTTTAATGCAGAACGAACAAGATTCCCTCGCTCAAGTAGAGTCAACAGTTTTCTCATTCAGCACTGAATGAGAAAACAGTTTTCATCGACCTTTGCTACCGTAGGATTGTTAGTTTTACAAATTAAAATTAAAAAAATAATATAAATGTTGTACGGTTTAATGATTTTAAATTTCGTACTGCTTGATTATTCCAGTTTGTGCCTGATTTTATATTCTGATACAAAATATCAAAACTGTTTCAAACATGTTCTAAAGAGGGTTTGTCATTAAACAAAATTTTATACTATTCAACTTTAAAATTTTTTTAATGCTAGAAATATATTAAAAGAGGCAAAGCAATCAAAATATACAGTTTATCATCTAGCTATCAGTTCAACAGTTCAATTTATATTCAATAAATAAATATTTTTTAGAATCATTAAACCACTGGCTTTTTAACGTAAACGTTTTATAAATCCAATAAACAGCCTTAACATTGGCACCTTCGAAAAAATTAATCACTCCATAAACCTTATTTATAAACTGCCTAACTATTGACCTCAATGCCTAACAACGTGACAGCAGAGAAAAGGGAGGGTAATTATCAATAAAAATGGAAAGATATGTGTTAAGTGCTCGGTATGCGCTTTCGCCTGCGACTCTATACGGCCTAACACAGCAATAAAGTAGGCCTAGGTGCATGTAAATAGCCCGGAGTAGCCGATGACGCAACAGAGCCCCCGCCCACCTCCACAGATATCAACCGACAGAGTTCTAACTATATTTAAAGATACGTTTTTATATAAAGAAATATTTCATTCTCAAACAACAGTTTTCTAAATTAAATAACAATTTAAGATTAAGTTATAGGTATTAGAAATTTGTTACAATATTGTAAATTAAAAATTTAACATACATAAATAAATTTTAATTTAATGAAAACCGCATCTTTCATTTTATAACATTTCATAGAAAAAAGTCAGATACTAATGAAAAAACGTGATTTCTTGTATATTAATTTAAAATTAAATTAATTAATTATAGTCAAAAAACTATTAATATTTTTTATAATTACTTCTTGATTAAACGGCAAAGAATATTGAAAATATAAAATATTTGTTTTTTATATGTCATAAATTAATATTATATTATAACAATTTGTAAATTTAATATATAGTTAAAATCAAAGCAGAAAAAGTATTTCCAAATCTTCTTTTTATAAAAATATATTTACATTCCCATACAAATTATTTAAATTAAACTCCTTTTGCACCTTGTTTATAAAAAAACATTATCACAGGCTAATAATAAGATGAATTAAACATAAATGAAAAAGAAACGTGATTGTTTATGCTCGGTACTTCTTCGGCCCTAAGATTAAAAGGTATACTAAATGATTGAGTAATAAATGTGAATTTTTCTAATTAATAGTATATTCACGACAGAGTTCTAACTATTTAATAGTTATACGGTATGTTTTCCGAAATACGTACGGTATTCCACTTTTTAAATAGCAATTTAATTGTTTTCTGGTGTAACAGAACTGACAATATTAAAATAATCATAGTAATCATTTTAATGAATATAAAAAAGGACTTTCTTAAAATTAATTTTCATTTATTAAAACAACCGCTACTTACTATCCAAACAATCATAACCATAACCTCAGTATAGTTATATACTGACCTCCACATTATACAGCCTATCGTTTTTGGTATCAACAATCTTAAATTTTGCAATCTGATGCCATGTCTCTATGGAAACTGCAAGAGCTATTAATTGTACTGGATTGTTTTGCTAACAGTATTTGTTGTTATGTCAACCTGGAACCAAAATATTGAAAAAATTTATTCTTGCAAACAAAAAGACTTGTAATTTTTTACTGACAAGGCATCACCATAAATTTGGTTCCAGATGTGTAAGACAACATATAACATGTCCTGTGAAAATGTCGCAACTATCTTTTATAGATTTTGAGACAAAAAGACATATCTCTATATATAAAATTGAATGAATGTATGTCCTTTATGCGTTGCCAAACTACTCATCCGATCGCCATGAAATTTTAGGAAGTTGTTCTACATGTGTCCGGGAAGGTTTTAGTGAAAAAATATTTTCGAAAACCCCATAAGTTTCCATTTTATGGCGTTTTAAATTTCTAATGTTAACCTTATGTAGAGTAAGTTTGTTTACAAATTGTCTACAATGAAAACATTTGATTTCCTAGCTACAGCTTATTGGTTTACTTTCCATTATCAATACCGTATGCTTTACTATCCAATGCCATCTGAATCATTCGTTAATGTTAAACTATGAAGTGAATGTGTACTGTAGAAAATGAACAGCTTTATTCACCACGTTAATAGTTTACGGTTTTGGGGGATTATGTATTTATATTTTTATTTTCTGTCTGATTAAAGTCACGTGTTTATATGATAATTACAATGTTTATATTATTACGTTTATTATAATAATCAGCTGTTGTATATCTTTCTTATAAAAACCGTATTACAGTTAAGTTTCGTTTGGGTTTGGATTGGATTTGAAAATTGTGAATTAATCCACTCAGATTTATTTGTTTTATGGGAATGTTATTAATATGTTTTATCGTTTCAGTATTGTTATTCACTATGCAGCGACCCAGAATATATAACCTTTCACAATGAAGCTGTATTGCTATTCGACTTCAGAACATGGCCAATCTTAAAGTTAACATGTGTTTACTGTGAGGCGTTACGAAGTTCGCCGGGTCAGCTAGTATATATATAAATTTGTTGTTCCCATGGAATTTAGTTTCAAACGGATTAGTAGGAATTATCAGAATATTTTGTCTACTACAAAATAAACACGAAATAAACACTTACATGGTTTTAAAACATCCCCGGTTTGCAGTCATTGTGCTTTAGCATAGCATCATTCTTCTTTATTTTTGTAGTTCTCAGAAATTTTCTTTTTTCTTTTAACATACTTTTTAACAGCTCATTTTACGAAAATGGGAAGAAAAAGTAGCATGAAGAGTTTCATTCTAAATGAAATCTCATTATGTTAGCTACTTTTAGGGTTATATACCTTATATAGGCTAAGTAAGATACAATAATATTCAGAAAATCATATGTTATAACTTAAACCATAAATCAAAATTCGTAAAAATGTGAGCTCCGTATTTTTCTTTTACATATTTGGGAAACACGATCTTATTAAATGGTAATTGATAAGTACCGGGTGACCGAGATTGTGTATAGATTTATTTCTTATTGTTGGAGAAAGTCAACAGATATCACATACTTTGACATAAACAAGATGTTTTGACACTGGTTGTCATAATATGTGTTATTTGTTGACTTTCTCCGACATAAAAATAAAAACTACAAGAGCTAAACTATAGATCAGCTTGATGTTTAGCCTGGAAATGAACTCAAGATAGTTCGAAACCCGTGGTTGCCAAAAACCTATAGGGTTATCGGGCGGCACAGGTCTAAATCTTGTATTGCATTAAAAAGTTCTTAATGCGAATGAATTTACATTTGGATGTAACGAGTCTCAAATTACATGGGTCAAAATATTGAATGTTTCAAATTAAGTCTGAGCTATTACGTATGACAAAATATTTGAGAATGCATAAAACAAGTTCAATAAAAACCTTTTTAAAATGACTTATGGGTAATAATTTCCATGTTAAAATAAAAACACATGAACTATATCGGAATGTAATGAAGACAATAAAAATATGCATAATATCCCTTTTCCATGGAAACGAAAACGAAAATAAATCTTTTTATACAACCTTTTTCTCTCTCCGTGTGTCATAAATTTCGTTATAAAAGATGAAGCACACAGGTTCGCTGGTGATTCAGGGCGGTATTTAATTAGATTTGCGAAATGGAATGCACATACCCCCTCCCCCACTCCCCCACTCACGCTATCACCCCACCAAAACAACCCTCAGCTTATATTTCTCTACAGTAATTGGAAACGCGCTTCCCCTCTTTGTATTTTTATTTATCGACTTTTATAGTGTACCCGTCTGTGACGTTTCAGTAAACTTCAACTTTGTCTAGGTCACAGACCCTCCTGGGCCTCGATTCCCGGTGTACCGGTCACAACTTCGCCCAAAACCCCTTGTCATTTAGTTTACAGTGTACCCGTCTGTGACGTTTCAGTAAACTTCAACTTTGTGTAGGTCACTGACCCTCCTGGCCCTCAATTCCGGGTTTTTTCTTGTACGGTCCACATCTTACGCCAAACTAAACCGCTTGTTCATTTAGTTAACAGGTGTACCCGTCTGTGACGTTTCAGTAAACCATTCAACATTATATAGGTCACTGACCCTTCTGGCCATCGATCCGGGTTTTACCGGTTAACAACTTTCGCCCCAAAACCTTGTCATTTAGTTTTACAGTGTACCCGTCTGTGCACGTGTCTAGTTCAAACTTCAACTTAATCTAGGTCACTGACCCTTCTGGCCCTCGATTCCGGGTTTACCGGTCACAACTTCGCCCAAAACCCCTTGTCATTTAGTTTACAGTGTACCCGTCTGTGACGTTTCAGTAAACTTCAACTTTGTGTAGGTCACTGACCCTCCTGGCCCTCAATTCCGGGTGTACCGGTCACATCTTCGCCCAAAACCCCTTGTCATTTAGTTTACAGTGTACCCGTCTGTGACGTTTCAGTAAACTTCAACTTAATCTAGGTCACTGACCCTTCTGGCCCTCGATTCCGGGTGTACCGGTCACAACTTCGCCCAAAACCCCTTGTCATTTAGTTTACAGTGTACCCGTCTGTGACGTCTCAGTAAACTTCAACTTTGTCTAGGTCACTGACCCTCCTGGCCCTTGATTCCGGGTGTACCGGTCACAACTTCTACGCCCAAAAACCAACTTGTCATTTAGTTTACAATGTACCCGTCTGTGACGTTTCAGTAAACTTCAACTTTGTCTAGGTCACAGACCCTTCTGGCCGTCATGTGGACGTTTCGTAATACTTCAAATTTGTCTGGTCGACCCACTTCTGGCCTATTTGGTGTACCGGTCACCCGCCTCAACCCCTTGTCATTTTAGTTTAACACAACCTCCTTCGCCCAAAACCCCTTTTCATTTAGTTTACAGTGTACCCGTCTATTACGTTTCAGTAACCTTCAACTTTGAAACTTTGTGTAGGTCACTGGACCCTTCCTGGACCTCGACCCTCCTGCACCCAAAAGACCCCCTCATTTAGGTTTACAATTCCGGTGTACTTTCTTTGTCTAGGTCACAGAACCTCCTGGTCGATTTGGGTTTTGTGTACAACTTCGCCCAAAAACCCCCATTTAGTTTACAAAACCCCTTGTCATTTAGTTTACAGTGTACCCCGTCACAACTTCGCCCCAAAACCCCTGTGTTTACAGTGACGTTTTCAGTAAACTTCAACTTTGTCTAGGTCACTGACCCTTCTGGACCTCGATTCCGTTTACCAGGTACTCCCTTTTACCGTAAAACTTCAACTTTGTCACAACCCTTCTGGCCCTTCGCCCACTTCGCCCAAAACCCCTTGTCATTTAGTTTACAGTGTACCCGTCTGTGACGTTTCAGTAAACTTCAACTTTGTGTAGGTCACTGACCCTCCTGGCCCTCAATTCCGGGTGTACCGGTCACATCTTCGCCCAAAACCCCTTGTCATTTAGTTTACAGTGTACCCGTCTGTGAGGTTTCAGTAAACTTGAACTTTGTCTAGGTCACTGACCCTTCTGGACCTCGATTCCGGGTCTACCGGTCACAACTTCGCCCAAAACCCCTTGTCATTTAGTTTACAGTGTACCCTCTGTGACGTCTCAGTAAACTTCAACTTTGTCTAGGTCACAGACCCTCCTGGCCCTTGATTCCGGGTGTACCGGTCACAACTTCGCCCAAAACCACTTGTCATTTAGTTTACAATGTACCCGTCTGTGACGTTTCAGTAAACTTCAACTTTGTCTAGGTCACAGACCCTCCTGGCCCTCGATTTTGGGTGTACCGGTCACAACTTCGCCCAAAACCCCTTTTCATTTAGTTTACAGTGTACCCGTCTATTACGTTTCAGTAACCTTCAACTTTGTGTAGGTCACAGACCCTCCTGGCCCTCGATTCCGGGTGTACCGGTCACAACTTCGCCCAAAACCCCTTGTGATTTAGTTTACAGTGTACCCGTCTGTGAGGTTTCAGTAGACTTCAACTTTGTCTAGGTCACTGACCCTTCTGGCCCTCGATTCCGGGTTTACCGGTCACAACTTCTCCAAAAACCCCTTGTCATTTAGTTTCCATTGCTGTACCCTCTATGCTGTATTTATTAATCTTTATTGCCTTTTTCTCCGGTATTCAAGCATAAAAAATTCAACAGATCGTCATATTCTAGCAGTTTAACTATTTTTAGGCTCAATAGTGTGCTAAACCACGAGAAACATTGATTTTCCCGTGTAAACTTCGAAACAAAATTAATTTTCAAATATTTAAGAAGACTTATACTAAAACTATCTTCACCAATTCAAAACCTGTTTTTTTTTAAAGAATCGGTAAATATTTTAATTTTAACCTAAAATCTAATCCAATACAATCATTACCCAATTTAAAATACTAATGGTTATAGAGAGTTTTTCTTTTTAATATAAAAAAGGTTATATAATTGAAACTTACACATCAATCAATGCTTCTCTTTGTAAAACGTAGTAATTTTTTTGTAGATTATTTTAATAATTAATATTTTATTAATAAACCACCTGCATTGTTATAACATTTTAAACCATATAACTAAGTATCAACTTCTTTGACAAGAGCTGAAATTAAAAAAAAAAGATGTTAAACGCATAATGAAATTATCTTATAAATGGCTGTTTGATAGACACAAGGCGTGTAAAGGTAAAGCCATACTATGACTTACTCCTTGGCCACAGTATTAAGTGACATATAATACAAATTGTTGTAAGCCAAAAACGAATGTACCTAACAAAATAAACTCTTAGTCAGGATTCTGCACTTTAGTTCAGGTATCAGAACCGCACAATCTATGTCGACGTGCAAATTATTAGGTGAACCCGTCTGTTTCTTAGCGCTTGTGGATTTTTTCTTGCTATTTAAAAATTTGTTAGAATTGTTATTAATTTCCTCTGACATTTAAAAAAACCGAATGTCTAAAAAAACTCTAGAAAACTGTTTGTTTTACTGCCAAAGGGTCAGAGCAGTTAACATGATGTGAAATCAAAACCCGAAATACCTTATAAACTTTGTTTTTCCCAAAACGATAAACTATACTACACCGCAAAACATTTACAAACGACCGCTTTAAAGGGTAAACAACAAACCAACAATTCATTAATAGTTAAACAAGTGCAATAACCGATGTTTAATAACATTTAATAAAACAGCTTGTGCAAACCGACTGTGCCACATGACTATTTCCCTTGGACAAACGATTTATTCGTAAAATATTCAATTTATTACAAACGCCAGGCCGCTTTGTTCCCGAGTATTTATTTTGTTCGAAGCCTAAATAATATCAACACGTATTGAAACTACCAATTATTACTGTCCCGGTTTATATGACTGATGAAACATAGGTGTCCAGAGGAGGGACAAAACAATATTCGCTGATGAATGTCCAAACGAGTTGATGCCAATTGACATGAGCGCTAATCGGTGGGAACGGTGACAGTTGGAACTACAATCATTATCTTGTAAACAGAGGACGCTTGTGCGGTTACGCGGCAAGAAACATTGGCTCGAGTTAATTAACGTTCCAAGTGGCCCTTCACCAACCAACCCCGAACCAACTTTTCTTTAAAATCTTTTAATTAGGGCCGAGGAAACATTACCCACTCGAACATCTTCAGTCGCTACACCGTCTATTGGCTGTCTTAACGAGGAAACTGTTTCCTGTTGTTTGATTCAAATCGTTAAGCGGAATAACTCCACTTATTTTTAGCATTTATCACGTTACATTTTTCTATAATTGGAATATCTAAGAAGGTAATGTATAAAAATTACAGTAAACCAAGTTAACACACAGTTGTTTCAGATTCACTTGTTTGGAGTGGCACATATCACACATTATAGTGGCACATTATAGTGGCAGTATATTTATGGGCAACAACTAAAATAAAGGACTTAATAAAATCATAAAATACAGTAATATCATTCACAATATTGCAGCAACTTTATGCATAAGGTACGAGTATGATTTATTCCCAGTTTAATTAATAACAGCAACGAAGGTGACTCATACGAGGGAATATTTTAAATGCAGAAATGAATAGCCTACGGGAACTAAACAGTCGATTTTATCACGTTCTAAAAAATATTTAATATTATAAGCACTTTTCCTGAACGTAGAAGATTATGACAATCTATGTTAGGTTGATTTAAACTACTTTAGTTAAACCAAAGCTAGCTGTTAAAATATAATCGAATACCAAACATGAGAATGTAAATTGAGTACCCAATATATTTTATGAAAAACTTTACTCAAGCTAGGCGTAGGTTTTCAGTAATCTAAAGCGTTTCAACACTATGAGCGCAGCGTTGGAGATGTAACACTAGCAGGGAGTGATAAGTTAATTCTGAAACTTTTACGAACTGTTAATGAGCTGGAAACACGATCTAAGCTTATCTTGGTAAATTATGCCGGAATACTTGCAGCACCATGCCGATACAGCCCGTGTCTCTGCAAACCGATCCGGGCTTATCCTGGTGAGTTTTACAAGGGACATGCAGCACCATGCTGATACAGCCCGTGTCTCTGCAAACCGATCCGGGCTTATCCTGGTGAGTTTTACAAGGGACATGCAGCACCATGCCGATACAGCCCGTGTCTCTGCAAACCGATCCGGGCTTATCCTGGTGAGTTTTACAAGGGACATGCAGCACCATGCTGATACAGCCCGTGTCTCTGCAAACCGATCCGGGCTTATCCTGGTGAGTTTTACAAGGGACATGCAGCACCATGCTGATACAGCCCGTGTCTCTGCAAACCGATCCGGGCTTATCCTGGTGAGTTTTACAAGGGACATGCAGCACCATGCTGATACAGCCCGTGTCTCTGCAAACCGATCCGGGCTTATCCTGGTGAGTTTTACAAGGGACATGCAGCACCATGCTGATACAGCCCGTGTCTCTGCAAACCGATCCGGGCTTATCCTGGTGAGTTTTACAAGGGACATGCAGCACCATGCCGATACAGCCCGTGTCTCTGCAAACCGATCCGGGCTTATCCTGGTGAGTTTTACAAGGGACATGCAGCACCATGCCGATACAGCCCGTGTCTCTGCAAACCGATCCGGGCTTATCCTGGTGAGTTTTACAAGGGACATGCAGCACCATGCCGATACAGCCCGTGTCTCTGCAAACCGATCCGGGCTTATCCTGGTGAGTTTTACAAGGGACATGCAGCACCATGCCGATACAGCCCGTGTCTCTGCAAACCGATCCGGGCTTATCCTGGTGAGTTTTACAAGGGACATGCAGCACCATGCTGATACAGCCCGTGTCTCTGCAAACCGATCCGGGCTTATCCTGGTGAGTTTTACAAGGGACATGCAGCACCATGCCGATACAGCCCGTGTCTCTGCAAACCGATCCGGGCTTATCCTGGTGAGTTTTACAAGGGACATGCAGCACCATGCTGATACAGCCCGTGTCTCTGCAAACCGATCCGGGCTTATCCTGGTGAGTTTTACAAGGGACATGCAGCACCATGCCGATACAGCCCGTGTCTCTGCAAACCGATCCGGGCTTATCCTGGTGAGTTTTACAAGGGACATGCAGCACCATGCCGATACAGCCCGTGTCTCTGCAAACCGATCCGGGCTTATCCTGGTGAGTTTTACAAGGGACATGCAGCACCATGCCGATACAGCCCGTGTCTCTGCAAACCGATCCGGGCTTATCCTGGTGAGTTTTACAAGGGACATGCAGCACCATGCTGATACAGCCCGTGTCTCTGCAAACCGATCCGGGCTTATCCTGGTGAGTTTTACAAGGGACATGCAGCACCATGCCGATACAGCCCGTGTCTCTGCAAACCGATCCGGGCTTATCCTGGTGAGTTTTACAAGGGACATGCAGCACCATGCTGATACAGCCCGTGTCTCTGCAAACCGATCCGGGCTTATCCTGGTGAGTTTTACAAGGGACATGCAGCACCATGCTGATACAGCCCGTGTCTCTGCAAACCGATCCGGGCTTATCCTGGTGAGTTTTACAAGGGACATGCAGCACCATGCCGATACAGCCCGTGTCTCTGCAAACCGATCCGGGCTTATCCTGGTGAGTTTTACAAGGGACATGCAGCACCATGCCGATACAGCCCGTGTCTCTGCAAACCGATCCGGGCTTATGGTGGTGAGTTTTACAAGCATTACAATGCCGATCAGGTAGAAACAACATTTAGATAACACAATGACTTTTTTAGTGTTTTAAGGATTTCGTTAAATCAGTGTGGGTTTAGAATGTGATAGAATTGATGGCAATGCTGGTAGTTTTGGTACTGACAATCATTTATTATTATCCCAGTAAACAAAGGCAGTTGTGTCCAGTGAAAAAAACCACGTAAGTTTTCTTAAGATTTGTTTAACCTGAGTAGCTAAAACCTAGCTACATATTGATATATGTATATACTTTCTGACTAGACAGCTTGTTGCTACGAATGTTTGAAGATGAGTGGAAGAGAACTTGAACATTTTTGTAATAAATTGATAACAAGTTATCTTTAAACGTAGGACTATTGCAGTGTTACAAAATAAACAAAATTGAATCCATTCAAAAATAAACATTGTTGATTGACCTTACCATTATTTATGGTTTATGAGCGAAATTATCTTTTTTATGTGGCAAACGGAAACTGATACTGCAGGTATAATATTTTAAAAAATTAATGAAACAAACTATGCTACCTCATGTATAAAACAGCTTCACAGTTCAGTAGTATTTGTTCATCCCCATTTCCAAACCCCACTCACCACTCCCCAACCCCAGGTTCTGCCTTTGATCCTGAGCCTAAAGCGAAAATTGCGTAATGAATAAGTAAATATAACGTGGGATGATATTTTCAAGGGGTTTCTGTATGCTTTATTTTTACTTTAAACTACTTATAATACGTGGTAATACACACACACACACACACACGCACACGCACGCACACACACACGCACACACACACACACACACACACACACACACACACACACACACACACACATATATATATATATATATATATATATATAAACACATAAATTTAAAACTGCATACGGATCATTTTACATTTTAAAGATGTTTCACCTAATATTATTGTTTTAGAAAGCCGGTATTCTCAAGCATGCTTCTCGGTGTGTTGAAGACATATAACTTTGGTGCTATAGTCACTTCGTATATGATTGTATAAGAAACTGCTCTGATGGTTTGAAGTCGTAGTTTTAACAGTTGAAAGTTGTTTGCGTGCAAATAATTGAAAAAATTAAAAATCATGTTTCACAGAGAATATAGTGATAACAGCTAATCAACAAATCACAACCAACAGTAACATAGATATTCTTACCCAAAATGTAGTAAGTAGTTCATAGAAATTCCATGTAATATTATGTATTTTTACCACTCGAAATCACTGTTTTTTCAAGCTATAAATATATTTCATAATAAATAAAATAAATACATTTTATAAATATATATTTTAAAAATTATTCTCCTATTTTAAACAACTTATTTATTAATGAGACCTGTCAATGAACGTAGCTTTAGTTAATTTAATTTTATTATTGTAAGGACCTATAACAATTATTTAAATAGTTTTGTATAGTTTCAATCGACTTTGTTAGATTTGTTCATTGTGGGATTTTAATAAATTTGTATTCGTTCATCATTCGTTCAATGACTTTAACAAGTTAACAAGATAAATCTTATTTTACATAAATTTATAACAAGCTAACTATGCGGAATAACGAGAAGAACATAGATTTCAAACATGATATTTGTGTTATGAAACAAATTAAAAATTCTCAATTGTCTAAATATTAGGTTGATAATGATTAGTTGCATCAATGGTAAAATAAAACCGTTAAGTAAAATAATCTTATAATTAAATTGTAAAATATGGCAAGATTTATCGGATAAAATAATGTATAGTTTTCACTGTTTAAGTAGCATAATTATGGAAATTATGGAATTATGGAAGGGTGACATAAAATAAACAAAAGAAGGACAAGCTTAACAGTAAAGACGTCTAGAGAAAACAAAGAAAAATACGTGCAAACAAAATAATATTTTCTCTTATCAGACGAAAACATGGCGGGACTAAACAATTTAAGTTGGCGCATCAAGGAAAGATGGAGAAATATCTGGAGCCGGTTATAAAATTAAATCCGAGAACAACGAGTTGTGTTTAGAACTTGTTCAATTCCGCTCAAAATGTGAAAACTTGCCTGATGGAAATTGTAAAAAAGTATTTCTTATAAATCTGGAGTTTGGAGAAGTTATAATTAAGTTATCTGTCGGTTCCTGTGTGGTTATGGAGGGTGGGGTATGCAGATTCCCGCTAAAATTGTTCGATATTCCCGTCGGGTCTCAGCTGATCAGCTGGCAGACGATGAACTGTTGCTGCATATGAGTTAAGAAGTGAGTTTTAATAATTTTAACATGAACTTAAATTAATATATTCCTTATATTGAAAATTACACTGTATTTTACTGCGAGAATTTTCAAATAGTACGATTTCTCAGATAATAATTAATGTTTTGATTTTTTTCATCTTTTTGGGGCCCAAAAACGTAACGTCCATGAACATGGGACTTTGACGAGATATAAAACTAAAATACTATGCATTTTAAAAACTCTTCAACTTACTGTTTATTGCGTAGGTTTCTTCATTGCCTTACCTGAAAAAGATAAACAATATTTAAAAAAAGTATAAGTTTATTGCCAATTTTTCACAGCTAAGTTGATATGTAATTACACAAAATTGTTCTTTGTTGAGTCCGAGTCTATTAAACTTAATTATTGTATCTATAAGTACTGCATAAAAAGGATATCAAATTCACCTCGGTCTGTAACATCTCAATCCATATTTTCATGAACTTTTAAAATTTACTATGATTTGAAACAACAAATGTTGAACTATTTCAGCCTAATTTTATGTTCAATCTATTTCCATGATAATTTCTTCCTTCTACCTGCAAATACACTGTTTAATAAGATCTCGTTCAAATAATTCTGCAATACGAGTACTTAATTTAATAGATATTTTGTTTCATTTTCAGTTCATTTAAACCATTAAATTTTTAAGACAGTAATTATTTTCATTCAATTTTAATGAATCTTATAAAAAGGAAGTAATATACCCTTTTAAATTTTAGAGACAATTAATTAAAATACAAGTAATAAGTACTTTACACTCTTTTAAAACTATAACAATTGCAATTAGGAAGTCACAATTTGGATTACAAAAGTACTCTGTTTTATATATTAAAAACTTAAATCTTAATGCAAGTTCACATTTAACATAATTTCTTCATGTTCGAAAATATGCAAAGGTATTTTAATTTGTTCGTTAATGTACTTAGGAATTCATCAAATTTATTTATTTTAAAATTATTAACTACATTATCTATTTTAATTTTTTAATATATTTAACACTTTTAAAATGCATAAACACTATCTTTTCAAAATGTTAAAAGTACAATCTTGATACATCCCACATTCGATAATTTATAAATGTCTGTACACAATATTTCATTGTGTTGAATATTTATTTGTGGAATAATTCACTTTAATGTAATCAGAGCAAATTTTCTTCCTACTCTGGTTACGTGATACATTTTTCAAGATCATCGTAAATAATTTATACATAGATAAACACTAAATTATATGTAAAAGATAATTTTGCTTAAGTATTACCATTGCATGACTATGTCTTTGTACACTCAAATGCAATACCATTGAAAATGTAACCGTTACATTTTACTCGTACTACCCTGAAAAAATAAGTTGAGTATACGTTATTACGCTAAAATAAAAAAAAAACTTCCAAAAGATGATGGCGATGTTTGGTTTGAAATGTAGTACGATTCAGCAACTCAATATATCAATACCAGCAAAGTGAAAGTTAAAGAACCGTTGAAAGCAATAATAGTAAACAAGAGACCAAGTTTAATAGAATCCATACAACTGAAACTGCCGAAGTTGGGAGTTGAAAGACATCGATGGGAAATATCAGCACACGAATAAAAGGAGAAACCCGAGACCCGGATGAAGCCGAGTGAAAATTGACTTCATTTCATACAAATAATTTAATGAATCTACCAATACTGATGAGAGTTCCTTGTTTGCATATGTAACGTGAATGAGGATGGATTAAGGTGGTTGTATTTAGATTTGCTATGTTCATTGTGTCTTTAGGTATCCTAATAGCTGATAAATTATCAATCAAATGATAGTAGAAATACCATAATTATCCAACTCACAAGAAGATATAGCTAATAAGATAAGCTAATAAGAAATTGCTAAGAAGATACGTTAAATATTAAACAAAACTAATAATGAAAAAATAAAATCTTAACAAACAGAACTATTAAAAGATTAAGATATTAAATAAAACTACTTTTTAAAAGTAATTAATTTAATTACTATTTAAAGTAAGATATTTTCACTATCCTTTTGACTTTTAATTCTTGTTTTCAAATCTTGGATTCTAGTTTCTAGTTTGCACTCTTGGTGGCTATTAAGTCTGCAGTCTCCCGTTTCTGAAATCGTTTATATATATATTTCATCTCTTGGTGGAATTTAACTACTCAAGTTACTTATAATTTATAAAGTTAAAATATACTAGTATTTGTGTGGAGCGATGCCTCTACGTATCAAAATATACTAGTATTGGTGTGGAGCGATGCCTCTACGTGTCAAAATATACTAGTATTTGTGTGGAGCGATGCCTCTACGTGTCAAAAGAGGCAATGCAACCTTACATAAACCTTCCATAGTATTGATTTTCTTCTTATTACTGATGTCCCTATAATAATAAAAATGATTTGTAGTTTCTTTGATAAATTTCACACCCGGTGAGAAAATTTGACCCATTTTGAGCTGATGCTGAGATCCAACATCTTCGTTTTTTAATGTAGCACAAAGGAAACAGTCCTGTAAGTTATTGTAGTACCGGAAGTGGTCAACCAATATGATGACTATTATTTATTGAAAGTTGCGTAGTTTGTCAATCACACAGATGGAGTCCATCACGTTCTATTATTTCATACCTACTGTTACGTATACGGGACGACCTTTAAAAGGTAAACAAGTTGTTTGTAAAAGCGGAAAGTACTATAAAAAAGGCACTATGTTCAAATAGTGTTTTTCGAAAGTCACTTAAAGATTTGCTCACAAACGTGTGCTCGTCGTCGACGCAAAGCATCATCACTGTAGAGTTAACCATACAAGTTTAAACGGGTTTAATGTACTGGAAAAAATAATTTATTTTGTTTTGTATTAACAAATAAAATTAATACTTTGAAGAATTGGTTAAGGTAGACCAGTCTCTTTTGAATAATGTGCAAAACTTAATAATAGAAAACTTTATATCAAAATAAAAAGCTAATGACGAAATACAAGGCTTATTAAAACGATGACACGAAGTAGTCCCGAGAAAGTTTAAATTAATTCAGAGATTTACTGCGGCGTCGAGTAGGGCTACAGCTTGGGACAAAATAATTAGCCCGACTCCATTGTTGACCAATACTGTATTCAGTTATTGGGCTTCTCTACGAAGAGAGCTTCATAGCTTTATCATTTGCATCTTAATTCCATTTGTAATGTTTCAAATGTATGCAATGATCACAACCGACCTAATCAATCTGTACTGATGAACTATTTGTTGATAAATTATTTAATTTTACCTTTTAATTACTCATATCTCCTAATTTTAATAATGCTTATCATTTTTAAGTGGCATGTAGTTATATAGTATCCAAGCATTATTATATTGTTAATTAGTTCCTTTTTTTCCTAACTTGAATTAATCAAATAAAAAAAAGCAATTTGATATACTTTCAAATAACTTATCCATCCAGGTCCAAAAATTAAAATTTACAATTTATTTTTACTTTCTCTCCTGATATATAAAGTATATGGAGAAAGTATTTTTTTCAAAATTTTCGAATTTGAGTTGAGAGTGGATATGCCCGTTTTGAGGCTCCCTAAATCTAAAAAATGGTTTTCGGACTGATGTATATCTACCCAAATATAAGGCCCATATGAACGCAGTACGTTGTCTGAATACTTATTCAGACATTCAGAGAGTCCGATGTTATTCTTATGGATGTCTTGGTATGCTGTGTAGGGCCCAACAAAACACTCAGAAAATTAGAAATCACCCGGGGAGGGGAAGGGTTATGATCTCAAAAGATTTCTAACAAATATAGAATATTTGTGTGAATACTTGTTTTCCCCTGTCGTAATTTATGAAATTGGATGATGTTGGTTTTAATAATAAATTTCATACCATATTTAAACTGACGTTAAAATACTTTGGTAGTAGTTTTGGTTGTTTTTCATGTCAACTGATAATGTGTAATATTAAATTTTTCTACAACTGTTTTAATGTATTTTTTCTAATTTTGATTGTATTTACTGTTGATACTATTATTTGTAAAAGGATTGGTGTTACGTCAGACTTTAATGCTTAATCCTCATTACAGATTCAATATCAGTCAGATTTTAATAGGTATAGAAGGTGTAATTAAAAACTAAATTAGGTTAGGCCTACTTCCAAATGTATATGTAAACATATACACAAATACAACATTTTGATTTTGATTTGATTGAATTAAGTATGATTGTTTATATGAGTGTTTTTGTCCTATAATCGTAAATAAATGCTGTATTATTTGCCTAAACGTTACGAAGTATTAAGTAAAATGATATTAAACAAGAAAATATGAACTTACATGAACTAAAGATAAAAGGATAAAAGCTACGTTTATCACAATGAAAATCTAAAACGAAATTTGCTTATCCTACGATTGCATCTAATGAAATTAAATCCGTTGAACAAATTAAACCTATATTAAACTCATAGCTCTACAACTAGTACCTTCAAAATAAATAAACTCGACCATAAAACAACAGATTACCGTAAATTGCACGAATTAATTTAAACTTTACTCTCACGACCAGCTCCCGACCGCATTTTAATACAAGTCAAAATTTATGGCTATATTATTTATAGCGTGGAAAGTTTTTCCTTAAAGATATTGTTGGAAAGTTTTATAAGCCAAGTTTTGATCATAAATGTAATTTATGACGCTGTGTGAATGTAATTTTGTACCTAGTTACTCAACATCCCCCTCCCCTCTTCGCCCAATGGTACATGTTTGTAATGCTCTCATAAACGTATTTCACGTCATTTTCTAAAGTATACTTAATGTACTTTTATGAGCAAACTGTCTCTTGCTATTTGTGCTGTCCCCTTTACTACTATATCAACTCATATGTTTTTACTACGAACGTTTTCTCTGTATGTTTAGTCAGACAAATATATGAATTTTTACGTGCGTACGCCTTTCTACAAGTGAGTTTAATTACTTCTCATGCAAAACTATATTAGGCTAAATATGTCACATTTTATATATATATCTGTGTGATGATTTTTAATATTAAAAATTATGGTTAAAGGGATTTAAGGTTGAAAATTTTTGTTTACCGGACGTGTATATCATAATTTAGTTTTAATACTATTTAAACTATGTGCAGAAAACGTAAAGAATGATGAGGTTATGAACAGAGAAGCTTCAACATGTGGTGGTAAAACGTGCCAGAGAGAAAGGTTTTAACAGAGGAATGCTGACTTTGAAATCAACTGATTTGTGTACGGTGTAGTAAAAGTGGTTCTCCAAGATATATGTCGTGATTGAAAACTGTGACATAAATATAATAGTTTTAATCAAGCAGATGTTCTGAGGATAGAGCGTTGGTGGTTTATTGTGATAAATTGGGAATGCCATCTCCAAGAATGCATACATTAATAGAACAGATTCATATTTTATTCATTTCAACATACTGTATTTACGTTTAAACCTTACTGATACTGTCAAATTTAACCTGCGAAAATCTAAAATTTGGTGGCGTAGAGTGCGGTATTGAAGAGTCAAACATATGTAATATATCAACACATTAAAACATTAACTATATAAATAATTAAAAATATAAAAAAAATACAAATTATAACGTAGGTGAAGTGTGTAATTAAACCCTGTGTGACGATCACGCTGCTAACATTGCAACAAGTAAATTTGCATTAGATTCTCTCTATAAAAACTTACTATAAAATATGTTAAAATTAAAAAAATGAACTTGACATTTAAAAAAGTAAATGAAAATTGACCTAACACACACACACACACACAAAAATAATAATAAATCATTAGCATAAAAAAAGGTAAATAAAAGAGCGAGTTTGTGCGAGGATGATATTTGATTTTAAGACAAAGCAAGTAATAAATTAATATCGTTTAACGCGGACTGTGTGGCGGCGGCGGCGCAGGATCATCACTGAACCCCACGTGTTCTTGCCAAAACCACTGAGTAGAGGCACTGTTATATGAGTATATATATATAAACTGTTCATAAATTATTCGAAAAGTATGTAATAATCAAGCACTCCATTTATCAAAGGATATTCATGAACATAGTACAAAAACAATTCATTAAAAAATAATAGTTTTTGACCTTAAACGATATTGAATCTTTTCTATTCCCATTGTGTTCACCTTACCATATTTTATTTCAAAATAATTTCTTAGACGTTTTTATATCAAAGTAATCAGTAAGACTGAATCATTAGCTTAAATAATGTCATGACACTATACGCATAAGCATATTTTCAAATATGCCAAGAATAGATCAAATTAAAATATAACGCACTATTAGGAGGAAAAAATAACACAGATTGGTAAGTTACAACTTTAAACTATCCCTGATATAAAGTTTGTATATAGTATGTATTTCACCGTGTTTTCCTGTGTAATTTAAAACTTCTATTAACAACTAGTGAACATAGTTTTAAATATTATAAGTTTTGAAGCTTGCAAACAGAGAGCTCATTTAATCAATCATTTAATGTCTGTTACATCAAAATAAGGTAAAACCAATTTATAACCCAGTATCTGCTTTAGTTCGAGCATAGATTATACAGTACAACCTTCATACAAACTGCTCAAAGGTGTTGTTACTTTTCATAAGACGTTTACTGAATTAGCTGAAAATTTTAAGGCTGGTATGGCAATCAAAGATGAATATATTCATAGTATATTTTGGATGGTTCAATAATGCAATATTTTTACCATGCAGTTTTTCAACCAGTAAAATAACAGTTTTATAAAAGTATGACAATTATCAATTTTGCAAACAAGCAAGAGTATTTATATAACTAAATTCATAAGAATAATGCTAAATTTTTTACTTAAACAATCTAATAAATTAAAACAGACATAAAATTGTAGCATTTGATAATGCAATAATACCAATCAACTAATAAGCTGTTAATGAATTAATAATGCAAATATACGAAATAACATGTGTTATTAATGCAATAAATATAATAGTTACAAGAAATTAAATAAATCCAAGAATATAACCATAAGTGATCTATAAATCATACATTCTAACCTACATAGTAAAAATGAGTTTCTAAATTTGAATTATGATGATTATGATTATTATGATTATGAAGTAGGAAACATTTTGTGGGAAGAGTTACTTTAATTTGTAATTTTATGTTTATATTTTCTCAAATCCTTCGTATAAAATTATGACGGGTATGAATCATCAGTATTTATTTTTAAAATTATACATGATCGTTAATAATAATCGTTAAATTAATAGGGGTTGACAACATTAAAAAATATATACTTTGACTTAATCCCTCTGAAGTAAGTCGAAGTATAAGTATTTTATATACTAATACTTTGACTTGCTTCAGAGAGATTTTTTGAGTGTCATAACGTGTACGTATTTACGAGCGTATTTACGATTTATTTCAACGTGAAATAATTTTAAACAGTTTTTTAGAACACAATATCAGAAAGAGTTTTCATACAAATTCCTATTATTAAATTAAAATTTCCTTTAAATTTATGTTAAGAAGATACGGTGTTTTGGCTATATATTTATATTCTCTAAAATTTTTTATATTACTTATATAAACATATCCTAAATTAGACTTTTTTTCTATTAACATGGTAGTTAGGGCACCTCTGTAAGTAATGTTGCAATAGTTGATTTGGGATTTTTGAGTAAATTAGTATTAGGTAAGCTAGGAACATTAGAACATCGTTACATTCACCTTAAACCTGGGTGATGAATATATTAAAACAACCACAGTAAATTCCGAAAGTACTCTTAGAAGAGGTCAATAACTGCTAATCATAGTGTTAGTGTGTTAAAAAATATATAAATGGTTAAACCTTAATGGGCAAACAAAACTATTATAACCTTGTAAAAGGTAGTTTATATTTTTATATAGTTAGATATTTTTTGCTAAAGTTAATTGGTATACTTATGATACTGAAAGCAAATTTAAAAAAAAACCTACTTTCTCGATAACTCTCTACATTTCAACGTTGTTTCAGCCTCCCCTCCCCTCCCCTTCCTCTTTCTCCGCCATTTTGCACAATTTACAGTTCTCTTATCGACTTTGTCGAACTTCCATAATAACAATTCTACATCTCCAAGTTTCACAGTCCAATTTAATAGTTCTGTTTATTGAGTCGTTGCAAATAACATTGCAGTAATATCAAAGCTACTATTCAAGAAACAATATTCAATCTGGAAGACTCTTGTAATATATTATTTTATTTTCACGAAATTTATAAGATTAATAACTGATCTTAAAGTAGTCACGGTGGATTCAATATCAAGAAGTTTCAAAAATATTCAGAAAGAATACAATTCGTTAATTAATCAAATTAATTAGTAATACTTATCATTTGAGTATGGGATTTCTCTACATAAACATAATTAGATCAATCTAATTTATGCCTCATGTTTATTAAAATATATTCTAATTTTTAATTTAATTGTATTGTCATTGAATCCTGTAATATCAACTTATTTTCAATTCACGTAGAATGATAAGTATTTATGAAAATAGATTCTAGCAGGAATATTAATGTATTTAATTCACTGTAAATATAGTATAAATTAATTTAATATACTTATTCTGATTCTTCAAGTAGGAGCTCTTCGATTATTAATGACATTTTTCTCGTCCCAAACTTTATCTTTATTTTCCGTCTTGAAACCGCAAAATTTTACTTACGAGGAATAGGTTTACCTTATTTGAAAACCCCGTAATACTAAACAAATAAAAAAAACTTATGTTTATTACATTATGTAAAAAAATAACAAAGCACAGCTGAGGTATTTCCAGCAAAAACATATATTTTCAAACAGATCAGGTAAGTTATTCTATCAGTACAGCTCAGCTTCGTCGGAACAAAGCACTACAACTAAGATAGATTAACGACCAAAGCTCTAATAATTAACAGAAAGACTAAAGAGCTATTCCATATTCATCCCATCAGCATAAATACACACGGAAAGGGCTGTAAGGATTTCAACAAATATCACAATGGAATTCCCCCTTCCTCACCTCTCACAATACCCCCACTAAGCCCTATATCCAGCCATTGATTCTGAGCTACAACTTCAGTCCAAACTTAAGTGATTGTTTCTGACTGTATGACATTTCTTTCAATATTTTGTTTTAGTTTGCCAGCGCATTAAACCTTCATTTTTCAGGCTGACTTAATACAATGAAGACATGTGGAAGATCGTTTAGTTAGTTTTGACTCAATCCTGTAAAATTGTGCATAAATTGAAATAATTTACTATATAATTAAATTTCTTACAATACCGTGTGAATTGTCCTTTTATCATCATCTGTTATCATAGAAAACATCACATTCTAATTTTACAAAGATGATATGCATAAGAAAATATTACTTATATAAAAAATTTAAACTGAAAGGGTTAATGTAAAATAATTGTTGACAATAAGAGAGGTTTTTAATCTCGTTAGTTTTGATTAAACATTTTAAAAAGAAAATTATATCCTTAGATTTATACAATTAATTTATACAAATTTATTAAACATTAGTCCTGCTGGTCTTATCACTATTACTAAAACAACTATTACTACAAATGTATTAAGTGCCTTAATTTTAATTTGAAAACGTTACCGAAACCTAAGAAATGTTATGATTAAAACACTTAGTTTACCTAATGAAGTAAGTTGAAAGGGCTTAGAACGGATATTAATTTGGAATAATTAATTATAAATTAACGTTTTTAGACGATTGTTATCATCCCAAACTGTGCTTGAAGCACAATTATACTACAGCAATCGTTCTCAAGAAAAGAATCTAATCCAAATATTTTTTTATGGAAATACAAACTTTTAAGAATTCATAAACATTTAAAAACTTTAAATAAGAAAATAATTTTGGTAAAAGTGCTGTGTATAATGATGCAAGTAACTTTTAAAAATGATTACTTTTGAAGTTCGAAAGACCAAAGTTTGTCGTGAGTTAAAATTTATGACGTGAATTGAATGCGCTTTAATATTACTTTAAGATGAATTGTCCCTGTCTTAACCCTAAGACGATGTAATATATGTGAGCTGACTTCTTTGTCTTTAAAATGTCGGGAATTAATTTTTATTCCGAATACTATAAATAATTGATAAAAGATATGATCCATTTATTTCTAATTACTTATTCACAATGTTAAGAACAACTAAATGACGTCATTTCTATTATTATTGCGGATGTGTTCTTAATATTATTAAAGAAACGTTTTGGAGTCCGGAACCTAAACCTATCGTCAGATGAGCGGGAGCCAAAACATGAGAGTTAGTACATAATCCGGAATGAGAGGCTGAAAACAAGACTGTTAGAGGCAGTAAAAACTTACTTAAAATACAAAGCGAAAAATATTCCAAAGAACAAAAATGGTTTTACTTTTAGGTATGTTATTTAAGTTAATTGACTACTTCAAACATCCTTGTTTTCGGAATTGTACAGTATTAGTCCGGATTATGTCCCAATGTTGTCTTGTTTAAGGTTTCAGCTCACCTAAGAAAGGCTCAAATTTCAGATCCGGAAACGTCGTGAAACCTTTGTTACCATACGTTATCGAAATGTGATAATAATTTCAGTACGGTAACATACATTTACCATCACCAACAATGAGATTCAAACAATGAACTTCGATAACCTCACAAATATTTTTTTGGTACTTCTGAATATTTCTGTAATATCAAAACATGTTTAATTTAGGCCTACATGTTTTGATACAACAAATTACATTGATTAATTATTATTTAACAAATTTTTTTGATTACAAATTCCACGCCGCGGTGGCCCACGCGCCACCGGCGTGGCCGTGGTGGTGAAGAAGCCTCGTTGTGCCAGCTGAACTCCGCTTCTTAGCCACCACGGCCGCGCCGCGGTGGCGCGTGAGCCCTGTAATGTAACATTAAAACTTCATTTTCTCGCTTATCCGTGGACAGATTTCGTTCAACACAAATTCGTTAGATTTTAAATTAAAATTGCAATCTTTCATATCTCTTGTAAAAATTTTATAAAGTTAATGGTTTTTGTTATTTAAATTAAAAGATTTTTAACCACCGCCATTTTGAAAATATGAAAGAAAACTAAATCATACTTTGAGAATATTTTTCTCTTTAGCCAATAAATATGTGTGCCAAGTTTGGTTTCTGTATCTTAAATAGTTCTTAATATATAACGTTTCTTGTATAAAATACAAAATGGCGGCTAGTAGTTAAACGAAGGATTTTTCGACATATGGTTATAGGATTTTTTTTATTTTAATGAGTACTATCACCCCTCGAAGTTTGTCCCCGACTTTAATGAGCACCCTGTATTTAAATAAGTAATTGTTGGTGAGGTTTAGTATGGACCTAAAACCGAAGTGTTTTTTGTGCACATAAAAGGGATTTTTAACTTTTTATTCAGAAATAGTTATACCGTCCTAGTATTTCTTTTTAGATTAACCTGAAAATTTGCTATTTTGGATTTTTACTTTCCTTTCCTATACATAGTAGCCTGTATAAAGAATAGTTTTCGTAAAAAAAATCGAATCTGAGCTGAGAGTGTAATACTATTCGTTTTGAGGCTTCCTGGATCCAAAAAATTGGTTACCGGACTGATTTTCTCTATCTTTCAATCTATGTGTGTGACGAACCCAAGACCACACCAATTTTCCAATGTTTTCTTTTAATTTGGTACCAGGTACACTTCGGCAATACGTTTCAACATTTATGCCGTAAAAACGAGGAAAATATCAATTTCTCAGAAAGTGCTCTGACAATTATTTTAGTTAAACTTCAATAAATTATAGTGCTTATGACACCACCTGCAGGTCTGTAAAATGAAGGTTCAAAAGGCTATGGGCTTTCAAATGTCACAAAAGTCAAGTTTGAATTTATGTGGCAGAAGTATAAATATATAAAATAGTTATAACTAATTTAAAATTAAATCAGCATTTTAAAATATTAATCTACGAATAATATCCCTATAGAAAATTTAAATCTATATACTGCCCACGTTAAACACATCACGATGTCCAGGAGTGCCTCTATATACTGCCCACGTTAAACACATCACGATGTCCAGGAGTGCCTCTATATACTGCCCACGTTAAACACATTACGATGTCCAGGAGTGCCTCTATATACTGCCCACGTTAAACACATTACGATGTCCAGGAGTGCCTCTATATACTGCCCACGTTAAACACATTACGATGTCCAGGAGTGCCTCTATATACTGCCCACGTTAAACACATTACGATGTCCAGGAGTGCCTCTATATACTGCCCACGTTAAACACATTACGATGTCCAGGAGTGCCTCTATATACTGCCCACGTTAAACACATTACGATGTCCAGGAGTGCCTCTATATACTGCCCACGTTAAACACATTACGATGTCCAGGAGTGCCTGATTTTATTTTTATAACTGAAAATCATTATATTTTATTTTATCTTTATTTAAATCTAATTCTAATCTAACTATCTAACATTTAAATCAAATTTAATTAACTACTGTTAATGATACATTGTATGCAGCGTGAGGTTACACCACCCAATACAACTGTCCAAAATTCTTTAATACCCACCCACCCCCGAGCTCATAAGAAACTTTGTGGGAGGGATTCCCTAAAACATATTTAGTTTATATTTTGTTAGTAACTATAAGTATAATAAGAGGGTGTCTATAACAAATTTCATCAGTATTTTCAAAGTATTAGATTTGATCAATGTTATTTCAATAAGTATATAAAAAATATATAAAATATTAAGATTTATAAAAAGGTATGTATTATTTAGTTTACTTTTAAAGGGAGAAACAGTATGTTAGTATAATAATACAATTTATTTCTTCGAATTAACCATTTTAAGATGTCTATTTACATTCAAGAAATTTAAATTCAAAATACTAATTTACACATGAATAATGATTATATGAATTTGATTGAATTCATATTTTTAATAATTAAGTATCTATTTAATTACAATATTTTGTTATTATTTTTTTAGGGATTTTTATTAAATTTATTCCCATTTATTTACTTCTGGTTAATTAAGATCATAAGAGATGATATTATAGTAGATAACGGTTTAAAAATATCATGGTTAAATTTGTAATATAATCATAATACCTAATAGTAGGCCAACTAGCGTATAGGCAAACTTTTTCTTATTAATTTTTGGATGATATTAAAATCAAACACATCCTTTTGAGGATAATTAAAGTTATCATATTATAAAATTTTTCAGTTTAGTTTTATTGAATTGAATCCATCTTGCTCGTAGAATTACGAAGTACGTGCACTAATACAAGAGGACATAAAAACTTTATAGACGGGAAAGGAAAATAGGTTGGTAAAAAGTTAAATGTGTACAAAAATTACGATTTACATTGCAACAAAACACATAAATAAAGAGGCAAGACAAAACAGAAAAAGCGTTCCCAGAAACGGACGAGAAAAACACAGACCAGACAATGAGACATTAATTAGAGTGTTGGGTTGGCAGAACTGATCTTCAGGACAGAGAAACTGGTTGTGTTGGTATTTCTGTATCCTCGCGGGAAAAGATATGTCACAAGCTGAATAGATAGAAAATTATTGACTATCAAAAATAGATGAATTTCATCAATAATACTTTAAGACAGTACAAAGAACAGCAGTTCTTAGCATTCGTATCACAAATTTTACGCACAAATGGTGGATAGTCTGTAAATAAGGCTTAAAAAGGTGTATAACTGATAATTAGTCAATATATTAGGGATTATTTTGTGTCTGAGTAGTATTTAAAACTGGCATATTTACAGTTTATGACAGAAATCTGTTTTTGAAACCTATGCTAAATAAAAAAATAACTTTAACTAAAAGAAAAGTGATTAAGATCTATATCTAAAAAGCTGTTTACTGTTCAAAAGTTTACTCGACCTGCTATTTTAAACAACATGTGAATTTCGATCAAAATATGAATACTGATGCAATAAATCTGTTGGAACGAGCTTTGTTTTCGAGAAGTGAAACAAACAAATATATAACAGGAGACATAAATACGAGCGACGCGAGCGCCTAATATCGGATAGATATTTTACCTGAGTAATTCACTCTCAAACATAAATGAATATTTTTGAATGTATAAGGACATAAATCAAAAGGGATATACATAAAGAATGATATATCGCCCTATCCCACTCATCGCGGGGGGGGGGCAACTTCCCAAACCTGGCCTCGGTACTACTGGTAAACTGCAATGTTACATGTTGTCTACGATACCGTACGTATGTTATAACAGATTTATTTAGAACATATTAAATTTTTGATTGATCATAAAAATATTTCTGACACCTTATATACCTATTACATCAATACATACTTAATATACACAAATATACAGACTTGGAAAGCAAGAAAACTGACAAATAATTACATTAATACTATATTTCATGGATTAACAAGTAATTTAAATGTTTTCATTAAATAGTAGGCCTGTATTTGGAGAATATTACAAACAAATTTTGTAAATTTTCATAAAAATTAAAAGAAAACTGTAAACAAAGTTGAAATTTACAAACTATGACGGAGAGTATTGTTCCTTTTTAATGTTTACTGTTGTAGGTAAATGTTTTACATTAGGACGAGTTCTCAAACCTGCCCCCTTGATAAAACTGGTTCCGTATTCCTACTTCCGTTCTCTACATTTACTTCTTCTGTACATTCTGTAGAGAAAGTTAGTAGTAACTATATATTATTTATTTCTTCAATATGTTGCTCAAACATGTGGTAGAATAACAGGGCATTTAATGGAACATACATACTTTTTTATATATAAAACTGATGGATGGAGTTAAATTTAATACATAATATATATATATATATATATACTTTTCTAAAATCAATTAACTCCTCTACTTTATTGAACGGTTATTTAAAGCTCATAAGATTGAAGTCGGTTTAACAGCCTTGTTGTGCAAAGTTCAGGTTTTATTAACCATTAAAAACCAATAAAAAACACTGGTGATATGCTATTCACTATTCACTATGAATATATAATGAAATTTTTATTATTATTTCAAGCGTATGTACCAAAAACATTTATGATAAAATTAAAATGAAAAATATAAATTTAAAACATTACATTGATTTCCGATCCTCTTAAAACGAGTTGAATATATTGATGTCAGTCTAAGTCAAAGCGAAGCCTTTCCCTCCACTGTAAATAATGTAGGTTTCATTATTGGGGGAGGGAAATTCAACAAATATCATGAGGGAGCGAGTTTTAGGAGAGGGGGAGGGAGCATATTAAACCCCACCCCTCCCAGCTTATGATCGATAGCTATACATTCCTTAATGTTTCCTCTCCTACTTTGCATTTAGCAGACGTTTATTTTCGTGTTTTCGTTTACTTCTTCGCGTTTAACGAAAACAAAAATGAAATATATCTTAGAAATCTCAGAATTACTCTGACATGGAAATTCAATAACTTATATTTTATTCATATTTTAATACGAGCATTTATATACTTGTTTTGCTATTTATTTATGTATCTATAGATATGTTTTAATGTTTTAAGAACATAAAATTATTACTCTGAGGGCGAGTTATTGTTAAAAACTGCATTGTGGTATACAAATGTATTAGTGGAATCCAGTATACATTTAAAAGCCGACGGCATCTTCTACAATCAATAAACGTGTACAGTTATAATCACAGCTTGGTCTCGCTCACGCGGGACGTGATACTGTGTTGAAGAGCCAAAGACAGCATTACTGTAGGCATACTGAGCACTTAAATAAAATTTGCCTTTCTTCATATTGTACAGAATGTCCCTAACTCTCCGAACAAATGCATATAAAACTATTGCTTAAACCAACACAACATGGGTTTGTTGTGATTAGACTGTTAGTCTGTTAGTTTTGTTCCAAAGTATTTATATTTTTACTATAAAAAACAAAACTCAATTAAAAATTTAGGTAAGATGTTAATTTTATCATTTTTTAATTATTTAAAATTTGCCTTTAATATTCTGAATTTTATTTTTGTTTCAAAAATATTAAACTGAAATACAAGAAAACATGGCATTTCTTATAAAAATGTTTTTTTATGAATTTTCACATAGTTTAATAAAACTATTTTTTCGCAAAAATATTGAAATATGTTGATAGTAACTTCTTATTTAAGATTAATTGTATCAAAATATAGTGAAAAATTTGGGACCTCATTGAATACCCATTACTGCAATAATCGCGTATATTATTAGCTCTGGAGTATTTGAAATGTCTATTGCTATTACTCATAGAATTTTATTATTTCATTATTTTCATTATTTCATTATTTCATTATTTTCATTTAATACAGTGTACTCATAATATAAAATAGATTCCTGCATGATAACTGGAAGAACATGGAATAAGCGCGAGAGGTGTTTGCGAAGTAGATGTATGAAGCAATTCGATTCGAATATGAATATTAAATTGATTTGCCAACGCTGCCGAACTCTCATCTGAATATCTTACTTTAAAAGCGCCTGCCATTCTCATAAAATATGCACGGCTTTTTAAATATCAACTCAATATTCCATGAAAAAAGAACTTACAAGAGCTTCACCAGTATGGTTAAAAGTTGCAGGTATGGGCTTTATCAATACTTGTTTAGACGTGTTCCTTCTCAGGGATAGGAAAATTTATACCGTAATACAATCACTTAATGAATAAGTATTTTCAAAGAAATCTTTTGTAAAAGGTTCAGGATTAGAAGTAGTATAGGGTCAAATAATCCAATACTATAATACGAGCAAGGTTTGTATATATATATATATATATATATATATTTGCACACGGATCTCGAAAACGGCGCCGAGGAATTTCTTTAAATTTTGGAAATTTCCGAGTAGAAAATAAGTTCTAGATAGGTCTAATGTCCAGAAAAATTCGTGTTTTCTTGTAATATTAAGTTTAAAATCTAAAAATTTAACATTACGCTTATGGAGAATAAAATGTAAACAATACAAACCAAAACAGCTGTTTATAACCGTTTGACAGTTCTTGATTGAAGACTGCGGGGAACAATATAGAGGTTATGCATTAATATTTATTTTATGAATTAAATAAATGCAAAATTATCAGGTTACTAAACAATTTGTAAAAACTTAAGGGTTTAAGGAACTTAAGGATAGCTGTGCGAAATAAAAGCAGAAAAAAGTATTTCCAAAATCTTCCGTGTTTTGATAGAAAACTTATTCGTTGTATTGCTTGAAGCCACTGTAACAAACCAATTAATTTATGTAAATTAAATTTCTCTTTTGCTTTTCAATCCTCATTCCGTTTATAACAAAATCAGTTGATCACAGGCTAATAATAACGGTATGGATAATTAGACAGTAAATGATCGGCTTTGGCTAAAAGACGTTAAACGGCATCGCTCAATTGACTAACGTCGTAGCCGAGTTGTAGCGTGTCGGCCTCAAGAACTATAGGCCGCGAGTTCCATTCCCACCAGGGGCGATACTTTTTCTTCAGTGCTATATTAATTATGGTGTATTAAATCGGTTTTATTTCAACAAAATAAATGTTTTCATTGGGCAGTAAATTTGTTTTAATTTTGCTAATTAACTTGTAAAAACATGTCTTATTCTATCCGAGCAAAGCTCGGTCACCAGGTACTTATTATTAAACTGTATTTAATGTTAAACTAAGTTACCATATTCCTATATTTTTTAAAATTTTTATTTGCCATACAAATTGACAAAAACTATACATATTATTTAAGCAAATCGATGTATTTCTTATTATGTGTAACAAAGTGTGATAGACAAGTCCTAAATAACCCATGAAAAACACATAAAAATGTTCGCATATAATAAAGCTGTAGACCTACTCGGCCACACACAGAGTAGCCAAAAGGCCGCGTTGTGAGTGTAATGTTACGTAGTACTGCTCAATAATCCGTACTTTTCATTTCATATCAAGTTTGAATGTATTTTTAATACATACAGGACCAATACTGGCCCAGGGTAAAATAAAAAAATGGAGCTTACTGGCTCGTTCAAAAATATATTTGCTATTCCATATAGCTTGTGTGGGAAACAGAGCCATACGAATAAACGATAGGTTTTATTGAGAAAAAACTGTCATATCCGATCAGGAGCTGGGCTCGCTATGCGCCATGTTCGGATGCTTTATTTCATTTTTCATATACGGGAATTGAAAAATATTGTTAAGACAGGAAGTATGTAATTGCGTATATGAAATGTGGTTGCAAATAAATAATTACTAATTCAACCAACGAAATGTTTGTGAAAACATAACAAAATGTATACAAAAAATTTATATGACTAAAATGATGATAAAAGAAAGGTATATATTGAAAACCAAAGTCTAAATTAGGGCAAATAGTTTTTCTTCGTGATGCAAAAATCAAAGTATAACGTACAATATATTTTCAATATTAAAATTTACAATGTTCTGTGATATTTAAAAGAAACGTTATTTCAAAATTAAAGGAAAACGTTAATACCATTAAAGTTCAAAAATATTAACTGAAGTAATATTATGTAAATTATTACTTTGAATGTTTCATATAAATGACGAAGCAAAACCTTTTACTATCCAATGTAAGTATATTTGAGAAACACGTTCTGATAAAGAAGTATTTAATCTCACCTTTGGCATCATTATAATTCATTCTGGTTTATTGAACCACGATATTTAACCACTGCTTCACTCCACTCCATCACTGCTGTTACGTCGTACAAATATAGAGATAGTAGTGACCTTGATAGTAGATCACTGCTGCTGCTATGTCATACAAATATAGGGAAATAAGTGACCTCAATAGTAGATCACTCCTATTATATCGTAGATCACTCCTATTATATCGTACAAATATAGGGATGGTAGTGACCTTGATAGTAGATCAGTAGATCACTGCTGCTGCTATGTCATACAAATATAGGGAAATAAGTGACCTCAATAGTAGATCACTCCTATTATATCGTACAAATATAGGGATGGTAGTGACCTTGATAGTAGATCACTGCTGCTGCTATGTCATACAAATATAGGGAAATAAGTGACCTCAATAGTAGATCACTCCTATTATATCGTACAAATATAGGGATGGTAGTGACCTTGATAGTAGATCACTGCTGCTATGTCATACAAATATAGGGACATATATATATAATATTACGGACCTAGATAGTAGATTTCTGCTTCTGTGTCGCACATTAAAAATCCTGGAGTAACTGCATTTAATGATTAGTTTTAAACCAAACTCAAAGTTTCAAGTCTTACTCAAAACAAAAGAATATCCTTAGTTTCCTAGTACACACTATATATAAGAGTTTATGTCAATATTTACCTTATAAATCTTACATAGAGTGCTGTAACGATAATTTTCAATCACAACATAATGGTAATGATGTCGAAGTAGGCCCAATAGTCACTGCAGCAATGGCACCACAGGTCCGCGACCAAGCTCACTGATTTTAACCAATTACGTAGCTGAGTCATATTGAGCTGGCTTTTCGCCAGCGGGGACTTCACCATTAACATATTTAAATGATGCAAATTTGCATTCACTTGATCTATAATATATCCTAGAAATAACTCAATCTTAAGCCAAGATTTATGCATAGATAACATCCACTGAATATATTCAGTACGCTCCAGTTACTCCGGTAATAAACGTTCTTTGTATGTTACGGTTACCTCTAATGATTTGGTATTTAGGACAACACATAAAATACTATATGTCAATGCCACTTACTAGTGACGATTGAATAGTTTTGTTATCATGGGGTTTCATCGAAAAAACTTCCTTCCTAACATTATAGCTGCAATGTTTTTTAAGCGCTGGCTTGTTGATAAGCTATGCATTCAACTTCATAAATTGTAGGTTCCGAATGCCGTTTATTTGATTTAAAACATGATTACAGGTGAAAATCGTAATGTGTAGGATCTGATCTCAATGTGAGAAGATACAAATCTCTAAAATTGTTAGTTAAGCAATTTACTTAATTTGTAGACATACAATTTTTAACATATCTGTTGCGTGCCCAGAAAACCAGGAATATTTTAGTTTAGGCCTACTTATTTCGAAACTCTAAAGAGTAGCAAACAATAAATCATAAAACTCTGAAATTCTTTCTCGAACAACGACATTACAAGCAAGTTTGTCGCACAATAAATTAAACAAGTTTCGCTGTTCTTTGTTTATTACAACTCGAAATTCGACCTCTTTAATTTAACATTCATAATAAAATTCTATCGCAACGTTTTTCGAATTATTGTTTTGCAAATTTTAAGATAACATATTTATTGGTAACCAAAACAAAATTATTTTTAATATTAATTCATTTAAATGTTAAAAATATAGGTTTTGATGATAAAAATATAAGGTTTTGCAAGATATACTTAAAGACATAACACTAGTTTCCCACAAAACCTATAAATTTAAACAGAACTTTGCGATTGATGACAGAAAACGCTTTTTCGACATATTAATTCAAAAACAGGTGTTTTAGATACATGTGTTGAAGAGCAAAAGTTGTTCTTTTTCTTCCTCGGACTAAACCTATTATTATGATGATATTTTGAGTCCTAGGCCGCAAAAGATCATTGTTGTGATACATTTGATTTGAGGTCAGCATTCCATTGTAAAAAGTCGATAAAGTAACTGCAACTGCAATCACTGTCGATTTTTGGTCATTTATGATCCCGGCAAACGACTATTTAATCGAACTATCGAATGGTTGAGATCGAAATAATCTGAATAACCAATCAGGAATCAAGAAAGAACTGCTACAACGCAAGTAACATAACAGCTGATTAGTTTAAAGTGACAAAAATGGCCAACAACGATTGATACTAAATCAGGTAATAATAATTAATGCTTTACGAGTTCGTTTAATTTTATTTGTAGTATGACGAAAAATACAGTTCATCACACGGCCCAAAATTGGCTTTTTGATAAATAACAGGCACATTTAACAGGCTCGGCACGCCAAGTAAAGACTTGGCTGTTAAACTTGTGCTTGTATCAAAAACGCCCGTTTTGTCTTAGTGATGAAATATACTGTTCCATGCTTCATATTATTGGTATATGATTTCATCATCTATTGGTTATTTTGCTCAACTTCATTTCAGGATAGTGCATATCTTTATATATTCCTTACCTTGGTAGTGCTTACCATCAATATATGGAATGGTTTTAAATATTAAAAATTAGTAATGTTAAATATACAAAAAAGGTATTTTTACCTAATGACTAGGATGAGATGACGCACTACTTCTATTTTGATAAGTTGGATTTGTGATTTGAAGATTAATAAACTCCAAAAATGTTATTGGCTAATTGTTCAAAAATAATATTTTTCAGTTATTTATTGATTTAAGTTTAAGGTTTTAGGACATTTTATAGACTAAATTTGTGTTTTATTCATGTTTTTATTAGGCTGTGTACTTTATAAACGAAATATTTATTTTTATGTTTAATCTTCTTTAAATGTCGAACTACTCGGATGTCACACTATTCACATGAACATATTGAAGACAATGATAGATTACTTGACTTTTTTAGTGAGGAATTTAGAGCATTTTAGGTGAGTGATGAAGGTTAGATATTTATAATAAAACATTACAATAGTAAAGAACATTTTTTTTATAACAAAACTTAGCATTAGTGAACTCCCTCGAATTAACACGACCAAGCCGAAAGTAAAACAAACTAAACAACCATGTAGGCATTCGATATATTCAAAGAGATTACAAACTATGATACTAGGCGACCAAGCCGAAAGTAAAACAAACTAAACAACCATGTAGGCATTCGATATATTCAAAGAGATTACAAACTATGATACTAGGCGACCAAGCCGAAAGTAAAACAAACTAAACAACCATGTAGGCATTCGATATATTCAAAGAGATTACAAACTATGATACTAGGCGACCAAGCCGAAAGTAAAACAAACTAAACAACCATGTAGGCATTCGATATATTCAAAGAGATTACAAACTATGATACTAAAAGTAATTTTACCAAGCAATTTTGAATAAAAATAATTTGATTAATGCCTGTTATAATGCATGTGTAAACATGTACATGTAATTTTTTGCGATTGAATATAGCATGAAATTTATTCCTAAAAGATCGAACGTACCATTGAATACGTTTTACTTATATAAAACTCGTAGATACTAGATATTAAATATATTTCATTAAGCATTCGTTCGATATTGCTACAATAACAATATAAATAGAGAGTAGCCATAAAAAACAAACAATTTACCGTCAATATTTACTGAACATATTATTTCTATAGAAAATAATAATCAATTTTAAAACTAGCAAAAAGTTATACAAAAGCCGAGGATTCCGCAACAAAAATAATGAAAGTTTGAAGCAAAGTTTATTAATAACTGCGGATTCCAAGAATACAATGAGCGCTGGAATAAAAATGTATTCCTCCTCAGCGACATTCCGGCTGGAGAAATGTCAACTATTTTATTTATTTCACAGAGACAAATCGCCACGTAGAGTTTGTAACAATGAGAACTGTTAAACTTGTTATTTATTGTCCCTGTCCACTTTGTTTTAATTGCCAAGAATTCGTTTACATCCTACAGTTGTTCGTTGCTTTGTCCGTATTGGTGTTCGAGTTTAGTTTTGCAGAATGCAAAATTATCATTTGTTTATTTACTATACAATTGCAATAAGCAATAGCTATGAATATAAAAAGTAAGGGTTTTTTATGTTTACAATTAAAATACCACACACAGGATATGCTTCAAAAGTTTCAATATTCAATACTATAAAGTAAATATACACAAAGATTACAAGGCATTAGTTCGAGACGAGAGGTCGTTATTTTCTAGTATTATTCAATGCAATTAGTCTAAATAGCAAAGTGTCTTACAAGCGAGACTCGCACACATTAGTGAGACGAGAGGTCGTGCTCTTGCATTGCTAGTATTGAGGTTCAATGCGGAGCTAGGACTAGCTAGGCATAGCCCAGTATCTACAAGCCCCGGGAGACTCGCACAAGGCATTAGTTCGAGACGAGTGGTCGTGCTCTTGCACTTGCTAGTATTGATTCAATGCGGAGCTAGGAGTCTAGCAATACGCCCAGTGTCTACACAAGCCCCGGGAGATTCGCACAAGGCATTAGTTCGAGACGAGAGGTCGTGCTCTTGCACTTGCTAGTATTGAGGTTCAATGTGGAGCTAGGAGGCTAGGCATAGCCCAGTGTCTACACAAGCCCCGGGAGATTCGCACAAGGCATTAGTTCGAGACGAGAGGTCGTGCTCTTGCACTTGCTAGTATTGAGGTTCAATGCGGAGCTAGGAGGCTAGGCATAGCCCAGTATCTACACAAGCCCCGGGAGACTCGCACAAGGCATTAGTTCGAGACGAGAGGTCGTGCTCTTGCACTTGCTAGTATTGAGGTTCAATGCGGAGCTAGGAGCTAGGCATAGCCCAGTGTCTACACAAGCCCCGGGAGATTCGCACAAGGCATTAGTTCGAGACGAGAGGTCGTGCTCTTGCACTTGCTAGTATTGAGGTTCAATGCGGAGCTAGGAGGCTAGGCATAGCCCAGTATCTACACAAGCCCCGGAGACTCGCACAAGGCATTAGTTCGAGACGAGAGGTCGTGCTCTTGCACTTGCTAGTATTGAGGTTCAATGCGGAGCTAGGAGGCTAGGCATAGCCCAGTATCTACACAAGCCCCGGGAGACTCGCACAAGGCATTAGTTCGAGACGAGAGGTCGTGCTCTTGCACTTGCTAGTATTGAGGTTCAATGCGGAGCTAGGAGTCTAGGCAATAGGCATAGCCCAGTATCTACACAAGCCCCGGGAGACTCGCACAAGGCATTAGTTCGAGACGAGAGGTCGTGCTCTTGCACTTGCTAGTATTGAGGTTCAATGCGGAGCTAGGAGGCTAGGCATAGCCCAGTATCTACACAAGCCCCGGGAGACTCGCACAAGGCATTAGTTCGAGACGAGAGGTCGTGCTCTTGCACTTGCTAGTATTGAGGTTCAATGCGGAGCTAGGAGGCTAGGCATAGCCCAGTTCTACACAAGCCCCGGGAGACTCGCACAAGGCATTAGTTCGAGACGAGAGGTCGTGCTCTTGCACTTGCTAGTATTGAGGTTCAATGCGGAGCTAGGAGGCTAGGCATAGCCCAGTATCTACACAAGCCCCGGGAGACTCGCACAAGGCATTAGTTCGAGACGAGAGGTCGTGCTCTTGCACTTGCTAGTATTGAGGTTCAATGCGGAGCTAGGAGGCTAGGCATAGCCCAGTGTCTACACAAGCCCCGGGAGACTCGCACAAGGCATTAGTTCGAGACGAGAGGTCGTGCTCTTGCACTTGCTAGTATTGAGGTTCAATGCGGAGCTAGGAGGCTAGGCATAGCCCAGTATCTACACAAGCCCCGGGAGACTCGCACAAGGCATTAGTTCGAGACGAGAGGTCGTGCTCTTGCACTTGCTAGTATTGAGGTTCAATGCGGAGCTAGGAGGCTAGGCATAGCCCAGTATCTACACAAGCCCCGGGAGACTCGCACAAGGCATTAGTTCGAGACGAGAGGTCGTGCTCTTGCACTTGCTAGTATTGAGGTTCAATGCGGAGCTAGGAGGCTAGGCATAGCCCAGTGTCTACACAAGCCCCGGGAGACTCGCACAAGGCATTAGTTCGAGACGAGAGGTCGTGCTCTTGCACTTGCTAGTATTGAGGTTCAATGCGGAGCTAGGAGGCTAGGCATAGCCCAGTATCTACACAAGCCCCGGGAGACTCGCACAAGGCATTAGTTCGAGACGAGAGGTCGTGCTCTTGCACTTGCTAGTATTGAGGTTCAATGCGGAGCTAGGAGTCTAGGCAATAGGCATAGCCCAGTGTCTACACAAGCCCCGGGAGACTCGCACAAGGCATTAGTTCGAGACGAGAGGTCGTGCTCTTGCACTTGCTAGTATTGAGGTTCAATGCGGAGCTAGGAGTCTAGGCAATAGGCATAGCCCAGTGTCTACACAAGCCCCGGGAGACTCGCACAAGGCATTAGTTCGAGACGAGAGGTCGTGCTCTTGCACTTGCTAGTATTTATGTATGCAAGATATTCTAAGTTACAGTGGCGATAAAGTAAATGGGATGCCAGTTGGATGAATAATTCTGACTGGAATGGTGTGTGTCGATGGTGGGGGTAACCGGACCTTGAAGGGACTGACCGAGTCAAGCTCTCAGTGGTCGAAACAGGTGTTGGACAATCAGCTGATTGTCACAAACTATTATCTGATGGAGTACTTTATTATTTCTAAAATCATATATGTGCTATAATATTACATATGCACACCTAAAACTGCTGATTATATAGGCATATTTTCTTTAGTTTCAGCACTTAATATTAGTCACGCATTAGTCCTATGAAGTTTTTATTCTAATCTCCTCTGACTTTTGTTTGTTAACCTTGTGGAATTTTCAGATTCAGGTGTAAGGCTACTCCTCAGAATCTAGCTAGGTGTTACGACTCCCTATGGCGTATCATACAACCTTAGAGTCAATGAAATTCAATCAAAAGTTTCGCATTCTAATTCGTCAATTCATAAAACTCCTTTGCATTTCAATTTAATCCTCTTAATATAGACCCCTTAATCATGCCAACATTATAAGATTATCACCGTTAATCATTAGCTCTACACAATGCGTTTTGCCAAATGTGTTTTTAGTTTTAATGATTACACACAAAATGTAAAAAAACTTTGAAATACAATATATTTTTACTTGTTAGTTTTTGTTTGTTCCTTTTATTGGGTCTCATATTTTATATTGAATTACTTTCAAACAAACACATTTAGTCATCTACTTGATATATTTAAGTAAAAAATTACACTTCTTATTTTTACCAGCGAAAATGAAAATGTGATATTATTCATAAATTTCCCTTATTATGTATGAGGTTAAATAATAAATTAAAATCACTTTTAATATATTTGTTTTTTATCTATCATTTTTATCATAAAATTATAATATTTTAATAATATATACTTATTATCAAACGACTTGATTTTTCCTAACACATCTGATTTAATACAATCAGTTCTGTTAGGAAATTGAATGTTCAAATATCCCAGTCCTCATTTCACGATATAAAAGTAGGACAGTGTCAAACTATTTACATAATTTATGTGTCTGAATATTCTATCTTTTAAATGTTGTTTTTCGTGTAGGAATACAACGATTAAAAGATGAATGGTGCTAACATAAAAAGGTTTTTACTAAATCTGTAACGTTTGATAGTAAGTTATGTTTCATATATCAGTTTTTAGCACGAATGTATCATGCACTTATCTATATCCATATCTTAAAATTAAATGTGAAATATATCTTACTGATTAACGGATATAGCCACTCGTCAGAATGATTTTAAAATCATACAGAATTTTAAATAGAGCCGTAATGTATTGTAGGGAGGTTTTGTGTTTATTACATTTGTAAAACGTTTCCGACTAAACATTATCAAAATATATTATTATTAATTTAAAATTTACTCTTGCATAAGTGGAGAGATTTATTAACAGGTATTGATTGGTCAATCTTATCATATATTTGTATTATTATTTCCATATTATTAATTTGGAAATTCGCTGACTTCATAGTTCTGCTGCGAAATACGAGGGGTATTTTATAAATCTTACGGGTTTGATCCTAATATGTTTGTACTTATGAAATAATAAAGACATTTTCTTCAAGATACAATTTATATGTGGAAATCCAAACGCAATCTAACAATTGATTGCAGGATAAGTCACGATGGATATTCTCATTGAACTCTGTATGCCTATAAACAAACTTTAATCAGTTCATTGAACAGGTGTACAGGCCTATATTAATCTCGATCTTCTTTGTTTTCGTTCCTTTTTTCATTGAAAGCAAAAGATTATTAATATTATTATAAGTTTGTATTAATACTCATGCAATATCAACTTAAAACACATTATTTTCTATAAAACTAGTTCTATTATATAATTTTCCTAACAGAAATCATACAGGAGAGCTACTAAAATATTAATAGGTGACTGACGTTCAACGTTCAACGAAATAAAAAGTTTATGTACTCTGAGCTACTACAACGAGTATTGATATACCAACAGGAAATTAGAATCAAAGTAGAGAAGTTTTGTGTCATAAAATAAAACATAAAATGTCGATAAAGTCTGATCCAAACCCATGCCAAGAGTATTTTATGGTTTTGTTTTAGTGCGCATTCCTGCTTTGCACAAATATCTCCTGTGATTTTAATCTTGCAAAATATCGTTGCTGATATTTTAGGTGGGTTATGGTAAAGGTAGAACTTTTGAGTTCTTATAGTAATATGTTTATCCAGATTATAAATCAAAGTTAAAGTTAAAGTATATTGTGACATACGAAAACAATAGAGAAGCGACTAATTGAATACCCGTCCTATATAAAATCATGTACAGACTGAGTTGGATAAGATTATTCTTATTATTAGTAAATTTAAAAACAACTATTAATAAATAGAAGTAATTGATAATTTGTATTACTTGTTTTTAAAATTCTTAAACGTTTTTACATTTTTGGCAAAAGTATGTTTCGACGACGAGAAATAGAGTCATAATTATGATACGTAATTGATATAACTAGGCAACTAACTTACCCGAATTACAGTACGTACATTGGAGAGTGCATTACTTATCTCAACTACGCACGAGAGTACATTTGTAGAGCAATTGTTTCTTCTCCATACTATTTGCCACATTGTGTCAGGGAACATTTTTATCTCTACTGCTTCTTATCCATTTCAATTTATTGCCGGAGCTAAGTTGTACCAGTGAACATTAATACCGCAACTTCGTTCCCATATTTCTAACCGGAACTACGTGTATTGGGGTACATTTACAGTATAACTTCACCTCTATACTAATTGACGAAGTTACATTTGTAGAACCCTCATGTTCTCACTCGTTAGGGTTCGTTTGTGGCACAATATAGTAGTAAAGTAGTACATCAGGGTTTTTATGTTTTGTTGTTACTCACAATTAAAAAAGGTGTTCTAAGACACATATAGTCCCCTAGCCATTGCAGCTTCTTTATACGGTACTAGAAATAAATACGTCCTGCAAAGGTTTTGGCTGCAGGTCCTACTGACCACAACGTAGGCTTGTATGTCGCCTAATGACTTTTCATTGGTCGTCCAAAAATATTAATCTGCAAGGATCCAAAATGAATAAATAAAATATTTTAGCATTTAAAATATTGTATCTCCAAATTATTACGGAAAGAAACACCAGGACCATAACATGAAGTAAGCTAAAGACCCTTGGGATTCTCACACATCGCGTCGTGATCGCTCGCTCACGACCTGTTAGAAATAAATCAGGAGGCTTTCTACATTACATGATCTGCTTTCTCTGGTAATTAACCACAGATTGAATTCTTCTATATAGCGGTGATTTCATCATCTGAAGGCACTATCTCACTCTGGGGACTGCATTAGCCAATAGCATTATCGTTAATTTGAGGGAAAATTCGTCTGAAAACAAAGGATCCCGGGTCGCAGATATAGGCCGAATTGTAGACATGTGCAACGCAACTCAGTGACGAGTCCTTTAGGGTCACTACTTATGAGGTTTGTTAGAGTAGCAAGGAACTCACCCGGGAGGCGAAGTGGTTCTCCATACACCAACTCTGCAGTGGAAGCGGAGATGTCTTCCTTTAACGGACCTTAATCCGAGATTCGCGAGTGGAAGGGTTTTAGTCCAGTCAGAGTTTTGGTGTGCCATAATAGTAGCCTTCAGCTGGCGATGAAATTGCTGAATCGTATGGTTTGCCTGAGGATGCCAACTGCTAGTGAACTTGACGGAAATTCTCTCCTGGCGATGCTGAGTTTCTCCGGGACTAGGCAACGTGGCCGGCAGAAAAAGAAAGGTATCAGAAGAAGTCCTGGTGTCGTGCGTATATTATGCATAGTCTGATTATTGACATGTGTAACTTTTGTTTTTTATTGCTGTATTATTTTATTTAGGTGAGACTACTGTTTTTTTTTCATTTAATTTGATTTCACAGCTTTTCTTTTCTGATTGCTTTTTATTGTTTAAAAAGATTTATTATGGAACCTCTAAACAGGCTTTGCCTAAAGAGGCTGTAGTATTTTCTCGTTTTTTTCTAATATTTTCTTTATTTATTGCACATTCAAACTGTTTTTGTTCTTTATTCCTGGTACGTGTCATGAACTTTCTATTTATTGTAAAATTATTGTCTAAGATTGATTTTTCTTTTATTTTATTTTGTCTATTTTACTGTGTATTGTTTTCAATTTCTGTTATCATGCGAGGGTGAGCAATAATTTTTTATAATGTACTTATAAAAAAAGAGAAAATAAAGTTATTTTATTCTATGTTTGAATTCCCGAGAATCCCTATAGAGCGGGTGATTTCAGGAAATTCAAGCAGAATTTTGGGGTAAGGGGCGGTAGACACGACTCCCTTTACGCTGCTCTGGCTTACATATGAGATGTGTCCAGAAGTCCAGAGACCAGAGTTGGCATCAATTGTCAGTCTGGATGTAAAAATCCGAGCCGATAGAAGGGACATTAACGTCAGCGATAGTAAACTGCCAAATGACATTCCAATGAAGACGGTCCAAGACCACGGAGAAGATGTCGCGGAAAACAGGCTACATTCGATTCGGTGTGAATGAGGAAGCGTTGTTACAATGTTCGATCGGAGATTAAGATCAGGCGGCTTGTGTCCTTGCAGTCAGTTGTCGCAGTTACTGGCTGCTGTTCCCATTTTCCTGGTAGGAATATGGAGATACGAACTTTGTGGCTTTGTCGTTGAACCTGGTGGCATGGTAACAGCATAAGCGACCAGGAGACCGCGCGAAACTTCTCGTGCTCGATGGTGACCGCTGGCGACTGTTGGAGCGTCGACTGAGAAGAGATCTCTCAAGCCTCAATTCATATAAATTCAAGTCAATTCTATCACCAAGTTTTGTTACCACCGTGGTAAGATCTTTAATCGCCTTTGATTGCTCATGGTTGGTTGTAGCACTCACGGACAAGTGTGGAGCTGTGCTCAGTGCAACTTCCATGATCTTATCAGATATTTTCGAAGATATTTTCATCAACACCAAACTGATCAAAATTATTACGTCATACATGGTTATGTATAAGTATAGAGAATATAGTAGTATTCCTAAAGAATAATTAACATGAATATTAAATAGTATTAGAAATATATTGCTACACAATGATAGAAAAGAAGCAAAACATGCTCCATACTGTACTGTACAGTCACGACGCGGAGTCCACGAGACAGTGACTGTACAAGTAATCCGATATGGCAGCATTTCTAATTATATTCGATTCGACTTCATCTGCACATCTCTTACATCTTCATGTTTATTCCAATTATGCAGATTTCTCATCTTCTCAACTCCTCCCCCCTCTACCGAAGTTAACTACCCTCTCAAATGTATTAGCGGCCCTAATTCGTTTTCTCAATCTACTTCAAACTTCGTCGACGAAATAATAATTGACTTTGGATTTTATTTTCCATTAATTATGAAAATTTATAATTTATTAAGAATAGGTATTTAGTTTTAAGGAATTCTTTAATTTATTAAATGTTATCTTTCAACGCGTTTATATTTGTTTCGAGGTATTGTGCTAAAACAAGTTGAAGCTGAGCAGTATGAAAATTCATAATATTAATTAAAGATAATTATGTAAATATAGTATATAAAGCTTACATTAAAGTAAAGTCTCATTAGGCTTAGTATTGCTTACATTCTCAGTTGAAGCTATCTATCTTCGTCAACGTCGAAAAAACCGTAAAGTATATATATATATATACTACTTTTATATATATATATATATATATATATATATATATATATATATATATATATATATATATATATATATATACATTAGTAGTACGTTTATTTCTTGAACCATTTTAAAATTTAACAAACTATTTTCCTATTTCTACTTAATTGTCATTTTACAGATTATTTGAAGTTAATAAGATATATAGTTTTGAAAATTTTGGTATAAATGATTTTAATTAGAACATTAATCCTAAATAACGTCTATTAGTCCTTTTCCAAGGATAACAAGAGATATACGATCAATCAATTCAGTACAAAATAAAATTAATGTACTCGGCATATCAGTTAAAACTGAGTAATTGGTTCGTTAAACATGTAGGCCTATTGCCTACGTCATGAACACTCGTATTGCTCAATCTCAGACAAAATGCGCCAAACACAAATATTGTACAATCTACCTATCAGCCGACATAGTTAAACACTATAATTCAAATTATTAATGCAAGAGTTTAGAAACTAGCGTTTCCCAAGTGGTTTGCGACATTCAGCTGATATGTCCGCGGGAAACTTACTGTGTATCGGCAACGCGATGTATGTGCGCCGCACTACGCGTATATAACGTAAATAGGTCCCGTGTTGCGCAATGCGCTTGCGCCGTATAAACACTCGGTCGTGACCGGTTCGAAAAAATGTACAAACTGTAGAAAGTAGAAACTTGCGCCGCGCAATGCACTTGTTCTTGCTCCACTGTCCTTTCTCCTGGGCTAGTGTGGGTGAGCGGTGACGTGCGACAACTGTATGTGTTTTAGAATCATACATCTTCATGTCTTCTCTATGGGACAAACTCAATACTCTATACAGTTGATCTGATATTATTATTTTTCAAACACATTTGACATGTAAGATATTTTTAGATACTTTTATATTTCATCAACCTATTAATTCCGACATTACTGTTATCAGTGTTTTACAAAAAACATTCCCTCGACAGTTCTTATACACTCTATCGCATGCATAGTTCTCAAGTTTATATTTGAAAGTGATTATTTCAAGGTAAATTTAATTTCCTTTTAAAAGCTTGGTAATTCGTTAAAAACGTAATACATAATAAATGAACGCAAGTAGTTTAAAATATGCGCATACATAAACAAACTAATTAGAATGTTAAGATGCAGGTTGGAAGCATTTCTATCATCCACCGTTCGCTGGAACCACTCAAATCAATTTCCCCCTCACTCGTAACTTTAATAAATTATAAACTCTCTCTATGTTTACATGAGAGACTTCTGCAAGGTAACTTTGTGTTTTAGGAAGTCATTTGTATTTATAATGTAATGAACAATTTTCTTTTTCACTTACGATTTAGTGATTAAATGCAACTACGTATTTTGGTATGATTGTAGCGTAACGTTGGGGGCCATCTTTCGTTTCTTACTGTAGGTATAATTGTTTTATGACAAACGTCGTTTAAAGGAGTTTTTTAAGAAATTTGTGAAAAAACATAAATATGATTGAAATTATTGTTAGTCTATTTAAAAATGTTAATTCCTTTGTTTGCCAATTTACAGTTAAAAGTATAGTAAGGGTATTTAAATGAAAGTTAAGAGTCCAAAAACGTATATCATTAGATAAAGTACAAGGATCTATGGGAGGGGAAGTAAGGTGCCTGCTCGCAGATATACTATATAGCAGTTTATGCTAAAAAATAGCTCAACAAACAGTGGACTTTCAGCTTGCCAATCTGATAGTTAATTAATTTAAAAATCAAAGTTTTGTATAGGAGTATCTTAGATTAATTAAGGGAATTTCTAAATAGTTGATAAAAATAATTTGTTTCATAATGTGCTTAATTTTTAATGTTTATGTTTAATAAACTTCATCTTCAATCAACCTGTTGCCAAGGAAATGGTTTTGTTTATTGTCTATTCACCCTAAATATATGTTGTATATGTTGTTTATTTGTTGTTTTGTTGGGGTTTCATTTCAATCTACACAAACAAAATTTCACTTTATTTTATTTCAAAACAATATTGAAATAAGACGTAAGTTTTCTTTAAACGTGAACACCTATTCTATAGGAACAGCTACTAGCTACGGCTACAGAACTACTAGAGTCTACTATAACTATAGTTCTAGTTATAACATATCAATAATTCGTTTTTAAACAGAAATTAAAAGAAGTTCTATATAAGTTTTATTTCTATAGTTTTAGAAATCGCTGTACAAATATACACAGTAAACAAAATATATCCTTACTCAAATTATGGTCCTTTAATATGGGACCGAGCATTTCTCTGTGAAACATTAATATAAGTTGGAGTTTTATATAAAATCTGATGTTTATGAAATGGAACTTATGTTAACCTTTTGACATGTCTTAGGTGTGGGGGGGGCGTTGGCAATCCGACAGAACAAAATTTGTAACGACGATGTCATTTGCTTAGTGAGGTCAAGGGGTTATAAGGATAGCTGTTTAGAGGAACTGAAAACATCCCCTTTAAACATATCCATGATCCATGAAGTAAATAAAATAATTTTTACCAAGAAATTAACTATTTGTGTAATTTACAGTAATTCTGTTGAGATGGTTGAGGATGTAAAAGTAGATGAGAATGTATAATGAAGCAGGATAAACATTGACCAATCTTGGTCAACGCATTTAATTAAAAGATCTGGCATGAAAAGATCTGGTGTTTTAACATACGTTCGCCCTTTGGTTAGTTTATACCTTCGTAATTAATATAATTAATAAAATTCTATTCTCCTTCCGTAAAATGCGGAATCCTCTTACCCTGGGGAGGTCCTGAGGGAGGCTGGGCTGTGAGAGCTCACCTGCCAACAAAACAAACCACTTAAAACTGCACCTAATCATTAATTATGAAAACAATAAACTTTATCAAAATACAACAGACAAGTTATAACGAAGAGTTAGACTTTCCTTAAGTCATTAAAAAGTCAATTAAAAGTTTGACTGTGGTCGAGGCCGGGATCGGATTGTTTTTAACTGTAAGTATTTGGGCTTTGATGATTTAACTTTGAAATGTGAAAAGTTCTGAAATTAAGAAATATCGCAAAACGGCTGTTATTTGTTCAATCGTTGTTGCTGAATATTATCCGTGTAATTAGGATGTTTGCTTGTTTACTCACAAAAGTAACGATTCCTCCGCTACGGGAGAACATCTCTTTGGCTGAGCTTTAATTGATATATTAAAACATTATACAGATACAGATGAATACGTATATGAATCTATCGTCAAACTGAGGTTGATTTAGAGATTTTGTTCAATGGATTGAATTGGCTTATGTTTGTGTATTAGAATTTGTTTGAAAATAATGATTTCATCGTTGTCTACTTCAACGTGATAAGGATTACTTTTGGGGGTCGTATGGGAGAGACAATTGTAAGGAATGACGAGAGGTGAGACCGCATGACTTCAAAATTTGAAAGGAGGCTGTTGTAGGCCGGCCCAGCACCATTCGATTGTCTAAGATCACCTGATGGGCCCAACACGGTCACATTGTACAAACCTGAGGCAGCCTGGCTGAAAAGCCCTTTACTTCTTGTTGATTTTAATTATTTTGAACTGAACATTTTTGTCTTGAAATTACTTGAATGAAATATAATTTATACATATCAAACTACTTATTATATCCTTATTCCTAATTATATTTACGAAAATATTTCCTATTATTAGGCTTTAAAATCTAATAGCCAAAATCTAAAATCAAATAAATCTAATAATCATCAAATCAATAATCAATCCAAATCTAATAATAATCAAAATAATCATAATCATTTTAAATTTTTAGAGTAAAGATGCCGTTCCATTAAATACTACATACTTGTAAATTTACGTGACCAACTTGGGATGGTGATTGTTTTTTATATAAAAAAATTAGAGTAAATTTTTAAGTTCCATAATGTTTAATAACAATTCTTTTTAATTTAATTTTGGTTTTCAATTTATATAACTATGTTTTTACAATCGTTAAAATATGTCATGCAATAGTGTTTAATACGGTTTTGTAGAATTAAGAAGCACTAATGGAGCAAATAAAATATCAGTAAGATTCTTGTTTCACATGCGATACTTAACTGATGATCTTATTGTTAGTGATGGCCGTTAATAATGTTAGGGAGAGTCATTTATACTGTCTTAGGAATATTAATTTACTATCCCAACTGTACCGTTATCAAATTGATCCATATAAAATTGTTTAGATTGTTTCTAGTCACAGGGTCTTTACCAGTGAATAGCTTTTACAACACTAAAATAAATATGCAGGATACCATTTGTGGCCACACTATCGAGACTGATAGTAATCAATTTAATTAAGGTTGAACAAACTAATCATGAAGATTAACGGAACACCAAAAAAGATTCAGAAGTATATCCTTTTTAAAAATAATCTGGAGACGAAACGCCGTTATCAGATACTGTAGCGGATGGTTGCAGCCAGAGCCCACGACCACCAACAACGACCTTGGAAGAGATCAACAACCTTGACGTGGTCATCTCATGTCATTGCCGGTAATTAATGGACTGTTAAAAGCAATGTTTTCATAACGTCAGGATTGACTGATGGATTTGATCATTACCTACATTGTTGCTTGAGTCAAAGCCTTCTTGATCGTTTGGTTGCTGTCCTTTCCCTCCCCATCACCACACTCCTCTCCTCTCAGCTACGTAGATTAACATTAGTTCTGGTCCTAGGTTTTTTATCATTGCCGATTTAGTAAATATTAGACTCATTTTCATGAAATGAGAGTGGGAAAATCTTTGCTATATGAAACTGGGTGATTAATTGCTAGTTAAGTCCATTTAATTTATACTATTGATATTACTTGCAAAGGCGTTAGTATATCTGAAGAAAAGTTTAAGCTTAATATTAGACTTATGATGAGCAGACAGTGGACTAGTGGTGGATGAGTTGAGGATCAAACATTTACAACACTTCTGATGTTTCTGACGAACTGAAAATTAAAAATGAAGTACAATATGAATCTTGTCACAACTGTCGCAGGATCTGATTGGAATACTTTGTATGGTTTAGTGTGTATTATTCCTTGATTGTAATTAAATCTAAACTATACCTCATTACATAATGATATAAGGGTAACTGAAATAATAATTGGTACGACGTTTTTAAAGTGACTCAGTTCAGTTCTAGTTTTGACCAAAACACCTTCTTATATTATATTTAATTCCCTCTCGATTTTTATTTCATTTTTACAAGAGAAAGTTCCGTTAAATGTTTCTTCAGCCCGAGGAAGGAGCCAGCCGAGAGTTCCTGCACAAAGGCCGCTGCATTTTGTATCACAGTCCGAGCAATCTTCCTGAGTGGGCTAATCAATGGAACATTTTCTTTGTAGCCATTTTTACCGCTGCATATATAATTCAGAGCTGTTTTACTGTCAGTTCTACTTACAACGCCGTCTTTACGACGCTGCAGATGTATCCAGAGATGTATCCTCGACCCCTCCCTCGCCCCCTCCTCGCCCCATACCGCGCCGTAACTCTCACACATTTAGTGCTGACGTCACCAGAATTGCTCAGGTAATTTATTGTATCTGCTCAATAAAGTAGAGGCAACTATGTGCCCGCGGGAGGAGAACCGTGGGAAGTGACTCGCCTTATTCTTCTTCTTCATATTCTTCTTACTCTTCTACTAGAGTAAGATGCTAAACTTAATTATTGTGAACATATAAAAACATACGTATTTTTTTAGAAAACCCATCTGTATTGTAAAAGGTTTTACACGTAATGTTCATTACATTAAGCCTAATTTTTCTTATATTGTTCGTATTTATTTTCTTCACTTGCCCAAATGAAGTAGCCACGTATACCACTGTTATACGATGTATGGGTTTAAATACTTTTAAAAATATAAAGTAAATAATGGAAATTAAAGTAATTTGTGTTATTACAACTAAATATACAATTTATATATACTTTTGTATTAACATAACAAAAACCTAATTCAAGTAATTAGTTTTTGGAATCATTTGAGTATGATTAAAAGTTTTTATGTTTACGTGTTAAACACATACCTTTTAAGAAATGTTACGTTTTCAATATAGGTTTTGCCTTTTAAAATAAAAAAGTTTTAGTTTGGAAACTTTAACCTAAGGAATAATCAGCTTAGTGAATATAGAATTAAACTCGGTGCTGAATTAATATTATCAAGAATAAGAAATTAACCTTGCAAACACCAATGACAAATACATTTAACGACCAGATATTATGCGAGCGTTGTGTATTATCTAAAGGGAGGATTTTGCAATATTTCACTCGAATGTGGGTCCAATAGCGCGTCCAAAGCAATAATAAGAATTGACTTTAATAGTTTCTGACACATAAATTTTCACCGTCTCGCACATTAAATTTTCATAAAACATAAATAGCTGGCTCGTACAATAAATAAGACGAAATGTTGTGTCGGCGTTCTTGACATGAGGCAGTAAAACTGTCAAACAGGTATATGGAGTAAGATTGGCCGTTGGTTCCCGCCAAACAATGTTGCCGAAATTGAGAGGACTTGTTTCTACAAATGAATACCAATAGGAATCTTTATTTTGAACGATCTCTTATAACACGAACAGTTCTGCTAGCTGGCTCATGAGTGATATATTTCAGTAGGCTATCTTGTAAGTTAACTCAAAGTGGTTTTATACCAGCGTTATGTAATTCAAAATCTTGTTATTGCGGCAACTATTTTCAAAACTAAATTCAAGTTTAAAGTATGAGTAGTCAGATTTTTTTCATTTTCAACATAAAAGATGGAAAGTGAGAGGCCTGATGATAGTTCCATATTTGAAACGAAACTAGTTAAAGCACTGGCAAGTTTTACATTAACAAGGATTACGTGAAAATGTTTTAAGGGTATTTAAAACATAGTTATTATTTACCCGGAGTAATTTGGAGGCTGAAAATCATTAGTTGTAAATTAACATTCAATAATATAAAAGAAGGATGATTAATTACATTAATGTTCCTATTTGTAGATACCTTCTTATATTATATTTAATTTCGAAAATATGTAATATCACAAAATATTTAGCAGTTTTACGAATAAACCCTTTTATTTTTACTAAAGGCTGAGCAATTATACTGAGTTAAAATGAAGTGATGGTTAAGCTAATTATAACTTCGAGATCAGAACTATGTATTGGTGAGCTTTAAAAGTTAATATTGTATTAAATTTCTCAATCAAAAATATTCAAACGAAAATAGCATGTACGTGATTTTAATTTTTAAAACGCTCACAGTCAAGTAACACAAATAAGTTATAATGCATAGTACATTATTTCAATAGTAAAAAATTGTTTTTTTTATTTTTTACAAAAATATTAAAAAATAGTCGCAACGCTTCATTTAGTGTATAATTCGCTTAGCAAGTGACAGTTTGGGTTTATTGGCCCTAATCCGCGGTTATGGTCTGCTGTGGTTTACAAGGCAAGAACTGAACGCTCCTGTAAACCCAGTTAATGTCTGCTAAATTGCGGATAATCTCTTGGAAATGTAACTTCTTTTGCATTGATTGAATGACAGCAGACCCCTGTTGCATAGGTCCCTAAAAACAAGTGATAGGGAAATATTTTTGACGTAGGTTTTATACTATTAAGCTAAAAAAATATCTTAAACTTAGTTTTACGAAAATCTAGTGATCGGTAGTATAATGTCAAAATTAACATGATTTTTAAGGGACTAAAATCTAAAGTGGTGGTGGTACTACAGGCTCTTAATATTTTAGGGTTGTTCTCGCATTCAGTTGTGATCATGCATTACCTTTCACAGTTCTCCATGTGATACGGAGTTACTACATGTTCTAATCTTCGTGTATTGCCGATGTTATAGCCTAATAGTTTAATGGCTTCTGCGTGGTAGGCTAATGGTGAATGCAAGAGCAGAGATCACCAGCAGCCCTACTACAACTGGCTACGACCACTACTCTAAGTAATACGCATGAACTATTCACTATTTTCAGAACGCTCTTACAAATTTTTAGTTTCTGGTAAATTACAGTAAATTTTCCTAAAAATAGAAATAATTCAAGCTTAATGAAAACTCTAGAAATCTGGTTAAATAAACAAATTCAATTAAGTTTGTCTTATAAATATGCATGGGAGGCAGCAATATGCGCCAGAAACTTGGTCATTTAAGCTACATTACAACCATTATTGTTCCCGAAAGAATTCTCTTCGTTGACGAATTCTTTACAAAGTTTGCTCACCATTTGTGTTGAATGAAGAATGTTTAAAGCCCCAATATGCTGTCAACTTCAAATTAAAAGTTTGAGAAATTAAAAAAAGGTTATGAAAGTCTTTCCAATGTGTCTCAAAATGCACTTATATTTAGAGATGCTTATGTTCTACAATCTACAGTACAAAATAAATAAGAAATTGAATTCGTGGTGGTAGAGTACAATATATTAAACGTCACAGTATAAACCGACTACGTTCTCTGTGCATTTATTTCATGTATTTATAAAATGGTGTAGAAAAACATTGACCATTTTGGTGTCGCTTTCGAGTCCACGTGTGACAGACAACTAGTTACAGCTACGCGGATCTGAGGCTGTTGGGTTGGTCATACTGCTCCGCTACTCGGATCTGAGGCTGTTGGGTTGGTCATACTGCTCCGCTACTCGGATCTTCGCTTGTTACGTTAGCAGGCATGATACATTTCCATGTCATCACAGTTACCGTTACCGTTACCCTACCGTTACACTATTTGATAACAGTTTCGGGAAAATCGGCCTACTTTCGTAACTGTGACATGGTTTTTTCCAAACTGGAAACTCGATTCATTGTTGACCAGTTTTTTGTGTGAAGAGTTTACTTTGTGGCTACGTTAAGCAATAATGCTTCGTCAAGGAAAGGTTAAACCATCTAACTACTTTGGGATACCTATATGCATATAAATAAATTAAATTATATAAATCTTACATCTTAGGTATATTTATATTTGGAAGTAAATATACAAATAAAATACAACGTAATAATCGCATTGGAAATGATTTACTCATTTGATATAGATAATAAGACATGGACAGATACCCCCGAAATTACTAGGTATATTTAACTTGTCTTCCCAGACGTGAAGTGAAAACGTTTAGTGTAGCACGCTGTATGATGATGATGATTTACTGTATATAGATGCTTATTGTTTTTCACTTTTCCAAAATTACTCAAAGCAAGACAATGAACGGTAAATCATTTCCGAGGTCTTGGTCGTCCCTAATGAATGCGACCGGTCAGGCAGGCTGCCAAATAAGGAAATATCGCATAAAATCAATACATTTACATAGTATTTCTCTGTGGCAGCGACGGGCATAAGTTATTGGGCCGATTGTCACAGACGTATAAATAATAGGAATGTTCGCCTTTGTTCGACAAGCCATTACACCGATCTCAGATTTGTTCACTTCCAAACTTGACCATTGTTTGTTCAAGGTATTATACAACCGTCGAAGAATGGGTAGGAATACGTCAATGAATATTTTCATTTATATAATTTTTTTAATTGTATCCCTCACTACGTTAAACTACATAAATAGTTAGATGAAATACTGCTTTTTCTATCTAAACAATACACGCGTGCATACACACACACACACACACACACACACACACACACACACACACACACACATATCGTGAATTTATTGTATTCATTGTGTACATAGTGTGTTAATATTACTACTTCTTCTCTCATATTATAAAAATATATAGACAGTTTGGTTTGAGATTTAATTTCCTTAATGTATCGTCAATAATTTTCATATGCCTACGTAACATACAATAAAAGTAAGACCAGAGTATATTATGGATTTTTCCTAATAATTGTATTTTATGTGTATTTTATTGTATGTCTTTTTAGAACAATCAAAAATGAGTTTATTATTTATAATTTTGATTAAGTAATGTCTTATAACAGATTAGGATCTTCGTTATCTCGGGCATAAGAACGTCTTATTGGGTAAATTAGTTTTATTAAAAATTAGTATTTGAATAAATAAAATATAATAAAATTAGAGTAGGATAATATAGTTAAATAATAATTCAGTTGTATATTAATTTAATTATCAGGGCCTATAAGCAATATGGTGTCCGTAATTTAGCGATTCTCAGATTATTCTAGTATAAGACAAAGTTTTCATGAGAAAAATCCATACTAAAATATCTTAAAAACTTTTTAGACACAGCTTAATGTTAGATATTGTGCACCGATTTAGAATCCAATATTCTTAGATGTAAAAACAAGTTTTGCACTTCTTGAGAACTCCCCTCCAACACCCCCCCCCCCCGGCCAACATCAACCTCCACCAATGCGCCATATTAATACTGAACAGAAGCTGTTTGCTCTTATTCTTTCGTAAAACAAACTCAACAAACTTTAAAATTAACAATTTAATTAGAGTTATTTGAGTTTGGGAGAATATAGACTCGCAAAACTAACTTTTTATATTTAACTGGAAAGGAGAAATCAGAAATTCTCGGGTTGTTTCTACCAAAAATTAAACTTTGGTGGTTTAATCTTATAACAGTTCAGCCTGTGATACACTTAAATATGTTTCGCGTATTCAATTTTCCGGTAGGCGCCACTTTTTCCATTGAACACCAGGAAAGTTGTGTTCTGTTATATTAAAAGCTGAACCTCCGTAATCTCGCAATGAAACTAACTCGGAAGTTGGAATTCAACCTTCCCCTCTCTCACATCGGCTCTCTTAGACGAGGCCTTTGCAAACGTAAACCAAGTTTTCAACAAACATTATTTCCCATTATAAAGTTTCCTTTAATATAATAGCGAACAAACTTGGAGCACATACTCCCCGTAACCCGCACCTACCCCAAACCTCTCCGAGAAAAATCCCTTTAAAGAGACCTTTGAAGATTGCAAAAACCGACGTTTCTCGGAAGTATTTCTAAATTATTAAAATGCTTCAAATTATCAACCGCAAATTTAAATATTCATAAACACGTTTGTTTATCCAACTCAATTATTAGTGTGTGGAGATTAATCTGTACAAACGTCAAAGCCCTCACTGACTGACTCACTTATCGCCCAGTCTCCCACTTTCCAATTACTCAGGTGGCTGAAATGTATTATACTGGCTCTTTAAGCCTACAATAGTTTTTTTTGTTTTTTTTGTCTATAGTAGTTTGTGTCGCGATTTTCCCTTACGTCTTCAAAGTTCGTAACTTTGTTTCAAGACAGTTTAGAGACGAAGTTCTTAACTTGTTTATGTGTCTTAAGGTATAAACAGCGGGGTTTTTTATTTGAACCATTGGGCAAGTTAAAGAAGCAAGCATAAAATAGTACTCAATCGCATCCAAATACTGTGTAAATAGAATATTTCTAATTACAGATTTATGCGATTATTTTATGATCAAAAATCAAAAGTTTATATGTTGACCAAATTAAAAAATAATAATCTACAATAAACTAATTTGTATTGTATTTCAGTTAAATTCAATTGGTTGAATGTTTTAAAGGAAAAATGCAAAATATAAAACGGATAAGGTTTTATGGCTTATGGAATGGAGTCTAAGTTAAATTTCATTAAGAAAATGTGTACATCATATTCATGATCATAGTAAAGAAATGTACCAAATAACTAAAATTTGAATAAATATTTTATATCAAGAACTGGGTTTATTATTAATTATAATAAAAATTGCATCAATGCTGACCTTTAATTCGTGTTTAAAAGTTGTTAAATCAACATGGAATAATGTTTAAATAAAACTGTTATAAAATTATCAATGTGAAAAATGATACAATAAAATTCAATGTTTTTAGATTAGTCTAAAAGAGTTTTCAACGAAGCAGAATCGAGATAACGGGGTGAGTGATTTAAAGGCGATCCCCAAGTTAATGGCTGGAAGAGAATTGTAAAATTGCAGAATCGAGTGCGGAAAGGGGGAGAAATTTAATCTACTCAGTTCAAACCAAAGTTAGCTTTCAAATTTGATAACTGAAGACATGCACAAAATAGTCTAAACATATTTCAAGTCATCTTTGATTTTAAAATAAATAACTCGATGGTTCCCATTTTTATTGTCGGATAGATATTATAGATTGATCTTAGATTGAGTGGCGAGAACAATGCATCGCATTGACTGCCATTTATCCTCATAAATAATAACATTACCAATAATACAGATCAAAATTAAGGGTGTTAAGGGTAAAAATTACGTTTTATATAAACAAATTATACATTGATTTGATGGGAGAATGTACACTTGCTAGATGAATAAACTGTACTGTAAAAGATTTTTCGTTGAATGAATAAAATACATTTATTAGGCTACCTATTATAAATTACATTTATTTCAATATTTAAAAAAATTTAAACAAATATCACAGATAGTTTAAGAGTGCTTCAGTCCGTTGAGAACATTTTTATACTTAATGTAAAAAATATTTACTAATGTTAGATAAGATATTATGAAAATGAATAATCAGATTCTATTATTATTAGTACCGTATTATTAATATCAGTAATAACTTAAACAGTCTAGTCTCCTTGTTTTCTAAACTGGAAACTGCCACAGCAGAGTTATTCACTTTCTCCGAGTTGATTAATATATAGAAACTCGGAGAGAAATTACGAAACAATTTCAGGCCATGATGGAGTTTAAATGTCAAACCGTCAACAAGCATAACAGCTGTATTCGAGGCGCAATTAGATCGGTGGTAAAACGATAACCGTAAAGCCATAATGTTACTTGGTAATACGAGTAAGTAAATATACCTGCTTTAATGTTTTCGATTACACACACAATCCCTTTGAATACCTGAAGCTATTTACAATATTCTCAGTATCTCTTTGTCTTCAAACTAAATCGTATTATATTTTTTGTTCTTAATAAATCAACGCTATCAAAAGAATTAACTGTTGTAATATTAAAAAATGATATTATATAAATATTACAATAACTGTATTTTAACTTTTACCGTATAATTAATCTTCACCTACGTGGTTATTAAATAAAATTGTACTACTTAAGATTAACAAAGAATTGTTTTGTAATAAATATTATGTTCAAATGACCTTTGGTTATATATTTTTACAAGTTTAAGCTTTCATAGTTAAGGGTGCTACGGACATAGGTTTTTTATATTGATATTTTCATCACTAAGCATATACGAGATAATAATACTATTAACTAATAAAACTGGTATATCATTGGATAAAAAAATAGAAATACCCCCGTTTCAGCAGACCTGAGTACTCAGCGCATTTCCAAATCAATAATATGGCAATAATAGCACAAGTATGTGACAAGATTTATCAATCGATACCTGTTGATAAATTAGAATATTTGCCTATTCTCCGTAACAATAACATGGGACAGAGTATGCAGGTTTGCTGCTTTGAGGAACACTGAAAGTAGGTATTTTTACTATAAACTATTTTTATTCTGACCATATACCAAAGTTTACCATTATCGGGACATAAATAAAGGAGTTTGCCAATCCTTAAGATTAACATGGGAAAGAGTATGCAGGTTTGCTGCTATATGAAACACACAAACTATGATTTTTTAGCATAAACGTATGGATCCTAACCACATGAAGCTAAATACAATGTTTCATCCAAAACTATTCGTTACTAATCGAAATATTATTTTTGCCTTATTCTCCATAAGAATAGCATTGGAACCCCAAAATATAATGTACTGTGTTTAGATTTGTTTAATATCTCGGTAACCATTGGGGATAAAGCAAAACTTTAAGGAACTAAATTGTGTGTTTTTAGCTGATTCTAATAGTGAATGATAACATTACATGGGAAAAACGCAAAATACCCATTTTTGGGGTACAAACCCCTCCCCCCCAAAGAACCAATTCTGATTGACCAATAAAAGCTTCTTCCCTATAGGAAATTCCCTATTGATGAAAGTTGGTATAAATGTTAAAAATAAAAATTTTTGATGGTATAAATGCCAACTCTCAGTGTTCCTCATAGCAGGAAACCTGCTCACTCTTTCCCATGTTAATCTTATGGAGAATAGGCAAATGATTCTCATATTTATTGACGGATTTTGACCAAACTTGTCATATATTATTATTATTATTATATTATTGATTTGGAAATTCGCTGAGTACGCAGGTCTGCTGCGACAGGGTATTAATGTGATTATATAACACAGGCAACTGACTGTAACAAAGCGGAAAGATTCAAGGAAGAGCTTAAAAGTAATCAGCGAAGCAATAAGGTACCGTTGGAGCGGAGCGTTCTACTTGCGACCGTGACAGGAGTGTGCTGGAGGCCTGCTGCCTCTACCGGAGAAGCCAACTTGGGATAGGAATCTCTTGACTTGTTGTCAACAATAATATTGATATATGCAGATGATAGATCTAACAAAACAAGGGAAATACTTTTTACTTTTAATCTATATACCTTTAAAATAAACAAAATCGATAACAAAGGTTTTATGTGAATTCCCTTAGAGCATTCGGAGTCTTGTTATATTGTGGCCAAATATTGTGGACAGTCCATTCCAATTTTAACCATGTATACTATTTAAATGAAGTTATTAATCATGCATGTTCCGATAAACTAAATGCAAGAAAAGAATAGATCCTCCTGTACCTCCATGTCCCCTATTCCAATAAAATATATATGCAGAAGAAGACTACCCCCTCTGACTATTCTTGCCCTGGCAGTAAAGTAGATCCTCCCCTCCCTCCCTGCCCTGACAGTAGAGGAGATCCTCCCCTCCTTCCCTGCCGTGGCAGTACAGTAGATCCTCCCCCCCTCCCTGCCCTGACAGTAGAGTAGATCCTCCCGTTCCTCTCTGCGTTGGCAGTAGAGTAGATCCTCCCGTTCCTCCCTGCCCTGACAGTAGAGTAGATCCTTCCCTCCCTCCCTTCTCCAGCAGTAGAGTAGATCCCCCCTCCCTGCCTTCTCCAGCAGTAGAGTAGATCCCCCCTCCCTGCCTTCTCCAGCAGTAGAGTAGATCCTTCCCTCCCTCCCTTCTCCAGCAGTAGAGTAGATCCCCCCTCCCTGCCTTCTCCAGCAGTAGAGTAGATCCTTCCCTCCCTCCCTTCTCCAGCAGTAGAGTAGATCCCCCCTCCCTGCCTTCTCCAGCAGTAGAGTAGATCCTTCCCTCCCTCCCTTCTCCAGCAGTAGAGTAGATCCTTCCCTCCCTCCCTTCTCCAGCAGTAGAGTAGATCCCCCCTCCCTGCCTTCTCCAGCAGTAGAGTAGATCCCCCCTCCCTCCCTTCTCCAGCAGTAGAGTAGATCCCCCCTCCCTCCCTTCTCCAGCAGTAGAGTAGATTCCCCCTCCCTGCCTTCTCCAGCAGTAGAGTAGATCCCCCCTCCCTGCCTTCTCCAGCAGTAGAGTAGATCCCCCTCCCTCCCCTCTCCAGCAGTAGAGTAGATCCCCCCTCCCTCCCTTCTCCAGCAGTAGAGTAGATCCCCCCTCCCTGCCTTCCCCAGCAGTAGAGTAGATCCCCCTCCCTCCCCTCTCCAGCAGTAGAGTAGATCCCCCCTCCCTCCCTGCCCCAGCAGTAGAGTAAATCCCTCCCCTCCCCTCTCTAGCAGTAGAGTAGATCCCCCCTCCCTCCCTGCCACAGCAGTAGAGTAGATCCCCCCTCCCTCCCTGCCCCACGCCCCGTCAATAAAGCTTGCAGCACGTTAACGCGATTTATGAACTCTTTGTTATAACGACGACTACTGAGGTTTAGGGCCAATAACTTGAGCGTTCATTAGAATATAAATTGAGTTTAAAGGTTATTGTGTATAAATAACGTTCGGCATTTTAAATACTCCAACTGGTTAGTCGGTACAATGTTCGGGTGTAGAAGGGGCTGTATATAAGCGATAGAATGGACACGGCAATTCTAGCAGCTGTTGGCTACAGAAAATTAGCACTTTATAAAATGCTGTCTGTTATAGGTCTGTTATCAATATTGAGGGTTGTAATCTTTCCGTTAATACAAATCTTATTATAATGATCCTAACTCGTTTAATAACAACAATCTTTTCGCTGGTTACTTCAACTATTTTCATTTTGAAATACCTATATTATACCTAGCTTTAGACTTTAGACTATTTATGGCATCCTTAAAAAATGTAAAGCTCATTAACAATACCGGAGACATAACATGTAACTAGGTTGTGGTTGAGGGCGTTGTTACCCAAAACGAAAAATATCAACTATAAATTTTGATATTGATGCAGTTTAAAACTATATATTTATTATTTTCTAAAGTACCATAGAGAGCATTTTTTAGTATTTTGAATAAAATAGAAAAATTTACAATGCGAACTTGAAACAATTTGAGAATATTATGAATTAAAAAATTATGATCAAAATACACCTAATCTAACAAATAGGAAACAACAACAAATACTAAACACTCAATTTATATTTGTAATCAGAGATAATAATTCAAATTAAACTGAATATAATCGAGGTATTTAAGTTTTAATGTTACCTGGTAAAATTATGTAAAACAGAGGTTTTACCACCAATGTCTTTTGTATACGTAAGCTAATGTAAATAGCGATAGTTGATAGTAACGGAATGATAACTTCTTCTACTACAGTAAAGAAATATAATATCATTCAAAGTATAATTATAATTCAAATATATTATTTAGTGAAATTCACTTATTTTAGATACTTTTTCTTTGCATTTTCAGTACACGTATGTTGTATGATACATCAATTACTAAATATACATTAATATTATAGCCTTTTAATGGGAATAATTTTTATATAAATAATCGTATACGTAGCTGATAATCGTACATTTGTATTGATGGTTATATATTTTTAATTATATCCACACTCATGAACGTTAACTATCCAGTTTAGCGGTCCAACTACCCCAATGTCCAACGCGTGATTGGCTAGCTCAACTACCTTTCTCCCAAAGAGAAAGGAACGTTAAACAAAGCAATTAAACCATTCACAGACCAACGGTTTCCGTATCTGAACCGGTTGCAGTCACCCTAGGAAGTAGTCGACCAAGATATGTTCTCCCTATTTGTATCGCTCTATATTGTATGTTCTCTACGCGCAATGCCATGGAAAACGATTTAGGATAAGTGCTCAACAGCAGCTTTCTAATACACAACTACTGGGATGATAATAATACGAACTTATCCAAAAGAGTAGCCTATTCTAAATTATTTGCATAGACTAAGGAAAACTAAAGTTAACCACTGGAAACTTTTTCGATAAATAGAAATATTAGACTTACACAATGATATAATAATTATCACAACAACAAACTGTTTAAAAGCGGCAATCGCGTGGATAGTAAGAGCTTTATGAGGAGGGGCAGGTCCGATCAATGGATTTTCCTTCACTTAACTTGCATTTATTAAAATCAGTGTTAATTTTTAGACTACTACTAGATATCGTTGGGGAAGGGGTTGACCCCCCAGGCTAGAAACGCGTAGCCTTGGTAGGGGGATAATGCAGCTGAGTTTACAATCAAAATTGACTTTAATCATAAAATTATTAATAAAAACTATCAAGATTAAATATTTTCAATAAGTATTCTTTAACAGATTTTGGCTTAAAAATCAAATCAATACCGTAATGTCGATTTTTGCTATCGAGTGGTTCAGTCTAATTTCCTAATTTGACTTGAATTTATAGTTTTCTAATTTATATTAACTTGTATTGTGTTTTGTGTGTATTGTTTGAAAGTATTATCTACGAAACGAATCCGTTCGAAAATGGTGTTGTCAAAACATTGAACACTTTTGACATTAAAGAATTGGAATTAATAAAGAAATTATTCGACCCACAGCGAGAGATCTAAATTATTAATTTAGTTTCTGTTACCAACGAAATGAATATTTAGCGATAGATTGAGTGCAGATTATGCTAAACATTGAGCAGAGTATGCACAGTTAATGTGGTAAAAAATCAATTAATTGGTTGCACTTACACAGTTTGTCCACGATAGATGTAAGAAACAAAACTGAGTAAAATAGCCACAATATACGGCAACTGTGACTGAGGACATGTAAAAACTGATTTGATTGCCCATAAAGAAAATACTTAACGCGGTTCAACTGAAGGCCACCGAGTTTCTGAACCAATAGTTTTTATTGGCCCGGTAAAGGTCAGGGACTCGGGGTTAACGACTCTCACAGTATTTTAAGGCTATTAAAACAATTCGACGTTTCCTATCCTGTGAATGGTCCGTGTAAGACTTCATGTTTCATGACGCTGTAGTAGTTAAGTGTAAAGGGCAAATAATATAATATTTAAGATAAATCATGAATAAACTGATTGAAATTAGTTTACATTAGTAGTTCTCCCTATTAAATTTTCCCTACACACATTTTCCTATGCTTTTTCATATATTATTCTAGAGGGTTTTGGATGCATAAGAATGGCGAAGACTGTTATTGGTAAAACCGTGGTTTGGCCTTTTCAATGAGATATAATGTATTATGAAGAGAATTCCTACAGAAATAACAACATTTATAGTTTTCATATGCGAACAGAAACTTAAAAATGTCAAAAAATCTCTTGTAAAAGCGCAATGGCAATAAAGCCTTTGCCAATGGAGTTCAGAAAGTCTCTGTATTGTGATATGATAAGAAGGACTCAGACGACACCTGATAACTGTCTTCATTCTTGGCTGTAAATTAGCATGAGCGCTAAACAAAGGCAAGTTCAGATTCAATTTTAATGACAAAACAAACACGACCACTAATCTCTTCTACACAAAAAATAAAAAGCGGAATAAAAAACGAAACCCCCAGAGTAAATGGTTCTGTTCTATAGTCCATCCACCGTAAGATGGTCGCGGTCATCTACTAAGTTTAATCACTGAAGAATGATCCGGCCATCTAGTCGTGGTCAACAATCATAGAACAAAGAGGCGATGCGGAACACAGCCAGTGGACGGCCGACCAGGCTCTTGTAGCGATTCGTCCCGGCCTCTTACATCGAACAATATCAGCACGGAAAATTATGTTTTTGTAGCCGTAATAGATCGTCTCGAATGTTGAATAATATTTGCACGGATTATATGTTTACGGTTGATTTATTATGCTGGCCGGTTCTTGCCTATTCTGTAAAACTTGGTATTTCTAGACTTTCTCCTTTGAAATTGATTTATATTTTCCCACAAAAACTTTAGAAGACTAAATTTCGAGATAGAATTTTACTAGTTCATCGATAATATTACTTTTAATTTTCTAGAACTAAATCAAGTTTTGAAACCTTCGCCGGTCTAGTCTGAGTGTAATCCAGTACTGTTTAGTGTAATCCAGCTACTAGCTACTAGGAGGTCACGACTTGTGGATAGTTGTAAGCGATAGTCGGTGGTTGTAGTGTTCTCTTGTGTGGATTGACGTCCGCAGTAATGAATTCTACGTTGATCCACAACGACCTTCGTCATAATTACACCAGTTCGTAGTTCAGAGCCGTGGTTCGGATTCCACGTTAAACTGTTGGTACCTTATTAATTAACAGTCCTTTCTAAGGAACATTGTTTAATATTTGGCTAATATAAGGCTACTGTTTTAATAGCCTGAGACAGTAATAAGACTGCAACATCGTCCACAATCCTCTTACACTCAATCCTCAATATTTGGTTTAAAATACCTACCTTGTGGTATGGTTGCCATTTCAATAATAATCGAATCTAACCTAATGTATAGATTTAAACAAAATAAAGAACCAAATAAGATGAACTATAATCCCGTATAGAGGTTTCGAGATATTTTTATAAAAAATGTAATTATTTTCATTCATAAAAGCATAATAATACTGATGTAATATTAGGTAGTATTAGAGTACTATTTGTTGTTTAGCGGCCTCGCGGCATAGATGTCCAGATCAGGGATGCGGCGCGGCGGCGGCACGTCTACCACGGTAACGTATACCCGCAAATACGATCCCAGTCGTAATATACGACCGTAAATGCGTAAATAATCGCGGAAAAACCGAGTCTGGAACTGGATTTATACCTCGTTGTCTCGTGGCCGGCTCGCATAAGTTATGTATTAACAGTACTAAATCAGCTCCGAGGACGTTTATAACTGTGTAATGTTGATAATTTCGCGGGCCACACGATATTGCTGGTGTCGGGGTATTTATGACACATAAGTGGGGGAAAGGTCGGTTCCAGTGTGTGTGGTCATGGTCGGGTATCAGGGGACTAAGATGTTGGGTAAGCGGTCATAATGTGATGTAACGGTTGTATCGTGTCGTTTTTATATTGGGTAAGTGGAAAATGGATTTATAGCGAGTAGAAGAGAGGGGCAAGTTGCAGCGGTAAAAAGTCTAGAAAAGTTAGTTTGGGCGTTTAAAATACTTCATACTATACCCATTCGGCATAGATATTGGAACCTCCATTCACCTATTGGAACTACATATATTGGAACTATAGTACTGTAGGCACTACAATATATAGTTAGTCTAGGGGGTATTAAACATGCACACCCACCTTTTACTTATTTTTATAATTCATATTCGGATTTCACTCGGCCTATTCACCCAGCTAAATATAGAGCGGCTTCAGTTAATCCTGAAATCGTTCAGCACACAACATTGTTATCTTTTTCAGGTATCCCGCCTGGACGGCAGTGCTTGGTGCTTGGTGTTTCACTCGCGGTCGGACAGGAGCCGAAAAGAGACACCCTTACAAATTCAGCCAAGAGGAGCTAGGTTTTAAACTGTGTAACATGACGAAAGTGTTAGGAAACGATTGATTTGTTAACGCGGTGCTAGGACGCCGCCGCAGTGGAGTTAGTCAACAGTGGTTCAGTGGCTCGGCGGCGTTGGGTCGTGGGTCGTGCACCACTTGGGCAAGGATCCTCTCAAATTGGGAAACAGTCATTAGCCTATGTACACAATCCATTGTCATTTAAAATACGTTACTCTATTGCGACGAGTGGTGCCATTTCGAGCGACTGTGTCTTAAATTACGTCATTGATATTAAGTATAACGTTTTCGACTAAAAACTCTCTCGAGAATGAATTAATAGCATCAGAAAAAATAATTAAATAACAAGTATTTAGTAACTAGAAATTCATGTTTGTTAAATTCAGATAGATTTTATTGAAACAATGGATTGGTAAGATTTAAAAGGAATAGCGGTAATCGAGACCTCGCTAATCTACTTATATAAATGCCCTTTGTCATGAAGCTTTGGTTGACAAAGTTGACAAGTAAACTCAGTTTTGGGGTCTACATATAAATAAAAGCTTCAGATAGTATTTTAACAGATTAAAATCAAGAGTGGATGACGATGATGCCGTAACGTAGGCCTACGTGTTGTAGAGTAGATACATTAGCCACACTCCACACTTTTCACTCCACACTCCACACTGCACAGTGCACAGTGCGCGCACGTGTATCCGCGTGTGGCTGTCCCGGCAATGTAAATATGATAACTGGTGTTTGACTTCCGTTATGTAAATATGTTGCCTAACGCGCGCAACCAGCCGCGTCACAGCCCGCTACGATCCGTTCGGTTTCCGTCTTGTCGTCGCGACGGCACTTCCGCGTGAAAAACTGTCGCAGAATGTGGACTGTATCCCGTAGACAACGTTAAACACTAATGGCAATAATTGAATGGCTCACCCGAGCGAGTCTAACAAGTTGTTAATAAAAGGGTTCCCACGGTTGTATTTGAAATAAATCCAGAGTTTAAGCTTCTGCTGAAAGAAGAGTTCAACGTGTAAACGAGTATGTGCATACATCAACTTAAAATGAGATCTCTTGAAAGTTAAATTTTAAAGATCTGGGAAAATATTGAAGAGCATACCGGTACTAAATTGTAGCTTCTGGTGCGATTTAGGTGAAGACATTGTTGTTACTCAGATAATACCAACATGCATGATCAACAATGCTTGATCTATCAATTCAAATGTAAAGCACTGCGTGTGACTTGGGAAAACTGCATACTAATCAACAAACAAATCAACATCGCATATAGCCTCACCAAAAGAAGTTACACACTCCTCGTTGGCACTTAGAGGAACTAAGAGGCGCCTAAGATACTTTTGTACAGAATATAGTACAAATAGTAGAAACGGTTTAGCTCTTGCTAAACAGCTAAACAAATAGAGGTATTATTTTCCACTTCTCGTAACTAGTAGCCATAGCTCCTAACACAGACTAAGAAACTATAAGTTAGTATGTCTGTGCTCTTAACTTCGTAAAACAAATTACAAAGTTACTAATGTAAAATAGCAGCAAAGAGAGTATATAACAGCGAACATACTCTTAGTATACTCCTAATCTCTTGGATTTATAAAGTAATTGAAGTTTGGTGTAATTTATTACAATAATAAAAACCGTTTTGTTGTATCGTTATTTTAACAAAATTATAATTATTTTCCTTTGTTCTAAAATGCTTGATCATTAATAACTTAATATATGCAGACTCTTATTAGTCTCCTGAACAGGATTTCTTGTCATAAGAATCAATAATAACCTAAGTATAAACCTGAATAATAATATAGCTGTAAACAAATTTCCTCAAATAAATTAAAAGGTGTTTAACAACCAGGCAGGCAGATAAATACAGTCAGGACTGTTTATTACACATTAAATGGAGTATAAAAGATGAAATCTCTCGACGGGCCAGTTTCGTCTCAATCTCGGACAGGATTCCGCCGTCGAGGTGCCACCTCTCCCCTCCTACCACCCCCCCCCCAACCACTCTTACCTCTCTACTTTTTCTACCAATTTTATGGTCTGAGGCCATTGTTTTCAGATGTAATCACATCTTTTTGTGGTACTTAAATACAACATGAACATTTGTCTTTCCGCCGGACATTTCCAACCTCGAACTCCCATAGTTCTGTAGTCTCAATCGGCTCAATAGCACCGTGGATTATAGGTCTGAGGATAACTCATCTTCTTGTTGTAATTGGCATAATTTGTCTTCTGTTCCTATTTTAAAATGAAAGGTTATTTTTAAAAAGGAAAGACTTTGAATCCGACATTATTTAGTGTGTGTTATTTAGTATTAAATAGTGTGATGTGTAGAATGAGCAATTAACATGTTAAAGTTATTGTCATCTTTATTTGATCTAACGTGAGATGAATAAGTACGTGTGACCTCTGAGCCGAAACCATAGAAAAATTAATAAAAACACTTTGTTTGCAAAATCTTCTTTTAAATAATTGTGTAATGGATTTTATATTGTAAACAATTTACAATGTAAAAATAGGAAATATTGAAAGAAAAATGAGCTTTTGGCAACTATTGCTTTATTGTAAGCATTCGTCATTCGTCCAATTAACAATGACAGCAATCGTTCATAAAACTTTGTATTTCATCATCTGTAATGGATGTGGAAAAAGTAGTACTTTACTTTTCCCATGTTACCGTGGGAAACCTTTTCGCATGAAATCGTTAATAAGGGAACAGACCTATTTTTAACATAATAAATTAATTTAAAAAAATAGTATAACTAAGGCGTGTTATAAAATAAACTATCTCTGATCCAGACTTGTCATAATACTGAATGCAATTAAATGATACTGAGCGATTATGATCAAAAGTAACTTTATAGAGCCTTTTTAAAACTAAAATTTAATAAAAAACACATAGAGTATTTTGTGTTTAACTACGGGGCATCATCATATTCTAAATAGAAGACAACAATAGTCGCTACTCGAGACCAACTTAACAAAATGAGTTCTTACGAACAATTTATATAACTTGTGTATGTTACACGATGACTCGACATTCCTCAGAACGGTGTAACTTTCAAATTACAGGTTGGAGTAGTTCGCCTTCTCACCACCCCTCGCCGCAGCAGCACCGTCGAACAATGGCTACTACTCTTTTTTATTGGATCGTTATCCTCAAATTGACCCGGCTTAATTTGTTTCTAACTGTACCTACATTATAGGGGACCAACTAAATTATTATTTGTCGTAAACTTTGATTTATCGGACCATGTGTTGATAATTAGAGTGACTGCTACGAAATTATAAATTGGAGGGATTAGTACGTCATACTCCCAACAGATGTTTGAAAACTTTTTTTCGGGGACCGGTTATCCTTATTTTGTATTCTTTGATTGATAATTACTATGCACATGCTATACGCCCTAGTAAGTCTTGACTAACATTAGGGGGCTATGTGAACAACGCTGTTTCAACCGTGGCCACCTCACAATCCGGACCTAACGCTCTGTGGCTGTATCTTGAGGGGCTATGTGAACAACGCTGTTTCAACCGTGGCCACCTCACAGTCCGGACCTAACGCTCTGTGGCTGTATCTTGAGGGGCTATGTGAACAACGCTGTTTCAACCGTGGCCACCTCACAATCCGGACCTAACGCTCTGTGGCTGTATCTTGAGGGGCTATGTGAACAACGCTGTTTCAACCGTGGCCACCTCACAGTCCGGACCTAACGCTCTGTGGCTGTATCTTGAGGGGCTATGTGAACAACGCTGTTTCAACCGTGGCCACCTCACAATCCGGACCTAACGCTCTGTGGCTGTATCTTGAGGGGCTATGTGAACAACGCTGTTCAACGCTGTTTCAACCGTGGCCACCTCACAGTCCGGACCTAACGCTCTGTGGCTGTATCTTGAGGGGCTATGTGAACAACGCTGTTTCAACCGTGGCCACCTCACAGTCCGGACCTAACGCTCTGTGGCTGTATCTTGAGGGGCTATGTGAACAACGTTGTTTCAACCGTGGCCACCTCACAATCCGGACGTAACGCTCTGTGGCTGTATCTTGAGGGGCTATGTGAACAACGTTGTTTCAACCGTGGCCACCTCACAATCCGGACCTAACGCTCTGTGGCTGTATCTTGAGGGGCTATGTGAACAACGCTGTTTCAACCGTGGCCACCTCACAATCCGGACCTAACGCTCTGTGGCTGTATCTTGAGGGGCTATGTGAACAACGCTGTTTCAACCGTGGCCACCTCACATTCCGGACCTAACGCTCTGTGACTGTATCTTGAGGGGCTATGTGAACAACGCTGTTTCAACCGTGGCCACCTCTTAATCCGGACCTAACGCTCTGCGACTGTATCTTGAGAGGCTATGTAAGTCATAGCCGTATGTTTTCGCACCTCCACTTCCTGTTCATATCGATTATCTTAAACAACGAACCACAAATGCTCTTACTACAGTTTACCGTGATGTGCTTAGTCGTGTGTGGTCAGAATTAGACTAACGTGCTGATATCCGTCGTGTTGTAAATGGTGTACTCATTGAATATATGGAAATACTTTCAAGAAAAACTTAAAGAATTCTTCTAAAAAATTATCTTATTTTTTTAATGATAAATGTTCTACAAGCTATCCAAACTGTCTGTTTAATTTGTAATCTCTCTGTATTTATATAACAGGACATCTAAACTGCTTTTGAATTATTGATCAAATTAATTAAGATTTACTTATTTTTCGTACCTGTATCATTCAAATTCCAAACATTTTCAATGGCTCAGAATTTATCTTAGTAAAAATACTTTTAGTTCAAATTTCACTGAGGCAAAAATAACTATGACGTTTCAATGTCAACAGGGCTACGCGTTCTGGACTAATATAATCTAACTGAGACACCACTATGAGGATTCAAGGTCCAGAGCACTGGAAAATGCAGCTGACATTAGATTCGGCATGTCGTTGGCCGCGCGCTACAACTCCATTCACGGGTCACACGCCTCGGTTGCTGGTGGCTGCCTTCGTTCCAGCTACCAGCACTACTCCTGTCAGGATTAGGTTGGTTTGAACGTCCATATCAACTTATAATAATTTCAAATGCATTCATTTTGCTTGAATAACGTAAAAGTTGTTAGATTTGTGAAGATCTAACAGTCTTGGTGGTTTAAAAGAGTGCAGCGCATTGAAATGAAGGAACCGTCTCAAAAGGATAAGAATAAGTCGGACATTGGATTCTCTCTAACGCTAAAACGCATTAACTAGACCGGTTGATAATCATTAATAGGACTAAGATGGACGGTCCAACCTGCTTCCCCATTCCTATAAGAATATATTTTCTTTTGTCCATTTTTGGTTGTCCACTCGGCAACCGAACCTCGGAAGTTGCTGTTGATTGACCATCCAGCAGATCTCAATAGCGCTCATATTATAGTGATTAAAGACGTTCCCTAAAAGGGTTATCATTTTTATTCGCAACTAAAACTGTAAAGAGAGCAGTATGAGGCTGATCGATCTCGAGGGTGGCCAGAGTGACCAGAGTGACCAGCTTAGTCAGTAGAGAGAGACCGAGTGTTATGGATGAGACAGTCATGAAGGTACAACGGAGTATTGTGGATGTAATAGTAACATACAGGTTCCCCTTGCAACAGTCTAGCATCCTCAGCTAATACCCGTAAAAAATTATCTTATACATAGTAAGATTAATTAATTTTATAACGTAGTAAGTATAATAGTAAGATTAATTAAATTATACATAGTATAAGGAGAAAGTATTGTTTTCGTCAAAGTTTTCGAATTTGAGTTGACAGTGGATATATACGTTTTGGGGTCCCCTGAATCCAAAAAAGTAGGTTTCGACGTGATGTCTGTCTGTCTGTCTGTCTATGTGTGTGTGTCTGGATGTGTACAGAGCCACAGCCTACCCCGTTGGTCCGATTTAGTTGAAATTTGGCATGTATTTATATATACACCGTATCTCCAGGAGTTTTTATCATTTTTTGAATTTTTTTATTTTTAAGGGTAGCTCACCTCTAAAAACCCTTAAAACGTGAAAAAATCCAAATTTCTCAAAATCGGCTCTAACGATTTTGATTAAAATTTTATAGTTCATAGTGGTGTATATATATATATAAAATCAATTTCTTCCTTATTTTCCAACCGTTTTCCATGAAAATTGGTATGAAGCGTAAGGTCAAATCACCCAACAAAACCAACTCAAAAAAGATTTGAGGGGGATTTCTCCCCATACAATTCGAACAATTAATTTAACTTTGTCTCTCTTGTTTTTATTTTCAGAAATGGGATGATTATTTTTGAAACAATAAGTTATTAAATGATATTTAGATTGACTTATTAGAACATGATAGTTTTATTACGGGTTGTCTTTTTTTAATTTACTTAAGGGAGAAAGTATGTATGTGTCAGTGTACTGGTACCGTTTATTTACTTTATTTTAAATGACTTTACTTTAAAATCACTCACCTTTAAAAATCACTTTTATCAATCGATAGAAAAAAGTCGTTGCCCAAAAAATACCTCATTTCGGGGTCAGGTGCGAAACAGTGATACACACCAAAAAGTTAGTTTCCTTTACTTTGTAATATTTCACAACAAAATCATAATCATTTACCGATCGTAATAATCTGTTATATTACAATCTAAAAATTATTAATTGGCAGTAAAAAAATAACAGCACGACTTAAAAAAGGTGTTACAATAAGTCATGTTCTGTGGTCCAGGAAATTAGTTGTTGAAGATTAGTAGCCTATATTAACGTTCTCTATGAGCATTTTAGCTATCTACTACAACCCTGTTAGACAATCTCTTGTTTGCTTGGATATCCTGTAATTATTTTAAGTTATGTAAATTTATTTAACATGATTACATTAATTATATAAGTTTTCTGCAAAGCAATTTTCATAAAACTTCTATTCCATTAATTTTCTTATTATGTAATACACAATGTGATATGTAATCAATAAGCCTCTTACGGATTTGATGCGTGATTTAAATGCCTAATTAAAATGACGTAAGATGAAATTGACAGTAGTTAACTACAACTACTTGGTTCTACTGTATTCCAATTGTGTGAGTACAGAATGTCTAATACTGTCTAATAGCATCACTTCTTAACACGCAACAGGTCTGAGTTTTTTAGTGAAATAAGTATCGGAATGAGATGCTTAACTCACCATCAGCTCTATCTTCTAAAATAATAACTGCATTACCTGAAACAAACGTTTCCATTCATAAGATTTGTCAATTAAAATACATATTAGGCTATATAAGTAGGCTAATAATACTGTGGAAAAATATGTTTTGGTAAAATTTGTTTCCACGAGTCGTATAGACATTACTTATTTCAAAAGGTAGGTATTTTCTATTTTTAGCAGGTACACTAATTATTTGTTTATGTATGTATATATATTCAAAAGGTCTACATTAATATATATAAATTGTCATTGCTAAAAACTTCTCAGAATTGCAATGATTAGCAATATCAGACCTTTAAGTAATAATTATTAGATATGAAGACAATACTATAGTTATAGCCCGAGAAGAAGACATTCTTGACTTTATATTTTCAAATTCCTGTGTAAGACATAGATGTTTGATAGTCTCGCAGAACGTTGTAGTTAATTTTATCTACTACGTATTGAGGATACTGTACCAACTTATGATTTCAAAAGTAACAGTAGTTTGAAGCTATGGCAACTATTAATTATATTTATATTTGTTAAGATAAAAACTACCCGGTGCGTGTAAGCCTAATATATAGACTTGCTCGTACAGCCTATCCATGTGTTACTAATAAACATGTTTTGCAGTTGAATTAATCGGGGTTCTTAGGTTGCAATGATCAAAATATTACGTTTTTAGATATGTTAATTAATTGCCTCAATCAGTGCTAATCCTTGTATGACTACACTAGGCCTACTGGAAACTAGGACGCCCTTACTCAGTATTAGGCTAACTTAATGTCTCAAGAATGTTGTGAAGAACGAATAGTGATTTATGATATTTATGACTGTTCTTTAAAGGGCTTAATATACATTCCCAGCCTAATTATTGACGATCGAAATAAAAAGCTAACAAACTCTTAGCTATTAATCATTCTGGGCGGTAAAATACTTTCAACGCAAACGTTTATCATTTGAGGCAAGGGAAATCATAAATAAAGTAATAAATCAAGCGTAAAGTCAAGGAAAAAGAATTGTAAAGGTTATCTAAGAATCAAAACAAGAATAACGGGTGTGTGTGTGTGTGTGTGTGTGTGTGTGCGCACGCGCGTGCGTGTGATAGCGGCATGGGAACGATAACATCAAACAACGCTTTAGCGTGTGCGCCGCGGTTTTGTTCGGTAGTAAATATCATATATTGAGGTTCCATAAATATTGAGCTGAATTTTTCGCTTTAAAACTACATTTCAGTATTTATCATGTTAAATAATGGTGTAAAATTTTGTTGTAAAATATTTTTATACTACTGTTTCAGTAATTTTAGTGAGTTAGGATCCACGACGCAAGCTAAAACATCAATTAGCACCTTTAAGTTAACATTGTTAAGGATAGTCAAATTCGAAATTTAATGCTGAAAGGAAATTTGAACTGCACAGCTTCTTAGCACGTCGCCACTTAGCACAGCACAGCTTCTTAGCACGTCGCCACTTAGCACAGCACAGCTTCTTAGCACGTTGCCACTTAGCACAGCACAGCTTCTTAGCACGTCGCCACTTAGCACAGCACAGGAATGATATTTAATAATGCCTATGCGATAAGCCTATTAGGTTTTATATATGTTGTAAATACGCGAGCTATGAAATTATTCTTACAAATAATATTAGCAAATAATGACATATAAAATCATTCAATCTAGCATCCAAATAAAAGAAAAAATATGATTTGATAGTATGCTCCACGATCATCCTATGGATAATAATATAAGGATGATTATAAAGGTATTATCAGTTGGACAATAGTTTCGGGTTTCATAACAAGGAGCGGCCAAAGTACATAACACCCCTTGAGTTGTTTTTACAGAATTCTTCTGAACGAAATATAGTCGTGACCAAAATTTTATATGAGTATCGTAGTTCATATTACATTGCCGTTACCATTTATTATAAAATATTATTAGCTATTAACTATTAATTTTCCTGTGACTAAAATGGGAGGGTAGCCACGACGATCTGGGGTATGAGGCTATGCAACGTATCAGTGAGGGAAGCTACGACGATCCTGGGGTATGGGTCTATGCAACGTATCAGTGAGGGTAGCCACTACGATCCTGGGATATGGGTCTATAAAAACGTATCAGTGAGGGAAGCTACGACGATCCTGGGGTATGGGGCTATGCAACGTATGTATCAGTGAGGGTAGCTACGACGATCCTGGGTTATGGGTCTATGCAACGTATCAGTGAGGGTAGCTACGACGATCCTGGGTTATGGGTCTATGCAACGTATCAGTGAGGGTAGCTACGACGATCCTGGGTTATGGGTCTATGCAACGTATCAGTGAGGGTAGCTACGACGATCCTGGGTTATGGGTCTATGCAACGTATCAGTGAGGGTAGCTACGACGATCCTGGGGTATGGGTCTATGCAACGTATCAGTGAGGGAAGCTACGACGATCCTGGGGTATGGGTCTATGCAACGTATCAGTGAGGGAAGCCACGACGATCCTGGGGTATGGGTCTATGCAACGTATCAGTGAGGGAAGCTACGACGATCCTGAGGTATGGGGCTATGCAACGTATCAGTGAGGGAAGCTACGAAGATCCTGGGGTATGGGTCTATGCAACGTATCAGTGAGGGAAGCCACGACGATCCTGGGGTATGGGTCTATGCAACGTATCAGTGAGGGAAGCCACGACGATCCTGGGGTATGGGTCTATGCAACGTATCAGTGAGGGAAGCCACGACGATCCTGGGGTATGGGTCTATGCAACGTATCAGTGAGGGAAGCCACGACGATCCTGGGGTATGGGTCTATGCAACGTATCAGTGAGGGAAGCCACGACGATCCTGGGGTATGGGTCTATGCAACGTATCAGTGAGGGAAGCTACGACGATCCTGGGGTATGGGTCTATGCAACGTATCAGTGAGGGAAGCCACGACGATCCTGGGGTATGGGTCTATGCAACGTATCAGTGAGGGAAGCTACGACGATCCTGGGGTATGGGTCTATGCAACGTATCAGTGAGGGAAGCCACGACGATCCTGGGGTATGGGTCTATGCAACGTATCAGTGAGGGAAGCCACGACGATCCTGGGGTATGGGTCTATGCAACGTATCAGTGAGGGAAGCCACGACGATCCTGGGGTATGGGTCTATGCAACGTATCAGTGAGGGAAGCTACGACGATCCTGGGGTATGGGTCTATGCAACGTATCAGTGAGGGAAGCTACGACGATCCTGGGGTATGGGTCTATGCAACGTATCAGTGAGGGAAGCTACGACGATCCTGGGGTACGGGCAATGGGGCTCCAAACACCAACACCAACTAACGGCACTCTTGAGCTCACCTGTTATACCTGGCCACGTGACCAACAGATGGGTGAAGCCTGTCAGGTCTTCGCCCCTCGACCTTGGGCCTCCGCCCCTCTTAGCCTGGCGACGCGTCTCTCCATTGGCCGATTTATAATCAGAATATTTACTTTTCTCATTATTAAATTTTATTTATCATTAAATATTACAAACATTGTTACATTAGATATTATTCCGTGAATGAATTGAAATAATACCGACTCCATTTACACTTTTGCTTGGATTTGATATTATTAATCATGAAATTTTATACTTTGAACAATATTCACTCTACGCCTAGACTCTTATAATATATTTTATCTTCTTATAGGATCTAAGTATTGGCTTGTTTCAAATAAGATTATGACAGCTATTATAATGTAATTATACCTTTTCTACCCACAGAGAAACCGTGGACTACAACCACGTGGGACGTGTCAAGTATAGATTGGGGAGAGCCAAAACGAAAAAGTTGAATAGTAGGTAGGGACTACTGATAAAAATGTATTCGAACCAGACCTATCGTATTTGACTCATTAGTATTTGAAGTATGGAAACACTATTTAATCGATTTAAGAGAATGTTTACCTGAAGATTATTCATGTGTAGATTATTATCGTTTTATTCATCTCAGTAACAAAATAGTAACACTTCAAAACATGATTTATGAAAAATATATAAGTTTGCCAATTAAATAAAATAGTCGAACACCACGAGGTGAGAGTGGTACGGGTTCCTGATGGTGCGGGGGCTGGGGGACATTGGGACAGGGATGACAGCTGGGTAGGGGGGCAGGGGGCAGGGAAGCCCCTCGGCCAGTGACGCGGGCAACTCGCTCAGTAACAAGATTCACCACTGATAAGAGGATTTGACTTCTGAAAAACACGTGGGCCACTTTATTGTAAACGTGTTAGTTAAATGAGTCCTTCAAACACGTAGGCGCAACTAATACTAAACCATTGACCAAACAATAACCATTCATTTGTAAACTGTGTACTGTAATAGGTATGATGACAATTGGATGATTAAAAATATGTTTTAAAACTTGATTCATCTAAATATTTGAATAACCTTGAATTTTAAATAAATGACCATCGTAAAGTTTTCACTGTGTTCCATGAGATTTCTAAAATTTAATACAAGCTCTCAAGTAATCAATTTTTACTTATGAGTTTTTGTTTTCTTTAACTCTTTGTATAATTGGACCACTTGTAATATTCCTGGTTATCGAAATTTTCTTGGTGTTTTCGCCAACTTCGACTGAGTAGCAACGGTATTTGAAACCCCGCTTTTAAATGTACGTAGTGTATACACGTAAGTAGACACTTATTTCACACTCACAATTTATATTGAATAAATGGATAAAAAAAGCTACCCCTTACACTTTATTTAATGAATCGCCATTAAATATTGATTTTTAATTACGTTAAATTTATTTTTGAAGTCCTCAGGATAGAATTTTTGTAGGGCAGTGTTTAAAGATGCTATGTTTTATCGTTATTTCCCCTAACGGTTTGAAGAGAAATTTCTTTCAGTCCCCAATATCATTCCTCAACAAAAAATGTCAAAAGATAAAACTAATGGGAAATAATGAAAGGAAGGAAAGGACACAACACCGTTGTGAGGTATCAGGCATTCAATTTGCGTATTCAAATAAGGAGAGAGAAGAATAAGAAGGAATTACAGACCCATAACACGTTCCACGTCATATTACAGGCCAAACAAATTGAAAAATAAACTAAAAAGATAGGGTTGAAGGAATGTGGGAAGAGAGGGAATGGATTTCGAGGGGAGTTATTAAAAAGTAATGGGAAAAGACTTGTAGAGAGGGGGAGAGGGGAGTGTAGAGAGTGGGGAAGAGGAAGGGTGGGAGGATGTGAGGGAGAGAGAGAGAGAGAGACAAGACATGATGTTTAATAGCCTCTATAGCCTACAGCTTCTATAAGGTGTTTGCTGAAAGATCTTTGTCTGGTCCAGAATCTGTAAAATTACTCCGCATCCCGGTTCGTCGGTTCACAGATATGAAGAGAATCTCCACATAGTGCAGTGCCACTGTAGCACAATGTTGTAGGACTATCGTTCGTCTGGTTGTGTTTCCGCTGAGTATCTGATAGTTATTCTTATTTTTAGTCACATCAGCATTTAGTTGACATCTAAATGTTTAAGATTTCATGTTAAAACTTAAATGTAAATGACAATCTCATTAAATAGTAGACCTTTAATACCCCTTTAATAATAGACCCTTTAAGTACCCGGTGACCGAGCTTTGCTCGAATAGAATAAGATATGTATTATATAAGTTAATTAGCAAAATTAAAACACATTTATTATGGTACTTAATATAAACACAGTTAATATGGTTTAAATAAAACCGATTTAATACTCCTTAGTTAATATAGTATAAACACTTTTTTTACTAACTTGCATAAACTCTGAACAAAAATATACCTTACCGGTACCCCTTGACGGGGATCGATCTAAATCCCTTCCATACGTGAATCCTCCGCGCTAGCACTGAGCCGCGACGTCTGCTATGCTTAATTTTATCTTATTTTGCACAGTTAGTTCACCCTTTATATTTTACAAATATTTTACTAATTTGATAATTTTTCATTTATTACATACATACAATAAATATTTGTGTAAAACTTCTATTCACATATTGTTTACCACTATCTTCAATCAACAAAATTGCCAAACGGTTATAAACAGATGTTTTGATTTGTATTGTTTACATTTGATTCTCCATAAGCTTAATGTTGATTTTTTAGACTTTTAACTTAATAACAAGAAGACCGAAATTTTCCTGGACACCTATCTAGAACTTATTTTCTACTCGGTCAAACAGGTAATAGGTCAAAGTCCAGCCACAAGAGGACTTGATGGACGTCAATGTAACGACTGACTTCACCCTCAACAATACAAACTAACTGGTCCAAGTCCAGCCACGTGAGGACGTCAATGTAATGTCAGACCTCGCCATCTGACATACAAACTGATAGGTCAAAGTCCAGCCACATGAGGAAGTGACAAACGTCAATGTAACAACAGACTTCGCCCTCAACAATACAAACTAACAGGTCCAAGTCCAGCCACGTGAGGACGTGACGGACGTCAATGTAATGCCAGACTTCGCTATCAACAATACAAACTAACAGGTCCAAGTCCAGCCACATGAGGACGTGACGGACGTCAATGTAATGCCAGACTTCGCCCTCAACAATACAAACTAACAGGTCCAAGTCCAGCCACGTGAGGACGTGACGGACGTCAATGTAATGCCAGACTTCGCTATCAACAATACAAACTAACAGGTCCAAGTCCAGCCACGTGAGGACGTGACGGACGTCAATGTAATGCCAAACTTCGCCATCAACAGTACTAACTAACATGTTCAAATTCAGGCTCGTGAGCCTCATTAAAAGAACCCTTTGTTAATTATTTTATATACTGACTAAAAAATCAGTAAAAATACTTAGTGTTTTTATTAAGCTTTTTCGAATTCCACAGCAAAGGTGATTTTAGCCAATAAAAGTGAGAGTGAATCAATTGACAATTTTGAGGAAGACTTGAGAAGCCCCCTAGCGCCGCCAGATGTGGCGATCTCGAGTTTCCTCGCGTGTGCCCCTGGACCCGTGCCCTGGTGGTCCCGGGCACCTGCCCCCGTGGCCCCCCACGTCACACTGCCACCGCCAAACAAATACTGTAAAATACTGGTCTGGTTCGGTATAATGTAGGTCTACAGTATAATATATAATACATTATAATATTAAAACACTACAGTTATTATATTAGTGAATGTTTCTATCAAATCTTAAATGTCAGTATAAAATCCAGTATGGTTTATTCGTTATTTAAATCATACATCATAATTAAGACTTTCTGTGATGTAGATTGTATGATTGCTTGTGTAAAAACGATAAATCCAATTAATTTGCGATATATATATATATATATATATATATATTATAAATTATATTGCTGATGCACTAGATACAAAGTTTCAATAAAACACAACAAAGACGGAAAATAACCATATTTTGTTGTCGTTTAAATGGTGTACATTAATATTTACTATTATCTCTTACAAAGTTAGAAAAACCAATCCTTTTTTGCTCTAAGGTTACAGAATTTATTATGTACGAAGCGGCAATGAATTTTAATTGGGTCATTACAGACACCCTGTCGATGGCGAGAAAATGAAATCCATTTCCTTACCCCTCCCCACCCTGCGGAATATACCCGTAATATCAGACTTTACGATCAATGTTTGTGTTTTCCCCTTAAATATTACATTTATACTTTAAAATGCATATTTTTGACACAAATATCCGCTAAGAAATCGTTCTAGATATTTGAACAAACTATTCTATATCAATTGTAAATTGTAAGGTAAATTTCATATTCATTACACCTAGATCGTATATGTTTACGTTCATTTATAACATAATTACTTATGTATAATCAAGATATACAATTAATGTAGCAGGTGGATTTTATAATGAGGAAATAAAGAGACCAATTAATTATTGTTACTTCATCTCGGGCAAGTTTACACTCCTCATATGCTGTTGTGTTATTCGGCCCTAAGGCCTATAACTCGGGGATAAACATAAGTGGCTTTTAAATGTAAAGAACCAAGAATTATCTTGAAAAAGAGAGGTAGGACGTGAAGGGAAAAAATAAGATGCCATTTGACCGGTTATTTCGAATTTGTTTATCACATCGAACTAAATCAATAGGCACTTTAGCTTAAATTAATAAAGTCCTTTCTTAAAATAATTTTTACAGTTTAAAAAGTGAATAAAATTATAAGAGTACCTATATCGTTTTTAAAATAATTGTATATTTTAAAATATTTTGATGTATTTTTAAACGGTTTAAAAATACATAAACAATAAAATAATAAACAATAACTAAACATTTGTAACAAAATCTATAAAATGTTTACTAATACATTTTTTCAAATACAAATTATCACTCTTTTTGATAAAAGTAAAGACACGATTCAAATATCTAACACACTTATGAAAACCATATAAAACAATTATTATTGCACAACAATAATTCGCTATTTAGTTCATCAATTAGGGCTACTGTACTCTTATAATATTGTACAATTGACTTGAATAAAATATACCAAGGACCTTTATCAAACACTAGCTAAAGTACCGGCCTTCGCACGGGTAAAAAAGCTCGAGAGTAGTTACCTTTTCTCTTTGGTATGAGAGAAATATACTAGAACATGAAAATTTGATTGAGAAAAAAATACTTTATTTGAGGTAAAATACTATGCACATTAAAAGAGGTATTTACTAATAGTATTTTATACTAAACACGATTTCAAAAATTATAATTACGAGTGTCTACAACATAACAAAGTACCAGCTGTTCAGCAATATTAGGAAATAATGAGGAATAACGTAATAGAGACAGACATTGGGAGAAAACTTAAACCTACCATTTTCGGCAATATTCAAATCAAATCAAATCAAATCATTTATTAACCATTAGGTTCACATGAACAATAGGTTTAGTCAATACAATACAACCCATACATACACACACATCCAATGATCAATAAATACAAATTTATAAAATAACATTATCCTATACTATACAATGTCTAACTTATAAAAATCTTCAAGAGAGTAAGGGGCGTTTTTTAAAAGAATTGAGCTAATATATAACTTAAAGTCTCTCAAAGGCTTGTTCCTCACATGAGAAGGTAGTTTGTTGAACAATTTTATACGTACAGCTTTGTGACTTTTTAAAATTTTTTCTAATCTAGTTAAATGTAAATTTAAATCTGTACAGTGCCTTGTTGCATATAAATGAGAGCTATTCCTTGACTCAAATTGATCAATATGTTTTTTTACATAAATGAGATTATTTAAAATGTACAGGCTTTTTAATGTTAATTTAATTTAATGAAAAAATCTTTACATGAAACAGTTTGTCTTATACCAGCGATCAACCTAATTGCCCTTTTTTGCATAATAAAAACATCTTTTGCACCCACACTATTATCCCACAATACTATACCATAAGAAATGTGGCATTGAAAGAAAGCATGATACGCCGTGAGAAGTGTTTTTTCTGATACACAATTTTTTAATTTTAATAAAAGATATAAAACCCTTGACAGCTTCCTCGTGACTTGATAAGTGTGTTCAGACCATGTAAGTTTTTCATCAAGACTAATTCCAAGCAGTTTGACCGGTTTATTCATGTGACCGACCTTTTTCAAAGTAAACAAAATCTGTTCTGTCTTATTTAGATTTAGGGCTAGATAGTTGGAAAGGAACCAGGCTTTTGCATGCTCGACATTGGTTTTAGAGTGAATGAGGACTTCTTGAAGAGAATTTCCCTTAGTAATTAGGGAGGTGTCGTCTGCATAGAGAACAGACTTGCATGGCAAGCACTGAGGCAGGTCATTCACCATAATTACAAACAGGGATGGTCCAAGGACAGAACCCTGAGGAACACCCGTCTCAATACGTCTGACCGAGGACTCCTGGTTATTTACCATTACAATTTGTTTCCTATCCCTTAAATACGATTTTAACAGCTTATGTTCTTTGTACCTTATACCATAAGTGTTTAATTTTCGAAGAAGAATTTCATGACTAATGGCATCGAAAGCTTTACTTAAATCAAGCATGTCTAGGCACAAAACAGAATTTTTTCAAAAACCTATTTATTTTGATCTAGCAGTTTATCTGTAAAATTAACTTTATTTCTTCTTCTTCCCGAACTGTCAAATTTTATTGTTCAAAGCAGTTGACATTGAAGTAATTTTTGTTTTCATTCTTTGAAAATGTAAACATTGAAACTTATGACGATCACGGGGCGTAGCCTGAGGGCATTTTAAGGAAATGAATATGCCTATGTGTTGCATGAGTTAAGATCTATCTTTGTGTAAAATTTCAAACCGTTCGGTTCAGTATTTTTCGCGTTTACTTGCTACAACAAACCCATAAACATACAGAGACCACCTCTTCTTTATAATACTATAGATAGATTTTTATAAATATTTAATAAAGGTTACTTTGAATATTTAAATGATATACATACATACAAATATATATATATATATATATACCAATTACTGTAACTAGTTTAAAGAAAATTGGTTTTCAATTACTATCCTGAAATTTTACTTTTCACTATTCAACAGATTTTAATATCTTTCAATTAATGTAACGAATTCTGTTTGAACTTTCAGACAATTAATAGTAACTAAACTCTATTAGTAATCTCTATATATAAAAGTATGTATATAGAGTAGTATATGTGTATATGTGAAGTATGTATATACGTATGTATGTCCTTTATGCATTGCCAAACTACACATCCGATAGCCATGAAATTTTAGGAAGTTGCTCTATGTCATTGTATCCGGGAAGGTTTTAGTAAAAAACTTTTTCAATAACTTCATTAGTTTCCATTTTATGGCGTTTTAAATTTCTAATATTAACCTTATGGAGAAGTTTGTTTACAAATTTTCTACAATAAAAACATTTGATTTCTTAGCTACAGCTGATTGGTTTATTTTCCACTAGCAATAGGCTTATTATGTGTATAGGCTTATTAAGTTGGACTAATTAATCCAATGCCATTTGAATCATCTATCAATGTAAAACTATAAAGTAAATAAATACTGTACAAAATGAACAGCTTTATTCGCCACGTTAATAGTTGGGGGTTTTTGGGGTTTATGTATTTATTTTTTCATTTTCTGTCTGATTAAAAGTCACGTGTGTATTTGTTGGCCAAATAAAAAATAAGTACACTGTATATACATATTACATTTATTATAATAATCAGCTGTTGTATATCTTTCCTATAAAAGCTGTATTACAGTTAGGTTCGGTTAGGTTTTAGGTTGGAGTAGGAAATCGTGATTCAATTCACTCAGATTTATTTGTTTTGTGGGAATGTTATGAAACTGTCGTATCTTTTCAGTATTGTTATTCACTATGCCGCGACTCAGAATATATTATCTTTCACAACGAAGCTGTATTGCTACAGCTATCTTGCTATCTTAATGTTAACATTATTGACTGTTAGGCGTTATGAAGTTCGCCGGGTTAGCTAGTAAGTAATAAAAAGTATCATTAGTAATATGTATTAAAATATACCAGGTAGTTAGGAAAGCCATCGCTTGGCATGGCTGTATGTACCGTATTGCCCCTCCACCATCGCTAGTTATATACTTGTTAATTTTTATAACCCGATTTAACTAACGTTCAACTACTATTTGCCAACCATTTAAAATAATTAATATCCCAAATAGGATATTTATGTAGCCGTAGTGGAATAGCGTACTCTCTTGAAAGGTTATGAGTCGTAATGAAATGAATGGAAGGAAATTTATTGCCTTGTCTTATTAAAATAAGAGGTTTACGTTTGACGGATTCAAGTGATAGTGATCGAGTTATTGTATTGTGTTACTTAGGCCACAGATTTAATACCGCTTTACTTACATTATAATTTATTATTTACATGGGCGGAGTTATAGGTTAGGGTATACGGTATGTTAGGGTGGTGCACGAAGTTAATTTCCTAGATTTTTCACAATATAGCCTAAAAATTGAGATAAATAAACATTTAATTAAAACTAATATAAAGCCAAAGTAAAAATTATCAAAATATCTGTGTAAAATAAATAATAATATTAGAACTGTGAGGATTGATAAAAAAAATTTAAAAACCTTTGAGAGGTTAAAATTTAAACCTGTAGGTGTCTGATTTAACATATTATTATTAGGTATCACGCATTTTATAGTTAAAAAAAAAACAATAAAATCGGAAGAGAGTTAAAGTGTACAAAACCTAAGTTAAAAATCATAGGCGGAGTTAAGGGGGGCATTGGGGGCATCACCCCTCTTAATGATGTCTCATAATAATTAATAGTAATAATGTATAATAATAGTTACTGATTAGACTTATGGTAGGAAAAAACAAAGTATGATTCTCACAATAAAACAATAGTGTGTTAAAAACTTCAAAAGTTAATTCATCATCTCGAAAGAAGCTATATCTTGATTCACGTTACCCTAAACTACAGTTTTATTTTATGAATGTTACATAAAAGACCGACATATCAATACATATTGCCAGACGAATATTTGAGATTAATTAACAGCGAACATCACATTGAGAGTTCCCCTCCGAAGTTGGGTGCCCCCCTCCTAAGTTGGGTGCCCCCCTCCTCATAAGTTGAGTGTCCCCTACCTAAGTGGGGGCGTCTCCTCTTTCTTAATTGGGTGCCGACCACCTTTGTCAACTTGGGACTCATTAAGTTGAGTGTCCTTCCTCCTAAGTTGGGTGTCCCCCCACCTAAGTGGGGTGTCCCCTCCTATTAGGTTGGGTGTCCCCCTCCTCCTATGTTGGGTGTCCCCCCACCTAAGTGGGGTGTCCCCTCCTCTTAGGTTGGGTGCCCCCCCACCTAAGTAAGGTGTCCCCTCCTTTTAGGTTGGGTGCCCCCCTCCTCCTTAGTTGGGTGTCCCCCCCACCTAAGTAACGTGTCCCCTCCTCTTAGGTTGGGTGCCCCCTCCTCCTAAGTTGGGTGTCCCCCCACCTAAGTGGGGTGTCCCCTCCTCTTAGGTTGGAACCCTCCTACTAAGTTAGGTGTCCCCCACGTAGGTGGGGTGTCCTCTTCTCCTTAGTTGGGTGTCCCCCCACCTAAGTGGGATGTCTCTTCCCCTTTAGTTTGGTGACGACTACCTTTGTCCTTAAACTTAAAAAGTGTGCACGTCATTTAGGTTTGTGGTAATTATTTCAATAATAATTTGACAGTCTTTTAATAAAATGGGATATGACTATTTAATTCAAATAGTTTGTAAAGGAATAAAATATGTGTAAATTCATGGATAAGTTTATTTATTTAGTTTTATTAGTTTCGTTGTGTGTTGTAAAAGAGTAAAGAGTTCTATTGTGTGATTGATGACTGATCTGATTGATTCCTGAAAAATGTAGGCTACGATAAGTCGAGATATGGATGATATGTGTTACGATTTAACAACATTTCATTGTTTTGATTGTCAGTAGGACCAATACTGTAGGTACTATAGGATGAGACCACGACCGAAGATGAGGTCAGACCTTACCGGCCAAAGGCTATCACAACGTTACAGGTTATATTTTTCCAATGCTTCTTTTATTAATGTTAATAATAATTACTGTTACGCACATTTTAGTTTAAGTAAACATAAACATTTGATTTTAACCAAAATTCGGCAATCTGCACTGGTTCAGAAATATAAGCTGTTTTGATATTTTAACTTAAACCCCACTAGCTGTTTAATGAATCAATATATAAATAAACGGTACCAGTGGACTGACACATACCTAAGTTAAATTTAAAAAAGACAATCATTGGGGGCATCACCCTATGATGTTCTACAAAGATACTAAATATCATTTAATAATAATATTTACTGATTAGAACTTATAAAAACAAAGTAGAAGAAACAATCGTGTTAAAAAATACGTAAAAAAGAAAAGAGCTAAATAAGTAACTAAAAGAAGGGAAACAAATAAAAACAAAATAGAAATAAAAAAACATGAAACATGAGACATCCCGCTGTCCGATTTGTTCCTCCTAAGTTGGGTGCCCCCCTCTCATAAGTTGGTGTCCTCCCCCTCCTCAAAAGTTGAGTGTCCCCTACCTAATTGGGGGCGTCTCCACCTAACTCCCTTCGCTCCCCTTTGGGGTGTCCCCTCCTAAGTATTGGGTCCCCCCCCCCCTCCTATGTTGGGTGTCCCCTCCTAAGTGGTGTGTCCCACCATTTGGGTTGGGTGCCCCCCCACCTAAGTAAGGTGTTGGGTGTCCCACCCCCCCCCTCCTTTGTGGGTGTCCCCCCACCTCCCTCCTTTCTTGGTGGGTGCCCTCCCCTTTCCTCCCTCCCACCTAACCCCACCTTAGGTTGTACCCCCTCCTACTAAGTTTTGTTCCCCACTCTACCCCCTTCTTAGGTTCCTCCTTTCTAGGTGTCCCCCCACTAATGGGATTCCTCTCTCTTCCCCCTTTAGTTTGTCACGCCCACCTTTGTCTCCACTTTGTGACGTCTACCTTTTAGGTTTTGTGGTGAATTATTTCAATTTTGACTGTCTTTTATCTAATGGGATATTTGATATTATAATTCAAATAGTTTGTAAAGGAATAAATAATGTGTATTACATGGATAAGGTATTTATTTAGTTTTTATTATTTTCGTGTGTGTGTAAAAGTGTTAAAAGATTAAAGATTGATTGTGTGATTGATTCTGATTCCTGAAAAATGATAGGCTACGATAAGTCGAGATATGGATGTGTTACGATTTAACAACATTCATTTTGTTTTGATTGTCATTAGGACCAATACTGTAGGTACTATAGGATGAGACCACGACCGAAAGATGAGGTCAGCCTTAACGGCTCTATCACAGCCAGGTTATATTTTTCCAATATTTTTAATGTTAATAATAATTACTGTTACGCACTTTTTAGTTTAAGTAAACATAAACATTTGATTTAACCAATCTCCAAATGGTTGCTTTTATGAATATTTAACTTTAAAAACCCCACTAGCTGTTTAATGAATCAATATATAAATAAAAATACAGTGGATCTGGATACCATACTTCTCAAATTTAAAATAATAAAAAAAACTAATAAAAGTTTATGTTCTAAATATTCAAATAAATTATATAACAAATTCCCCCGTAACAACCTTTTTGAGCTGCTTTTGTTCGGTGATTTGACCTTACTCTTCAACAAGTTTCATAGAAAACGGTTGGAAAGTAAAATTTAACTTTCTCTGGAACGATTAGTCGTATGACAAAAATTCAAAAATAAATTGATGTTTTAGTTTTTTAAGCTGGTTTCAATGGTTCCAGTCAAATTATACTTTACTTTTATTGTTTTCGCTGAAAATTTGAAAATTTTATTTTTTTGACATTTAAAAGCCCATAACTTTTGAACCGTCATTTTTACAGACATGCGGGTGGTGTCAAATTATTTATTAATCTGTGCACTATAATTGCACACTTGCCCTTGGGTGTTCGCATTTGATAGGATCGCTGGTGGAGTGAATGTTGAGTGAATGTGTTTGATAAAGTATGGCAATATTATTTATTTACAATATTTATTTTCTGTTTAATCATTTCCCACATTAGATTAAGTGTAATGTAATATTTATTTAATGATATTGTCAGGTTAAGTGTAAGAAAGGGCCAAGTGGCCCTAACTTTGCCTGGTAAAATAAAGAATTTTTCATTTCATTTTCATTTCATTTCACTATAAACTATCAAATTTTAATCAAAATCGTTAGAGCCGTTTTTGGGAAAATTGGATTTTTCACGTTTTTTTAAGGGTTTTTAGGGGTGAACTACACTTAAAAATCCAAAATTCAAAAAAATGAAAAAAACGCCTGGAGATACGGTTACTATATATATACATACCAAATTTCATCTAAATCGGACCAATGGTGTAGGCTGTGGCACTGTACACATCCAGACACACACACACACACACACACACACAGATAGACACACGGACGGACAGACATCACGTCAAAACCCACTTTTTTGGATTCAGGGGAACCCAAAACGGATATATCCACCCTCAACTCAAATTCGAAAATTTTGACGAAAACAATACTTTCTCCATATACGGGGAGAAAGTAAAAATTAATGTTTTTGTAATAAAATATCACCAACTTCATTTTACTTCAAACTCATAACCGAATGACCGTCAACAAAATTCGTTATCTTAAAAAAAAAATAAAACTGAAGAGTTTACAAAGGCCAGATTGCTTTTATTTTGGCTAACCAGGTTTCGTCACATTTATTGACTCAAGCCGCAGCCCCGGCGCGGGTAATTTCGCTTTTTACGGCGGTTATCATCGGTTTACGGGGTCAAAATTGAATTTGTGACTTGATTTTCTTTTAACAGGACATTTCTGTCTGTCGCAGAAACATTGTTGCGTGTATGCCTTCCCAGGGACAAATTCGTTTCAGAATAACTCTTTTATTCAAAGTTTAATCATTTTACATTGTGATTTTGTAGGGTACACATACTTTAAGACTAAGTATTCTTTTGATTATAGACAGGAATAAAATTGATTATCTATGGTTTATACTTTTCCCAAGGCATATCTTGACTACACGTAGGCCCCTAACGTATTTGAGGAATTTTAACGTGGAGTGATTGTAAATTGTTATCAGGGATTATGTCTGTTAAATATATTTCCACCTATAAACCTATTTACTACCATAATAAAAAATGGGTTTATAAAAATATCTTGTTTTAATCATATTATAGTAAAAGTTTTTAGTTTATCCTTTGTCATCTTTCCGATCAACATGGTGGTAATTACAATATCCATTTAGAATAAATAAATAATCCAGATTGTTTCATTATTGTTGTGAGTGATTATTTTTAACACATAATAAGTTGGATTGGAGACTATTTCTTCAATGACTATATTATTAAAATTCCTGTGCAATCCAACCACGGTATACTATATATAGAATATATATAGTATATTGAAATAATTCGACCAAGTACCCTTAGAAAACATTTTTTTTAAATGTTTCTTAGAAAGAATAAAAATGTTTTCTAAGGGTACTTGGTCGAATTATTTCAATATAATAATATTAGTAGCCCTGTTTGATGAAATAAACAGTAAAATATATATATATATATATATATATATATATATATATATATATATATATATATATATATATATACTTATTCTGTAGTCCAGAAATTCATCATTGCAAACAGAATAGTTAAAAAACAAAATACCTCCGTCGCAGCAGACCTGCGTACTCGGTAAATTTCCAATTGAATACCATGATAATAATAATACAAGTATGTGACAAGAATGATCAATCAATCCCTGTTGATAAATTTGAGTATTTGCTTACTCTCCGTAACATTAACATTGGAAAGAGTATGTAGGTTTGCTGCTTTGAGGAACACTAAACGTAGGTATTTTTACCGTAAACTATTTTTATTCTGACCATATACCAAGTTTTATCATTATCTGGACATAAATAAAGGCGTTTGCATGTTCTCCTTAAGATTAACATGGGAAAGAGTATGCAGGTTTAATGCTGTGAGGAATATTTTCAGGGGTGCGCAAAAAGCCGCTACGGCTAAAGTGCCGTAGGAGTAATCCGCCCCTTCTAATGAATGAATGAATTAATTAATGCTGTGAGGAAAACATAAACTATGATTTTTTACATGAAGCTAAATACAAAGTTTTACCAAAAACTATTGGTTAATAAGGGAAATATTAATTTTTCCTTATCCTCCATAGGATAAGCATTGGAGCCCCTAATTATAATGTACTGTGTTTAGATTTATTCATATATCGGTAACCGTTGATAGAGCAAAACTTTTAGAAACTAAATTGTGTAGTTTTTGAGCTGATTATAATGGTGAAAGATAAAATTTGAAAGTTTTAAAAACTACATAGGAAAAATGCTAAAACCCCATTTTTGGGGTACAGCCCCAAGTCTGGATTACGAGCTCGTCCGAGCAAATGTTGGAATACACGTTTCTACCAAATTTGGTCTTGATCGGACCACTTTTACGAGAGTTATCGTGTTCACAGACACTCACACACACACACACACACACACACACACACACACACACACACACACACACACACACACATATATATATATATATATATACATACATACATTTAACGACTATTGTTTTTGGCCTCTGGGCACTTAAGTACAAGAAATACCATGACTCCGGGCTTGAGTCTTGCCATGAGACCTACGGTAATAGCTTCTTCCCTATGGGAAGTTCGCTAAAAAATTAATGTAAAAGTGTAAAGATATTCGGACGAAGAAAAGTACACTGAAGTTGAATAAAAAAATAGATTAGTTACCTTTTTGAACAATATATATTCCATTATGGTGGAAGTCATCATGTTGGGGCTTATTAGTTGACAAAACAAATAAAAATACTAATAACAAAACGGACGTCTTTAGCAATAAAATTGATTAACTAATGTGTCAATCGATATAAGGTTTCAATCCGTTTTGAAGCATGTACAATATTATTTCATTGAAATTAGGCCTACAAGTGTTGAAATGTACGAAGAGCCCTGTTGACGGAATGACGATTCACACCCAATATTAACGTGATCATCCAAACCATAAAATGTTAATAACTTCAGTTTAAATGAGATTTAATATTGCATATATCAATTTTACTCTACGGAAACGAAGGGAAGTCGAGGTAATTACCAACAACTTGTCCTAATGGTGTATAAAAAGTTGCCGCGAGTTTAAGTCCCACACGCTGCTCTATATGAGTTTATGCCCCTCGCGTGACTATAATAGAGCCATTTATTTTAACCGTCGCCATTTTCCTAACCTAAACAACTCTTTATTGTACTCTCTCATGTTATTATTACATCTGTTTTGCTGTACTTTTCCTTCGCTAGTCATGAATATCAAATTAGATTCCTGACATTTACTTGATTTAAGATACAATTATTGTATTTCAGTTTTATATTTTCTCTTGTTTGAATTTTCTAACTGCGAATTTGATTGAGAACACACAGAATGTAGGTTATAAGTAATTAGGTATATGGACAGCTTTTTTCATAACGAACTGGTCTAATTGTGAGGATGGTCTTTGTTGATTAATGTAGCATTCAATAGTGCGGACGTTTATTGATACCGGAGAATACCACAATCATCGAACATCACTTATAACTATCCACAATTATTCATGACTTCCAAGTAGCTGGATTATAGGACACGCCAACACCCCTCGTTGCAATAAAGTAAAGACGGTTGGCTACCGTGACGGCTAGTGTCTTGGACTACGTTGCATTAAAGCAAAGACAGTTGGCTAGCGTGACGCCTAGTGTCTTGAACCTCGTAGAAAATAAGGAAAGTAAGTTGGCTAGCGTGACGGGTAATGTCTTGGACCTCATTGCAATAAAGTAAAGACGGTTGGCTAGCATGACGGCTATTATCTTGGACCTCGTTGCAATAAAGCAAAGACTGTTGGCTAGCGTGGCGCCTATTGTCTTCAACCACGTTGTAATAAAGCAAAAACGGTTGGCAAGCGTGATGGCTAGTGTCTCGGACTTCGTTGAAATAAAGCAAAGACTGTTGGCTAGCGTGGCGCCTATTGTCTTCAACCTCGTTGTAATAAAGCAAAAACGGTTGGCAAGCGTGATGGCTAGTGTCTCGGACCTCTTTGCCAGAAAGCAAAGTTAGTTGGCTAACGTGACAGCTAGTGTCTTGGACTTCGTTGCAAGAAGTCACCAGTTCGATCCCCAATTTTCCTTTAAAGTCTTTTGTATCTTGTGAAAATCTTTTGTAAAAATACCGTTGGCGCTCATATACGCAAAAATGTTTATATATCGTTTCCCTGTGGGAAATAGGTTAGATCATGGATATGTCTAAAGACAACGTTTTTATTTCATTTAAACAGCTGTTCTTATTCTTTTATATTAAAAATCTCTGGTGGTTTCTATGGTAACCTGTTACATATTTTCCATCTTATAAATCACTAACACCCCCTCCAGAGCTAAGACATATCCATGTCAAAATGTAAAACATATAAAAGTGTCCACGTATCAAGTATCAAAAGTTGATGCTATTCTGCTCTTTTAAACTTTAAATCTGACACCAAACTTTAAATGTAATCCTTGTTTTTGAAGAGTTTTAAAAATATTAAATCAATTTTTCGGTAATGGCCACCTATTTTAAATATGAAGGAAATCCTATTTTTTGTATTAGTTTCTAAATATGACATTTTGCCTCTAATGGGATTAGGATTTGGTATGTTCGTGTTAAGTCTTTTGGCAAAACTCTTCATTAGAAAAGCAATACTTTATAAAATGTTAGGTTTACAAAAGAGAAAGCAATATTCAAAATTGTTTGGTGAAACTACCAAATAATTTATATAGCACATTTGTATCGACTATTAAAATATAAAAGTGAGTAATTTAATGGCAATTTTATTATTTAGAGTGGAACAGTTAGTTATTAAAATTTACTTTATGTTATGCTCACACAAAAGGTTTGACTTTCTTTTTATAACAAAAAGCGATTCAGTAAAATTTACAAACTTTTCTACGTATCAAAATAAACGAGCAATAAATTTTAATTGGTCGTTGGAGAGGAAGATTTCTCTAAATGGAATCCATTTCCTCCTGTGCCGCCATTTCCATACGACGCCCATTCCCCAAGTTTATGAAGCTATGTTTATATTTCCTCTGTTACAGAATACATCTTCAGTATTTCCCCACAAGTTTAATGTGTTTGTTATTAATTGAATGTTTAGTGAGTGAGAGGTTGAATTATGGTTGTAGACATACTTGCAAAGGGTTTGAGGGATTAGTTTGAATAATTTTATCCGTACCCCGTAAGAACAATGTTTACGTTTGTATATTCTTCTCTTTCTATTAATTTAAAAATATAATCAAAACGTTTGTAGACCATATAAGTTTATTTTACTTTTTACCATCATTATTATGCAACGTTATTATTGCATTATTATGCAATTACATACAAGCCTGGTCCTGCCTGGTGAAGGTGGCTTACTTATCCGAGCAGCCAGGCGGGACACCCCGCCAGATGGTGACAGGTGCCTTCCTGATGATGCCATTGTCCTCCGCCGTCTAGAGCATCATCTGCTCTTATCCAGTGGTATTCCTCCTTGATTTCTATATAATTTCAAAATAGCTAAATGTTATTGTAATCTATTTATGTCTTTGTGGGTCTTACGTAAAAGTGTTACGCTTCAGAAAATGTTTCAACATGTTTTTAATTCGGAAACATTTTACAAAGGCTATACTGTAATTTCATAGACGTTCATTTTTAGATACATAAAAGCTAAAAGACAAAATAACTGCAAAGGTATTTGAAATTCTAAACACATGAAATTCAGATTCAAATAAAAAAATTTTTACTGTATATACTAATTAGCTTAAAAAGTGCAAGGATATAGGCCTACCAATAGACAACAGAAGAGTGTAACGTAAACAAAGGCAGGGTATTTTTACTTACCTACATCGTTGAAAACCACCAAATAGATTTCAAATCGTATACTGTATCCGTGGTTAGGAATGTGGTGAGGAACGTGTTTTGATTTTGTGTTGGGTGTGTGTGTATGTGTGTGTGTGTGTGTGTGTGTGTGTGTGTGTGTGTGTGTGTGTGTGTGTGTGTGTGTGTGTGTGTGTGTGTGTGTGTGTGTACGCGTGCGTGTGTGAGTGTGGTGATTGTGGTTACGAAACCCCTTACTATCACGCTATGTTTGATTTACATCGGCCAGCCGAAAGAAAAAGCTTTCTTCGTTTCAACCTCCAAATCTCCTTGTAATGATTGCGTGGGACTAGAAAGCTAATTTACTGTAGTTTAAATTTCTTCTTACATGCACAACACATGTATTATATTACCAATACTATACTAAAGTTTATAATGATCTATTCTTTCTGAGGTTATTGTCCCTTTCCCAACGCATGGGGATACCCAATACATGGGTATCAACACTGTTTGTCCTACGTAAGGGGGTCGAGTGACAACTGTAAATTCGCTTCAAAATTATAGTTCCTGTTCACCAACTACTGGCCAGTACGCGAGACAGTTGCCCTCTAATGACTTCTGTACTTATGTTATCTTGGTATTAACAGTATTTGGAGTTATGGTATTAAATATCAAAATTACTTTATGGTGGGCTTCTGTCTGTAATATAGTGATTGGACCTCTCATAATTGAAGTATTTTTGTTCTTCGGATTATTTAAAGTTGAAAATGGAACCATCCATCAATAAAATATTCATACAGGAAAAATAGTAGAGTGATTAATTTAGTAAGGGAAATTTTGAAAATTTTAAATTCTAATAATCATTTCAAACATAAAAAAGATCGAACAATTTTTTAGTTCCAGATTTGTAATAAAATTAAAACACGAGATAAAACAACTCATACAAAATATTTCTCGTAGTTATTTCAAATTTAAAACCAACCACTTCGCTCTTAAAAGTTTGTTCTCTTAATTTTACGAAATATTGAAGCTATCAAAGTCGAGAGCAACATTTCACAATTGCTCGCAAAAGTTTAGCAAGAAAATATTGTAAAGAACGCTAATAGATATTCTGATAAAGTTTACATGGAGTTTCTAAGTTTAAAAGAAGAGTTTGGGGCCATTAAAAGTTTTACAATAAAGGCGCTTTATTCAGCCAGTAAATAAAAATATAACAAGTTGTCACTCGTGCGACGCGAGAAGAGACTAATTTCGATCTTAATAAATCCCTATATTTTCCTTTTAAGCTGCGAGTGCTGTATTAGTTTACATTTTTTAAGTTAAATTAGATTTGATGAAGTCAATTACTATCCTTAATCTCATACCTACATCAAAATATCAAGATATATGGCCAAGGGTTTAGAGTACGCCATCCAAACGCAAATTATCAAATCGTTTCAGCGACAAAAGAAAAAAAAAATAATAATAATCCGTGATACACTATACTACTAAGGATCCAATATATACTAATTGTTTAAATTAATAAAAAAATAAAAATAAATAAAAAACCAAAAAAATGTTAAATGTTAAATATATAACACATTGTTTAAAGGTTATGTAAAAGTTATGTAATTTATAAAGTAATAGTCAATAATAGTTTCGAGTCATCTGACAAAGTTGACTACAATGTAATGTATATTAGAGTACTAAACCTCTGTTAATGTTAGCAGAGATTACTAGCATTTTTAATGTAGAGTTTCCTTGTGAGAGTTGACTACTAGAAAATCTTGTGGTCAAAGTACAATAATACTAGCATATTTTCCATGTAGCCTAGTTTTGTGAGAGCTAATTACTAGCAATCGTGTGGTCACATGTAAGTTAAGAGTTGACAACAACCTCTGTATTCGCCATGTAGCCGAGTTTCCTTGTGAGAGTTGACTACTAGCAACCTCTGTGTGGTCACCATGTAAAGTCCTTGTGAGAGTTATACTAGAAACCTCTGTGTGGTCAATTTAGCGAGTTTTGTGAGAGAAAAAAAATCTGTGTGGTAATGAAGTTTTCCTATTTACTACTAATCTGTGTGGTCGTCATGTAGCCGAGTTTAGAGTATACTAGCAAATCTGTTTCGTCATGTAGCCGAGTTTCAGAGTTGACTACTAGAAACCTCTGTGTGGTCACCATGTAGCCCAGTTTCTTTGTGAGAGTTGACTACTAGCAACCTCTGGGTGATCACCATGTAGCCTACTTTCCTTGTAATATTATCAACCTCTGTGTGGTCACCATGTAGCCGAGTTTCCTTGTGAGAGTTGACTACTAGCAACCTCTGTATGGTCGCCATGTAGCCGAGTTTCCTTGTGAGAGTTGAGTACTAGCAACCTCTGTGTGGTCACCATGTAGCCTAGTTTCCTTGTGAGAGCTAATTACTAGCAACCTCTGTGTGGTCACCATGTAGCCGAGTTTCCTTATGAGAGTTGACTACTAGCAACCTCTGTATGGTCGCCATGTAGCCGAGTTTCCTTGTGAGAGCTGATTACTAGCAACCTCTGTGTGGTCACCATGTAGCCGAGTTTCCTTGTGAGAGTTGACTACTAGAAACCTCTGTGTGGTCACCATTTAGCCGAGTTCCTTGTGAGAGTTGACTACTAGAAACCTCTGTGTGGTCACCATGTAGCCGAGTTTCCTTGTGAGAGTTGACTACTAGCAACCTCTGTGTGGTCACCATGTAGCCGAGTTTCCTTGTGAGAGTTGACTACTAGCAACCTCTGTGTGGTCACCATGTAGCCGAGTTTCCTTGTGAGAGTTGACTACTAGAAACCTCTGTGTGGTCACCATGTAGCCGAGTTTCCTTGTGAGAGTTGACTACTAGCAACCTCTGTGTGGTCACCATGTAGCCTAGTTTCCTTGTGAGAGCTGATTACTAGCAACCTCTGTGTGGTCACCATGTAGCCGAGTTTCCTTGTGAGAGTTGACTACTAGCAACCTCTGTATGGTCGCCATGTAGCCGAGTTTCCTTGTGAGAGTTGAGTACTAGCAACCTCTGTATGGTCGCCATGTAGTCGAGTTTCCTTGTGAGAGCTGATTACTAGCAACCTCTGTGTGGTCACCATTTAGCCGAGTTTCCTTGTGAGAGTTGACTACTAGAAACCTCTGTGTGGTCACCATGTAGCCGAGTTTCCTTGTGAGAGTTGACTACTAGCAACCTCTGTGTGGTCACCATGTAGCCGAGTTTCCTTGTGAGAGTTGACTACTAGCAACCTCTGTGTGGTCGTCATGTAGCCGAGTTTCCTTGTGAGAGTTGACTACTAGAAACCTCTGTGTGGTCACCATGTAGCCGAGTTTCCTTGTGAGAGTTGACTACTAGCAACCTCTGTGTGGTTGTCATGTAGCCGAGTTTCCTTGTGAGAGTTGACTACTAGCAACCTCTGTGTGGTCCCCATGTAGCCGAGTTTCCTTGTGAGAGTTGACTACTAGCAACCTCTGTGTGGTCGTCATGTAGCCGAGTTTCCTTGTGAGAGTTGACTACTAGAAACCTCTGTGTGGTCACCATGTAGCCGAGTTTCCTTGTGAGAGTTGACTACAAGCAACCTCTGTGTGGTTGTCATGTAGCCGAGTTTCCTTGTGAGAGTTGACAACTAGCAACCTCTGTGTAGTCACCATGTAGCCGAGTTTCCTTGTGAGAGTTGACTACTAGCAACCTCTGTGTGGTCGCCATGTAGCCGAGTTTCCTTGTGAGAGCTGATTACTAGCAACCTCTGTGTTGTCGCCATCTAGCCGAGTTTCCTTGTGAGAGCTGATTACTAGCAACCTCTGTGTGGTAACCATGTACCCGAGTTTCCTTGTGAGAGCTGATTACTAGCAACCTCTGTGTGGTCGCCATGTAGCCGAGTTTCCTTGTGAGAGCTAATTACTAGCAACCTCTGTGTGGTCGCCATGTAGCCGAGTTTCCTTGTGAGAGCTGATTACTAGCAACCTCTGTGTGGTCGCCATGTAGCCGAGTTTTCTTGTGAGAGCTGATTACTAGCAACCTCTGTGTGGTCACCATGTAGCCGAGTTTCCTTGTGAGAGCTGATTACTAGCAACCTCTGTGTGGTCGCCATGTAGCCGAGTTTCCTTGTGAGAGCTGATTACTAGCAACCTCTGTGTTGTCGCCATCTAGCCGAGTTTCCTTGTAACTAGGCACAGTTAGGACACAAAGCTCTCACAACCGTGTTACTCTCTCCCCGCTCAGTCCTCAGTTTTAACTTTTCAATTTCCGCTTATTTCCATATTTTGCCTTTGGCTGCAGCCCTCAACGATAATGAATTTCATAAACTAAATATCAGAACACCCTAGAATGCTTTTATACAACTCGTTTTACTTTCTTGTCGAATGAATCTCAAATTATACAGAGGTCACGTTTTTTAACACGTAGAAAAATTAAATAAGTTTTAAGGAATAGTTAAAAATATTTAATTTTTAAAAGCTTAACTATGATCGTTGATTTTATGAATACGTATGTAAAGATCTTTACGTGAGATTTTATTTCAGCCCTATGATGTGGCAGTCATACCTGAGTGGGTAGAGTACTGGCCTACCACCCAAAAATCCCGGGTTCAATTCCCGGTCCTGACACATGTAATTTAATTTCTCAGACTGCCACCGTGCTTCGGAAGGCACGTTAAGCCGTTGGTCCCGGCTACATAAGTAGTCGTTAGGTCACGTTAGAGGCAGTAGTGCGACCTGAAAACATTACACCTTGGCCAGAAGGTTACACGGAACTTGTTTTTTTAGCCCTATGATAAAATAGGGAAAACAAATTAACTCTTCACTCCGTTAAATTCCGGTTCTGCAGAATATATACATGCTATACACAAATTCTAAAAGGAAATAACTCAAATTGAAAATAGAACCAAAGATTGAGCCCATATATCGCAGCAATTTAAAAGTTAAAGGTTCTACTGTTAAATAGCTTACAAATCCTAATGTAGACAGAGAGATTAAACATACAATAACATTGCTGCAATTGAGCATCGTACATCTACTCACAAATAATATTCTGTGGGTTATCATCTAGTAGGTTAATTCAAAAATTAAATATTTTTGTTACAAAATAATGTTTAGTTACTAAAATTTTTTCAGTACTGTATTTTACTCCGGCGATCTTATTCTCATTATAGGGTTGTGTAAAACATTATAATTGAGTGGGAAAAAGAACGTTAAACACTGAAGCATAACATATTTACGGTATTATAAAGGTACAGATGATCGTAATCAAACCAGTTACCGATTATGCGCTCTGAAGTTGAGGAGAAGTTAAGCCAAACTGGAAACTTCAGAACCATTGTAACTCCTGACTTCTCGGTTATGTCGCTTTCACAAGCCAAATAGTCATTCCTAATGTATGAGCGAGTTTTACATTATAAATGGGTTGGATTTAATTAAAGTCCCACTCGATGTTTGCGTTGCAGTAGACCGTATGCTTTTCACATCTTGTAATTTAACTGTATTGTAGTAACTATAAGAATTACTAATGACCATATATAATTAAGAATAAATATACAACACATCGGGACGATAGTAAATTTGATATATAATATCTTTCTTTTTAGAATGTTTTAAATTGATAGTTTCATCGAACCACAATGCGCATTAGAAATATTACAAGGGTGAAAAGTGTTTGTGTTTACTTCTCTGTGGGAAATAGGTTACATCATGGATATGTCTAAAGGGAATCTTTTAAGTTCATATAAAAAGTTGTTATCACCAAAAATGCAATACATTACCTCTAGTAACAGGATCTAAACACGTCCGCTTTTTCTTTACAAAAAAATGCTAACGATGTGTTAGCATTTTTTTATAATATATTTCATAACCCCAAAAATACATAAAAATGTATTAAAATTATTTATTTCAGCATTTAATAATTGTTTTAAGAATTGAAAATTATATTTAACGCTAATAACTATGAACATCCATTAATCGTAAGTTTGACTTGTGTTAATGATTTTATTATTATTATTTCGGACATCAAAACACATTATTGGTTCTTTATATCATGTAAAAATGTTAATAATTTATTTTGAAATGATATTTTACGTGAAATATTTTTTTACTTTACTTGACTGGTCAATGAATAAGTCTAAGTTTTATTTATAAAAATAAATGTTATTTTAGTATGAATACAAATAACCCTCGCCAAGCTATGTTGATCACATATTTTTCGACATTTCATTTATTAAATTTTCAAAGATGAGGGTAAATATTTCCGATTTCTATTTAATATAAATAGTATAACAAAAGATAAATGAAAATATATGTTCATATAAGCATAATGTTTAATATAAATATAAATTAGTGAGATTTTAAGTAGACACCAGGTGAAAGGTAAAACGGATTGAAGGGAGGAGCCCCTTTTGAATATATCCATATATGATTTCATGAGGTTTATTTACTTGAATAAAATTCAGTTAGCTAATCCACCTTGCGAGGGCTGTATATCGCCTTGTAAATGAGGTGATGCCAACACGTTCTGTCAATAAAAATCAATCAAAAAAGATGAATTTCGTTGTGGCTTGTTTGTATCTCATTTATACCTCGTTTGCATCTTGTTTGTATCTCAATTATACCTCGTTTGTACTCGTTTGTACCTATTTGTATCTTGTTTATAACTAATTTTTACCTCGTTTTACGTCATTTGATTCTCGTTGAACCTAATTTAATTTGAGTACAGTAGTATATATTACATCAAGAACATAATTATTTATCATATTATTATAACAAATTAAATGATAATATAGGCAGGCTATTAATGATAATATAGACAAATGTAGATAATTAAATGAGACAATATATAGGCAATATATTAAATGTTAATGTTTGTAAAGTCATAAAATTATATGGGTGTGATCATGCTTTTTTAAATTGCAAGTTATAACTTAATATTTTTTTAATTTTAAAATAGTTTGATAAAATCAACTAGTTTATGTTGATTCAATATTGAATATTGAGCCAATATTCATTTAGGGATTAGTCGGTTTGGTCGACTCGACATTATTCTCTAAGGCCGGACTTGGAATCCCTTCTTATACTATTCATATTTCATATTTTGGTTGAATCGCTAAACTAATTTGTACTTCCCATTATAAGTCTTAAACCTCCAGGCCTACTTACTAAACGAATGTATACGGATTTAGAAAGTATTTGTTTATTTTACAAACAGATTTTACAAACTAAGCTCCATCATAGGTTAAGCCACAGAAACAATTCTGCCTGGTTATACAAATAAATAAGAATATAGTATCACTTTATTTATTTTCAATGGGATGTACCCATTTAAGTTTGATACAAAGACAAAGTGGAATTGATATTTTCGGCATCAGTTAATAAAACTAAATGAGATGCAGATTGAAATTTTCTCACTATATTTCAAAATCGGGGAAAATATCAATTTTCCATTTTCCTTCATAACATTTATATTGAGGCTTTAAAATACAGCGTAGGCCCGAAGCATTTGTTTCGAATCTCTATAAACGAAAAATACCCCCGTAGCAGCAGATCTGCGTACTCAGCGAATTTCCAAATCAATAATATAATAATAATAATAAAATATGACAAGTTTGATAAAAATCTGTCCTTAAAATGAGAATTATTTGCCTATTCTCCATAAGATTAACATGGGAAAGAGTGTGCAGGTTAGCTGCTGTGAGGAACACTGAAAGTAGTCATTTCTACCATAAATAATTGTTATTTTAACCAATTATACCAAGTTTCATCAACATCTGTCCATAAATAAAGGAGTTTGCCTACTCCCTATTTGATTAATATCGGAAAAGAGTATGCAGGTTTGCTGCCATGATAAACACATAAACTATGATTTTTAAGCATAAAAGAATAGATCTCAACCACTTGAAGCTAAGTACCAAGTTTTATCCAAAAATATTGATTACTGTGGGAAATATTAATTTTTCCCTATCCTCCATATGATTAACATTGGAACCCCCCAATACAACGTACTGTGTTTAGATTTTTTAATATCTAGGTAACCGTTGGAGATAGAGAAAAACTTTAAGGAACTTAATTGTGTAGTTTTTTAAGCTGATTCCAATGGTGAAATATAAAATTTAAACATTTTTATTTTAAAAAATTATAAATTTTTAAAAATTACACGTGAAAAACGCAAAAAACCCATTTGGGGTACAAAACCCCCCCAAAATACCCGTTCCTATTGACCGATATGTCTGGTTTACGAACTCGTCCGAGAATTTGTAGGAATACACGTCTCTACCAAATTTGGTTTCGATCGGACCATTTTTACGAGAGTTATCGTGCTAACAGACATATATATATAAATTTTAACGACTATTGTTTTTGGACTCTGGGCACCTAAAGACGAAACAGTTTTGGTAGTGTTATTATGGCGAATTTCCCATAGGAAAGTAGCTATTACCGTAGGTCTCATCGCAAGACTTAAGCCCGGGACCGTGTTATTTTTTCGTATTTAGGTGCCCAGAGACCAAAAACAGTAGTCTTTAAAATTTATATATAACACCTAAATACGAAAAAATAACACGGTCCCGGGCTTAAGTCTTGCGATGAGACCTACGGTAATAGCTACTTTCCTATGGGAAATTCGCCATAATAACACTACCAAAACTGTTTCGTCTTTAGTGCCCAGAGTCCAAAAACAATAGTCGTTAAAATTTATATATATATGTCTGTTAGCACGATAACTCTCGTAAAAATGGTCCGATCGAAACCAAATTTGATAGAGACGTGTATTCCTACAAATGCTCAGACGAGTTCGTAAACCAGACATATCGGTCAATGGGAGCGAGTAGTTTGGGGGGGTTTTGTGGGTTTTTTTTGCGTTTTTCACATGTAATTTTTAAATATTTCTAATTTTATATTTCACCATTGGAATCAGCTTAAAAACTACACAATTAATTTCGTTAAAGTTTTTCTCTATCTCCAATGGTTACCGAGATATTAAAAATTTCAAACACAGTACGTTGTATTGTGGGGCTCCAATGTTAATCTTATGGAGGATAGGGAAAAATTAATATTTTCCATTTTTGCATAAAACTTGATATTATATTCATGTGGTTGAGATCTATCCATTTATACTTAAAAATCACAATTCATGTGTTTATCATGGCAGCAAACCTGCATACTCTTTTCCCATGTGAATCTTATTGAGAATAGACAAATAATTCTCATGTTTATGGACAGATTGTTATAAAACTTGTCATATTTTATTATTATTATTATATTATTAATTTGGGAATTCGCTGAGTACGCAGGTCTGCTGCGTCGGGGGTATTTTTATTTATTATCTCTGTAAATCGTAATAGCAATGTATCGATGGAAGCAAGGCAAGTAAAATCGCTTTAAATGTTGTAGTACGTTAATGTCTCAGAGGAAAATAGTTTAGATGATATAAACTATAAGCTGAAAGGTAAAGAACAATTTTTTTAGTATTTGAAATTCCCTATCCCACCAGAAACCAACGGTTTATTTCTTTGCTGCAACCAGTTTCAGAAACTCTACTAATTAAATTCTCTTTAAGAGAAGTACAGCAACAACTTACACATTTCGACATTCGCAAATCTGCAGAGTTATGATCGAGTTCCACTTATGAGTTCAACATGCTCTGATGAAGTTGAAGAGTTGGGGCCATTAAAAGTTTCCCAGTACGAGGTCTTTGTAAGAGGTTGAATAAATAATGTCCTACATTGTCACATGTTTTAGGGTGGGGAGTTTTGAACGTTTTGTAACCCTGTTTTATACAAGATCATATATAATGTCGTTCATAAAAATATCATATTGCACAAAATGATGGATAGTTTGATGTTTCCTTAAAACGAATCAATATACCTTAATAGGCTGGAATATAATATGAAATTTCAATTAATTTTCGTACAGACTAGAAACTTCAAATATAATTTTTGAATCAAGTGTGAAACGAAACTTTGCGCCCGTATGAACTAAGATCATGTAATATTAGATTTCAATCATAAAACAGAACACACCTCAATTACGATCTATGAATTTCGTCATCCTTGTACCGTGTATAGGCTAAATATTTTGAAAATGTCAATTTTTAGGCACACAGATAAATTTGGATTGAATTTGTAGGTATCAACTCAAAAAATCATTTATTGCCTTTAAATATTTCAGTTTTACTCGAAGCAAAGTAAATCTCCAAAAAATAATCCCGCATAGGTCATTAATCTACCCTGTGCGCGGGACAAGTGTATAGCTTAAGTGGGGGCTTAAGTGTATAGCTTCGTACACCACGAGCTAAGCAGAAATAAAAATAATAATAATTACATTTTAGAAACAAAATTAAAGATCTAAATTAAGATAGCACAGCTACAATTTATTAGAAAATATTTGTAAAATGAAAAAAGTAAAAAGTAGTGCAGACATACTGCATAAACAAAAACAAGTATAATAATCAACTGTGATTTGAAAACATTCGGGCCATGATGTGGAATTTCAATTTGTAAAGTAAAATATTGTCAATGTAAGCTAGAGTTAGTATAAGTTTGTTAAGTTTTAGCGAAAGTGAAAAGTTGAAAAAAATGATAGCTTGTTGAAGTGAGTGATTACACTAAGTACTCAGAGCTGATAAGGCTGATAAGGGATTCCACGCGGTCGAGGCCCAGTTGCAATAGCCAGTCGGCGACGACCCGCTTGTAGATGCTTTAGATGCAATAAGGTTTCTTATGTTGGAAGGTAAATTGCGGTACAAAAAATTAGCAGTGTAGAGGATATTATGCGGATAATTAGCGGATCTAATAACTCTGGGAACCTGTGCACCAATATTTGCCGCACTTCTTGTGTTGTATTGATGTACAACTGGCGTGATAATCAGATGTTTATTGATTAAAGTATAAATTACTACGGGTTTAATGTACTGTCATAATGACAAAACTTTAGTCTCATAAAAAAGCCATTAAATCGAGTATTGTTTGTGTCTTTTAAAGGAGGCTTTAGTAATTCATTTTTGGATTATGAATAATGGTTCACTGTGATTTTTAGTAGCCCCTCCCCAAACCAGTATGCCGTACTGTAGGAGTAACTGGACGTATGAAAAATAAACTTATCTATCTTGTTTAACATTCAGGAATTCATTTAACTGTCTAAAAACAAACATTAGTTTCTTAATATATTTTTCAAAGTAGATATTTGAAAATTCCATCTATGTTTAGAATCAATAATTACTCAAAGATACTTATAATGGTCTACCCTCTCAATTTCGAGACAGTCGCATGCGCCGGAGGTCGGGTCGTCACGCGAGTGCAGCATCAGTCTGAGGTGCTCCGGCGGCCCGCTCGTGGTACGCAATGCTATGGGCAAGCACTTAGTTTTGCCAATATTCATTGTGAGAATATTTTGTGAGAACCATTTCTGGATCAAGATTAGATCGTCGGTCGCATTTTTGTAAACCGACTCCCACGTGTGTCCAGAAAAAACTAAAGCGGTGTCATCTGTAAAGAGAAACAATTTACCTGAAATTGACAATTTATCCAAGTTATTTATGTACACAGAAAACAGCGTGGGTCCAAGCGTGCTGCCCTGTACGACACCGTAGTCTATGTCTGCCGAATCACTATGATTATTTTTAATGGCAACGACTTGCTTCCGTCGACTTAAATAGTTTTTAAACCATTCTAAAGCGGTGCCCCTAACTCCTAAACATTCAAATTTGGAAATCAATATAACTCTATCAATAGAGTCGAAGGCCTTGGCGAGATCCATAAAAACCAACAGAACTTTATCACCATATATCATCGAATTAACTATTATTTTATTTACACTAGTAAAGTAAATCAATTAACACTTCATTAAATAATAATAGTTTTCTCCTTATATTGTAATATTGTAATATTGTATTGTACAAAAATGTCTAAAGTAAATAGAAATTTGTGTTGTACCACGTTCACAATTAATTGTAAACATTATTTAAGAAACCACAGGTATATTTGAAAGTTGCAAAATTCGGGTCTGAATGTTAAAAAAAATAATTTTGGCTGATAATCTTTTGGCTCGGTACTAGAATATTACAATTTTAAGGTCCTAAAAATTCTTAAGTTTTAAGGAGTTAAAATAGGTTCAGATTCATCACATTTAATTATTGTTAATTTTGAAAATATGAGAAAATATACCAAACGATTCTAATACGAGTATACTAAAGAAACGTCATTTGTCATTTTCACTAGAATTTATATTCCTTAAGTTCTTAAGTTTCTTAAACATTGCTGATGAGCATTTACTATATTATACGCACTATATGTTATACATATAAAAAATCCTCAAATAGAGTGAGTAAATAATGTTGGATATTACACTTATAAATTTCACAATCCAATAGGCATACAAAACGCATTAGTATGATATTAAAAACAATTTTGATGTTTTCTCTAAAACTCCAACAAACAAACCAAAATAGAAAGTTTTAATTTCCCAGACTTATTGGAAAACGCTAATCCCGAACAGAAATGCGCTGACGTTCGTGGCCTATCTGCAAAACAATTTAGTTTTTTCTCTTTGAATGCATTTTTATAATGTCAGTTGTAATAGGAAAGGGAGAAAGCGCGGTTTTTTCGTCACAACACAACTACACAGTGTAATTGAATCCGCCATATCTGGGTAATGGGAATTAGGGTTGATGGTTGATAGGGCATACCGCGACTCGCACACACGCACACACGCGCACACGCACACATACGGAGCCTATGTGTTTGTGAGTAACTAAGCACATCAGACATTACCAGGCTGCGTCGTAGGAGGCAGAGAACGGAAACATTGTAATAAATATAAAAGAATCCGTTAACCGATGAATACAAACGCTGTATTTCAAACGAACCAGCAATAAAAGTTTTCTACGGCATAAAAACTCCTAACCTACCGCAGACAGAAGTTATATTTTATTACTTATAATTCAGTAAAAGAAAACAACCAATAGTTAGTGACCGAGAACACTTATGGTACATCAATAATGATAACCAGTGAAGATAACCATCGAGGTAATGACAGTAATGATAAAAGTAGTTAAACTGACCAGCTTTGTCTGCGGTTCAACGACTGCACGACCTTGAAACACCTCAAGGTCGCTAGAGCGCTCGTTGTGAGCGAAATGAATATAAATAACAGGAGAATAACGATATAGATTCCTACACTGGCAATGATGTAGTTTCTTTATGGTATTAGCTACATAAAGATCCCAATCGACGAGATGTATTCCCGGGGCCCTTGGGGCAGCAAACCGGTTTGGGATGCATTAAACGAGGGTCGAGATGAACAAGGCTCCCACAAGAAGCACACTGTACTACTGCCACCGCGCCGCTGGGTAGATCCCCTACAGACCTTAGTGTATACTCGTCATCAGGGCAACACTTTATGTAATGAATGCTGCTACGAGAGGCACACTGTACTACTGCCACCGCGCCGCTGGGTAGATCCCCTACAGACCTTAGTGTATACTCGTCATCAGGGCAACACTTTATGTAATGAATGCTGCTACGAGAGGCACACTGTACTACTGCCACCGCGCCGCTGGGTAGATCCCCTACAGACCTTAGTGTATACTCGTCATCAGGGCAACACTTTATGTAATGAATGCTGCTACGAGAGGCACACTGTACTACTGCCACCGCGCCGCTGGGTAGATCCCCTACAGACCTTAGTGTATACTCGTCATCAGGGCAACACTTTATATAATGAATGCTGCTACGAGAGGCACACTGTACTACTGCCACCGCGCCGCTGGGTAGATCCCCTACAGACCTTAGTGTATACTCGTCATCAGGGCAACACTTTATGTAATGAATGCTGCTACGAGAGAGGCACACTGTACTACTGCCACCGCGCCGCTGGGTAGATCCCCTACAGACCTTAGTGTATACTCGTCATCAGGGCAACACTTTATGTAATGAATGCTGCTACGAGAGGCACACTGTACTACTGCCACCGCGCCGCTGGGTAGATCCCCTACAGACCTTAGTGTATACTCGTCATCAGGGCAACACTTTATGTAATGAATGCTGCTACGAGAGGCACACTGTACTACTGCCACCGCGCCGCTGGGTAGATCCCCTACAGACCTTAGTGTATACTCGTCATCAGGGCAACACTTTATATAATGAATGCTGCTACGAGAGGCACACTGTACTACTGCCACCGCGCCGCTGGGTAGATCCCCTACAGACCTTAGTGTATACTCGTCATCAGGGCAACACTTTATATAATGAATGCTGCTACGAGAGGCACACTGTACTACTGCCACCGCGCCGCTGGGTAGATCCCCTACAGACCTTAGTGTATACTCGTCATCAGGGCAACACTTTATATAATGAATGCTGCTACGAGAGGCACACTGTACTACTGCCACCGCGCCGCTGGGGAGATCTCCTACAGGCCGTAGTATATACTCGTCATCAGGGCAACACTTTATATAATGAATGCTGCTACGAGAGGCACACTATACTACTGCCACCGCGCCGCTAGAGATCTCCTACAGGCCGTAGTGTATACTCGTCATCAGGGCAACACTTTATATAATGAATGTTGCTGCGAGAGGCACACTATACTACAGCCGCCGCGCCGCTAGAGATCCCCTACAGTCTGTAGTCATACTAGTTTACTAATGATAAAATTCCACATATTAGTGTATCAATTTTATTTCATTAATACAGTGCAACAAATTACAATTTGTAACTTTAAGAGTAAAGAATATTATTTCTCAATATTACCTATTATTCTACAATTTAAAACCACTATTTTCTTTTTGCCGGGTTGCTTCCTTCAATTCTCCTTGCGGAAGTCCAGCGGCCACGTGCGGGTTGCCCTAAGGCGAGCTTCATGGCCCACTTCTCTCTCTCTAATAAACAGCCACTACACGATTTCTCCTCTTTGTATAAACACGTCACGTCATGCTAATTTGAAATTTTAACGACTTTTGTGATCATTTTTCAAAACCCATTAATCTAAACACACTACAGTGATGGGAGTGAAATAGCAAACTGATTCTGAGAGAAACATTATGTGTCTCCAAGATCTTTGTGCAAACATTCTCTGTTAGCGCCATTTACGTTTACGCTCTGTTAAATTAGGGTCTAAATTTAGCTTTTTTAATCATAAATCAGTTATTTTTGTAAAAAAAACATAATGTTTATAAATAAAATAATTAAAGAAGCTGCAATTTTATTTTTTCATTCCATTATTACAATTAAATAATGTTTCATACATAGTTTTACATTATTTTAACATGGACACAAATAATATATGTGGAAATATAATTAATTGAGTATTGAGACTTATTTGGATAAACAAAAGAAGAAAAAGCTAACTTAATTACCGTTGGTAAATAAACTATCAATCTAACACTAAAATGTTGATGTTACATTTTAACAAGACCAAACTCCGTTTTATCTTTAAAAACGTTAAAAATACTCAAATCCACCTTCTGCAAACTAGATCAAACAAAACATGTTCGTTAAACTATGATAGTGTCCTAGACATAGTTTCAAATTATTTCTTCGTCAGGATATCTAGGAAATATTATTATAAAATGAAATTTAATTTAAACTAATAATTTTCTTAAAAGTAACTTCAGCATTACTTATAAGTTATGAAATTGCTCATAAACGTAAGAAACGCAATGAACTCATATCACTGTAATTTTATGAATTAAATCACTACAAATAAAAGGGTTGAAAACACCAACAGTAAAACAGAGACGTAATTCTTAAATATGAGGTTAGCCAAAGGAACTGACAGCTGAGGGGTCGCAGGGGTGGCAACATCACGTTTAATTACTGAAACAGGGGTGCCATCAGCTCCAAACAGAATCAAATAATTACGGTGGCAACCATTCTTACGCCTCTCACTGGTGCTAGCTTATAATTATTAAGACTTAACATTTCTGATTGCAACATCTCGGATTAGAGTTGCCAATCAAGATGAAGCTGGAAGTCGCTACCTCGGCCAAATACATACTGTATTTTGTTTTGAAAGAATTATCAGTTAACATTATTTTGAATAGTTTTTTCTTACTCTGCTACTGTCAAATGTATAAAATAAGAAGTGATTAGGACTACATACATATGTTTTACTATTTATAATCGTAAATCTACAACTATTCAAGTTAGTTCAAACACACAATCTCTGGAACTGGAAAGGTAGCTAACAGTCCTACCAAATATTTCCGATTCGGTTTTACCCAAAAATTTAAATATGATTATTTTCAACATATTTAATAACATCTCACTTAATAATATACCTCAAGAAGTTCTAGAATTGATTATTTTTAAACTTTTGTATCTCTATGGGAGCTCACCTAAAAACCTATAATAATAAAAACTGTTCAATCTTTGCAAGTTGGATAAATCTATGCTATGGCATAAAAAGTGAGTTTGTAAACATTTCGAATAAGTTTATGAAAAAATTCCTTAATCTTATGACTGTAGTATAGTTAGATTATCCTGATTCTACATTTTTTTCCTTTATAATGACGAATAGAGAACTTACTCTATTAAAGTATATAATGAACAGTTCCAAATCCTTTATCCTTAGAATTCTTGTTACCTTCACTGGATGATTGAAAAATACTTTATTTCAAATAATATGAAATAGAAATTACAAGTATTAAATATATTTTTATGAATTTAAATTTTAAATTATTATCTACAAACTTATGTAACGTGTGTTATCAAACATATGAACTCGAGTTGGAAGCCCAACAATTTAACTTAATAATGTTTAGAGTATGGGATAACACCCTCAATTTCGAATTATTTCATTATCAACTGCAAACTACAAAGTCAAAGGAAATCACTATGACTATTCTTTGGATAGAGTAAGCCTACATTAAAATTCGTGTACTAAGATTAGAAACAAAAAGGTTAGCTGGGATCAGATACGAAGATGTGGACGCTTGAAATTGCTCTAATACTAAGACTGTATTGTTGTGTAAGACCTAATTGTTTAATACTTTACACTTTTTTACAATTTTTAGTAAAGAATCTTCCCAACGTGTAAGCTTAGTCTTGACAGGAACACCAGTTCGTCGCGCTGGGTGAGCTGGATTCAAAAATATACGTGTTAATCAAAGAAAACGTTCGTAGACATAAGTGAAATATTCTTGTGAATAAAGGAAACTAATGAAGTTTCTTAGTATTAATAAAAATACTAACTTACCATGAAATGGAGATGATTGTGGACACCACAACACCTGCCATCGCTGAGTTTACAACTGAGTTATGGGCATACGCCACAAATATTTCCGGAATGAGTCGTACTGTACTGTAACTAAGACTAAAAATATAGGCCTGATACATTTGTATCGGCAAGTAGATAATTTGATGTACATTTAAAACGTTGAAGAAAAACTGTATTATTTCCAGTGACAATTTTTTGAGTACCATATCTACACTTTTTTGTGAAATCTATCTAGTTTAACCAACACATGGGAACACAAACTCTTACCATTAAAGCAGAGTAATGTTCAATTCCATGATGATTTAAAGGAATATAGACTAAGAATTATTATATTATTTCCCCTTGGTCAGGCCGATGTACATTGAAAGTTTAGCGTCCGCATTTGTCACCACTATTTTTTTATAAATAACCCCATAACCCCCATATCCAAGTGATCTTGTGCAGGTTGCACCTGTATAGCGGGCTCGACATTAGGGGCCTTTACTCCGACCAGCGCGGCGGTCTTCCTTGTTCCTTTCCGTTTTTTGCCGCGTCTTCGAAAACCAGTTTTGTTCTTTGTTGGTAATCCGAAAAGTTTAGTGGTGGCGCTAATCTGTATCGACACTCAACCCCATAACCAAAGATTCGGAGCCTCTTGCAGTCTTCCATGTAGGCCTACTGTAGGCTATACGTTTAAACATACCTCTAATTGTTTTAGGTAATTCAGGTGATAAAGAACATATTCCCATGTTTTAATGTTTATGGAAGTCTTTAATGGAGATTGGAGGCTCTTTCCACTACTTTGCTCGGTTACATTGACTACATCTCTAATAACACATATAATGACAAACTAATGTGTATAATGTTATTTTTTTATGGAAAAAACATAGTACGGTACATAAACATAGTGCATATGTTTACAGTAAGTAATTTAAAAATTCATCGTGAAGAAAATTCTGTTTTCCTTACAAATCATTAATTGTCTGATAGTTACGTTTCGTTTTGGTTTGTATTATAATTATTTTTGGTTAAAGCTTCAAGACTAACTTTATTAAGGTCTGGTTTGAGTATTAAATCAGCTACTAATTTTATTCGGTGAATGAAACTCAAGCTGTGATTATAATAATCTAGAAGCCATCATCTTACCACCATCAAATAATTAAGCATAGCAATAATTAAAGATTAAATTTGAATAGTGATGACAATTATTTCTTTATCTGTCATAATTCTATGATATCTATGAGGACAGTATACAACACATTTCCATGATGTAGATAAACAGCACTACAAAACTATCTGTTGTTTGGTAAGCTAGACAACTAAATATAGAATATACACAAACTTCGGTACTCTATAAAAGTTAAAATATATAAATTACAGCACTAAATTTAACTTTAAATGGAAAAAATCGTTCAAAAAGAGAGACTTACACTTGCTTAAAATTAGTCCACAAATTAATAAATGCAAGGCTCCTTCAAATTTAGAAACGCTTCCTTGAACAAGCATAAATGTGTAATTATAGTAATTATTACATCCATGCTTTAAGAGACAGGCATCTTTCAAATTTGACAACATGTGAAGCTCATTACATGAGGAACGCAGTTCTTGGTTCGTTACTCAATTCTACAAGCTTAGACGAACTTTACCCGATATTTTTCTTGCCCAAGTTTTCACTTTAATGAGGTACACAACTTTCTCAGATTTGCCCCTTTTATCTGCTCCAGTTTTTACTAAAACAACTTAATTGGTCAATGTTTGTGATTTGAAAAGAAAAGTAAAGAACTTTATTAAATACTGAAGATTACATTCGGCAATTTTGCAAAGGTTTATTTTGTCGCTGACATAAAAATAATTTTATACCGTATATTTCTATACATTAAAAATCAATCGAATTGAAATAATTAATTTATAGTTGTTTCTATTTAAAATTTATTTAAACGGCAACTCTTCATTGCACTTGTGAGGTTATTCCCAAAGACCTGTAAGCTACTGTTCATGACCTGTCCGGAGGCGGCCGCCGCTGGGCTTGGACCAGGCGCGTCAGGCGTGGGGTAGGTACTGTAGTTGCATTAAAAAGACCTGTAAGCTACTGTTCATGACCTGTCCGGAGGCGGCCGCCGCTGGGCTAGGACCAGGCGCGTCTGGCGTGGGGTAAGTACTGTAGTTGCATTACAAAGACCTGTAAGCTACTGTTCATGACCTGTCCGGAGGCGGCCGCCGCTGGGCTTGGACCAGGCGCGTCAGGCGTGGGGTAGGTACTGTAGTTGCATTACAAAGACCTGTAAGCTACTGTTCATGATCTGTCCGGAGGCGGCCGCCGCTGGGCTTGGACCAGGCGCGTCAGGCGTGGGGTAGGTACTGTAGTTGCATTACAAAGACCTGTAAGCTACTGTTCATGATCTGTCCGGAGGCGGCCGCCGCTGGGCTTGGACCAGGCGCGTCAGGCGTGGGGTAGGTACTGTAGTTGCATTACAAAGACCTGTAAGCTACTGTTCATGATCTGTCCGGAGGCGGCCGCCGCTGGGCTAGGACCAGGCGCGTCTGGCGTGGGGTAGGTACTGTAGTTGCATTACAAAGACCTGTAAGCTACTGTTCATGATCTGTCCGGAGGCGGCCGCCGCTGGGCTTGGACCAGGCGCGTCAGGCGTGGGGTAGGTACTGTAGTTGCATTACAAAGACCTGTAAGCTACTGTTCATGATCTGTCCGGAGGCGGCCGCCGCTGGGCTTGGACCAGGCGCGTCAGGCGTGGGGTAGGTACTGTAGTTGCATTACAAAGACCTGTAAGCTACTGTTCATGATCTGTCCGGAGGCGGCCGCCGCTGGGCTTGGACCAGGCGCGTCAGGCGTGGGGTAGGTACTGTAGTTGCATTACAAAGACCTGTAAGCTACTGTTCATGATCTGTCCGGAGGCGGCCGCCGCTGGGCTTGGACCAGGCGCGTCAGGCGTGGGGTAGGTACTGTAGTTGCATTACAAAGACCTGTAAGCTACTGTTCATGATCTGTCCGGAGGCGGCCGCCGCTGGGCTTGAACCAGGCGCGTCAGGCGTGGGGTAGGTACTGTAGTTGCATTACAAAGACCTGTAAGCTACTATTCATGATCTGTCCGGAGGCGGCCGCCGCTGGGCTTGGACCAGGCGCGTCAGTCGTGGGGTAGGTACTGTAGTTGCATTTTATCTTCGAATTACTTTAAATAACTAAAATTAACTTTTAATATTTTACTGGAAGAAAACTCACGCAGATATTTCGGATAAAACACCTAAAGGAACTAGTCAAATGAATAAATTGGCGTTCATAGAAAAAAAAAACTAGAACCTTACAGTCTTTTATTCCTCGAGACTTTACTTTTAAATACCAAACCATCTCCTACCCTTTCCCTGTACATATTTATCTCTTAATTGATATTGTCTTGTGTAAAATTATTTCAATCGGAGTTTGTCTTTTAGCTATACGATTTTGGATTATGGAGAAAGTTATTTTACATTTATTTGGATTGCGTTTACTTTTTCGTGTATATGGAGGACCTACCATGTACATTACCGTCGAATCAGTTTTAAATAATCCCGATGCTCTGATCTCTGCTCGACTGCCCGACTGCGCGGCACACGCTAAACTACCCACCGCTAAGTTGTAGTAGACCTAGTATGTGAAGTAGCGCGAGATATATCTACCGAAGAGAACATCAACAAATTTCTTACTTTACTTTGCCCTAATTACGTAATTGCTATAATGGAGATATTTTATCATTAAAAAAAATTAAAATCGTTTGAAGATCATCACAATAACTCCACTTTTAGCGGTGTCAAACCAATGTCGTAGTTTTGTAATAGTTTTGTCACAGTACTTAATTCATAATAAACAGAATACTTACGAAATAAAAATATGTTTTGACGTAATATATTTCTAGAGTAATTGTTTTTAACCATGGTTTGCCATGTTTGACAAACAAAACTATTTTTATTTATGTTTACATAATCTTCATTTCAATTATTAACGATCGTCGAAACTAAATAAGAATGTAAAATATTACCTGTAATAAGTGTTTTCTGTTCAGCTGACCCTCTCAATATGTAGAAGATAGTTCGTCTTCTTACAAGTTTAATAATTCACTTTAGTTAGTGATTAACAATGCGTTAATTCAAAAAATAATTAAACATCAGTGCAATTTCCTAATAGGAAATTAATTGAAGAAATAAAATAAGAAATAATAGAAGTTGGGAAATTTCGCTAATCATGGGCCAAGATTTTTAAAACCCGCATTCTTAGATTATTCCAAAAAAATCTTGGGAGTATTTAAAATAACGCTTAGTTTTATATCTAAGCTTCATATTATTAATTAAGCACTGAAAATAAACGAAATTGTTGTTTTTCCGTGCAAGTGTAGGCTTACAATGCAGTGACGGACAACTGCCCTCTTTCGTGATTGGTCGAACCGCCCGCACAACAATGATGCAAACTTAACCCTGTATCAGTATTGACAGTAACATTTATTGAAGGCGCCTTAAATAGATTGCCTTCTGTAAGTATTTCTGGCGTTGAATGTATTCACAATTTATAAATGCCCAACGGAGGCAAAAATTTATCTAACGTATTTACGAGTTAATTAATTGTGTTGCAATTAATCTTTTGCAAAGACTGATATTGGATTCAATAGAGAGGTACTATACGTGACATTTACCTTATTGTAAGTGAACTCCTTCCTTTTTATCAAAGAAATGGAGTCAATCAATATTTTACGAGGAAACAGCTAACGCTCTTAAAGCGTTTGAATAATTTATCAGTGCAAAACCTTGTTTAAAGCCTCCGTGTCCAACTGAATATTCTAGGTAAATATCATTCAATTGAATTATAATTTATGAGTGCATTTATGTAAAATGTTTATTAAATTGAGCTAAATAATTACACACAGGCTGATATCAATGAGTTAATGTAATAATAATAGCTACGTAGCTTTACAATTCTACTCAAATTTCTGAAAATGTTATATAACTTAATTAGCTATATGTTTTAATATATAGCCTTCCTGGTAAAAGCTAGATGATCAGATATTTTACTACAGGGAAGTAGGCTGATATATTGTGTCTACATAGTACGTTAATTGATGTAGGAAGTGATATTTCCGTATAAAATCTACACCTCGATTATATGAGTTATTTTTAGCTATCTTCTTAACCTATATTATAATATCTTATATGTTACAATTTTACTCTATTCAATGGTAACGTATTAACCCATGTGAGGATCTGTATTTTGCAGAATACAATAAGGTGACAGAAATTTTCAATGAAGTTATACGTTTACAAATATAATATTATTTGACTGAAATGTAAACAAAGGTTACCTTGTATAAATACTGGTCAAACATCCTGCAAACGTCCACGTCAGTTCCCATGCAGTATGTAGCCTCCATGTCGGCGGACAAAACTCCAAGCGTCAATTCCACAATTCTTAGTCACTTACACACACGTAAACACTGTTTTTCAGTTCATAACTCGCGCGTGGATGTGTCGCGGCGGCGTGTAGCGTGCGGGCGATGTGTACTCTACGGCGACTCGCGAGCGAATGAAGCGCGCGCGGCACTGCTGGGACCGCCCCCTCCCCCCTCCATCACCAGGGCTGCGCACAACAATGCTCAACTCGTTCCCGCCGAGTCGATTAAACTCCTTGCATTACATCACTATTATTATAATTACCCCGACATTGTTTTAACGGAATGAAAATCGTTTTACAGCCTTCCCTCACTCCTCACTCTCTCGACGATTAATTTAATGTTTAAAATTAAATCTAGTTATTATTAAAACTTTAAACTCCTGCCTCGAGCAGCACGACTTGTTCCAGTTTGTTTATATTAATTAAAACGTTGTTTCTCCGGCGAAATTACTGATTTTAATTAAATTTCAGTCGTATGGTCTGCTTTGATTTCAATTTGTTTGCGTGATTCACTTTGGAAACTCTTAATGAATAGTGAGTGACATATCAAGGAATAGATGATGTAGTACATATTGTTATGGGGTTTATGTATTTCAAAATAATAAACCTTGAATTAACTACATTTTACGAGGTAATCATTAATTATCAACCATTAATGAATATTTTCTGTTAGGATCTGGTAAACACATAACTCAAATATTCTAATAAATACAATCATTGGGTTTATATGAAACGTATAATACACATACAAATCAAATATTTTCGATAACGGCAATAATATTAGATTGTAAGGCCTAAAAAACACTAAAAGATCATGCAGCGTTTGAAGAAAAAACAAAATTGTTTCAAAACCGAGCACAAGCGACAACAAAAAAATAATACATTGTTATTATTCTAGTACTACGTGTAAAACAAGGAAAAAATTTGTATTTAATAGGTTAAAATATTTTAAACTAAAAATGTTAACCAAGAAGTTTTTAATGTTAGCCTACAGTAAAGTAAGAGATTTGTTAGCAGAAGCAGGAGGGAGGGAGCTGATTTATTACCAATATGGCGGATTTTATAGCGGGTTATTGCTAAACGTGATTTACAGCGTTATACAAATTATGTTTTGTAGAAAACAAATGAAAACATTTTTTCATCTGAAAAAAAAATAAAATTCACTTATTATAGGCTATATAATGCCCATATAATCTGTATTTATGGTATACATACGAATAAAAATGTTTAAATAATAGCTTCTAAGCCTACTTGTGGTATAATACACACTGTAATATAATCACTAATGGGTCGAGAAAATTTTATTTTTCAGGCAAAGGTCCTCGTAATCTAGTTTTATAATTTCTATTCGGCATATTCTATTCAATTTAGAAAAAACGTTGGTTCAAAATACAATCTCCTACCAACTTTTAAGCCTCTTGCAGGACGGAAGTTGAACTTGTGAACCGGAAATGGTTAGCATTGGAGTCAGCAGCATTGATTATGAACAAATGAATTATGTTGAATTTGTTTTTATGGCCTATCACGCTAGCTAATCAGTCCTAAACGTATGATTTTGTCATGTATGGAATTGTTACCTATTTATATTTTTTTCAGTAATGTATATTCTTTTAATATAGAACGGATTTTTGTTTTTTCTAGGACAGAATCAATAATCTTTAGATTTCAATTTGTTTCTAGCAGCGTATGAATCAAAACCTATGACCTTCAAAACCCTTATTAATACATTACTTAATCTCCTCATTTCCAAGTAAGGAAAATATGAAAATTGGAATTACTTTTTCTTTGAAATATCAAATGTATAGGTATTTAACTTCTCACGTTTCACAAATCCTTCTCTTGATTCGATTTATAATAATTGTAGTTGTGTAGACTCCTGAACGCTTTTTAATGTGTTTAATAACGTCATGTAAAATTCTGTTCATTACGAACATTAACGCCATATTAAAACTTTAAAAGGAACCCTCAACAGTTAACTAAAGCATGCTCAACTGAAGCCATACTTTATTTTGAACATGGATATAGATTTACACATGAGCCACAAGGAGAATTCAACTATCTGCCATAGAATATTCTATGGCAGATAGTTGAATTGTTGAATTGTCATCACCCAGTTTTTGTTAAACTATATAGTTTAACAAAAACTGGGTGATGACAATAGGTAATGACTGCACTAAAATTATATCAGTTGCCAAGCTCGAGCCTAGGCAGCTATGATCAACTATCATACGTGAACACACCATCGTCTCCTCTCCACCAATCTTTCTATGAGTTAATGTTCATAAAGCGAAATGAATTTAATATACATGATATATTAAAAAATTGCTCCAGTAGTAGCAGCATGCCTGTGTACACAGCAAGTTTACATTCATTTCAGAATTATTTGAGATGATATAAACTAAGCTTATCACATTATGTTGTGTTATCACATTATGTAGTAAATACTGTAAGTTAGGAAGTTCTATGAATTTACATATACTCCATTGTAATACATTAAAATGAGTAACTAGGTTTGCTGCTATGATAAATATATATTGAAATATGTTTTGTATATACATAGTAAATAAAAATTATCTAGTAGAACTTAACTAGGTACAGTGTATAACAAGTTTGTTTACAATATTACATAAAAAGGTGAAGTTAATTTGCTCATTTTCGACAGATCAACATGGAGAACTGCATTAAGTAGAATTGCTGCCTTACTTAACAACAAATTGATTTTTAATCCTAAATTATTAGATCTGAACTATATGAAACTGTATACCAAGTTTTATCACAATTTTTCAAATAACAAGCGAGATATTATTTTCATCCTTTCCCCCATAAGATAACATTTGAGCTCCATAAGACAATGCACTGTACGGTATTTATCAGTTTCTATATATCAGTATCCGCTTGACATTGAGTGAAGTCTTAAAATACCAAGTTTGTTTTTTTTAGCTAATTCCAATGGGTGGGTAAGAATTTAGTTTTTAGTAAATTATGTTTATGGAAACTGGACCCTAAATAAATTCATTTAGGATTACCAACCCCCATCACGAAACAACAATTTGGATGGACCAATTTGGCTGGATCTTGAACTTGATCGAATAATGAATTCTTTGAGAAATTCTTACGTAATGTATTATTTTCACACAAACAGACATATTTGCGCATGTGTGCGTGCGTTTGTACGCGCGTGTGTGTTTGTGTTTGTGTGTGTGTGTGTGTGTGTGTGTGTGTGTGTGTGTGTGTGTGTGTGTGTGTGTGTGTGTGTGTGTGTGTGTGTATGAATACGATAACGCTCGTAAAAATGGTCCGATCAAGACAAAATTTGAAAGGACATGTATAACTATATTTGCTTGGACGAGTTCGTAATCCAGACGTATCGGTCAATGGGACCGGGAAGTTTCGGGGGGGACACTTTGGGGGGGTTTTCGGGGGGGGGGTTGGGGGGGGGGGGGGGGCGGAGGATTGGGGTTGCGGTTTGTTTTGGGGCGGGCGGGGTTGGAATGGTGGGGGTTGGGGGGGGGGGGGGTTGGGGGGTTGGGTTGGGGTTGGGGGGGGGTGGGGCGTTTGGGGGGGTTTTCTTGGGCGGGTTTGGGTTTGGGTGGTGGTGGGGGGGGGGGGGGGGTTTGGGGGGGTTGGGGTCTTGGGGGGGGGGGTGTGCGGGGGGGGGTTGGGGTTTGGGGGGGGGGGTTTGAACTCAAAAATTGTTTTTTACGTTTTTCATATGTAATTAAAAAAATTCACCTTTATATTTCACCATTAAAATCAGCTTAAAAACTACACAACTTAGTTCCTTAAAGTTTTGCTCTATCTCCAACGTTTACGGACATAATATAAAATATAAACACAGTACATTGTATTTTGGGGCTGTTCAATGTCCAATGTTAATCTTATGGAGGATAAGACAAAATTAATATTTCACTTATCAATCTATGTTTTTGGATGAAACTTGATATTTAGCTTCATGTGGTTGAGATCCATCACTATTTTGCTTATGATTTAAGGTTATCATAGGCCTAAAAATCATAGTTTATGTGTTTATCACAGCAGCTAAACTCCATACTATTTTCCCACGTTAATCATATGGAGAAGAGGCACTCCTTTATTTATGGACAGATGTTGATGAAACTTGGTATAAATTGTCAAAATAAAAATTGTTAATGCTAGAAACGCCTACTTTTAGTGTTCCTCACAGCGGCAAACCTGCATACTCTTTTTCATATTAATCTTATTGATAAAACCTGTCATATATCATAACTATTATATTATTGATTTAGAAATTTGCTGACATATTTGCGTATGTGCCCGTGCGTTCGATCGTGCGTGCGTGCGTGCGTGCGTGTGTGTGTGTGTGTGTGTGTGTGTGTGTGTGTGTGTGTGTGTGTGTGTGCGCGCGCGCGTGTGTGTGTGCGTGCAATATTGAACGAACGCTGTTTATGGCATCTGGGAGACATTGAAACGAAAAAAAACTTGGTCATGGGTAGACAGGCCTTGTCATGACGACCAAATTTCTATGGGAAATTCGCTGAAACGTATGTCATTCTCCTTCAGTCAAAATGTGAAAAATTATTCTACTTGTAGCCGTAAGGACGATCAACACTAATGGTAACACTAATTGCTATCGAGTCCAGCCTTATAATTGCCTGTAGTAGGGGAGACCAGCATTTCCTCGAGGACCTCTTGGTTCTCTTGGTTACTGGTCCGGTAAATATGCATTGGGTCGGAATCTGAACTGATTGGAGAGGAGAAGGCTCACTGAGGGGACAAAGCGAAGAAGAGAAAAAGTGAAAACGTATCTTTATAGCTAGGACATTGGAGAGAAGAGTAGGAAATCACATAACAGAAGCCTGGTCCAACTGAAATGTCTGTGGTCCTTGGAGCTGCTATCGTCGGATGCTGAAGACGACTATTGAAGGTATCATAGGTTGTCATGGTCACGGAAATGAGTTTAAATGTTTGACCAGTTAATATTACTGCATAATATTACTTCATAATATACATAATATTATAACATAATATTACTTCATAATATTATATACTGTAGTGCAAAAGTTTTAAAATGAAATATGAATAAAATTATGAACTTATAACTTAATGCTATAATTATAATAATTGTTACTTATTAAACTATAAGTAAAAAAAATCGGACTGAGTTACTATTGAAACTTACAGAGAATATCCCCTGAGCTATTAAAACTCCTAACCCGTGGCTAGGACTTCAGATTTTATCCAAGCAAATTAAATTAAGTTAAAATTAATTTAAGTATAATCCTGTAACTTTAGGGCACATCTGAGTTTATACCGAAGGTAAATACATTTTTAGGTAATAATTTTTATGAAATATATTTGAAAACAAAATAACAATAAATCATATGGTATTAAAACATTTTTAACATTGTATATTGCATCTGGTTAAAGCAGGTTATAAAATGATATAACACATTTACTTTCTTCTCTGGAGAACCACTATTACTCTAATTTAACGATTCAAATACCTTTTTTGACTATCAAATGAGGAATAAGAAAAACAAATTAAAAATATTCTTATAGGATTAAAATAAGGATAGCCGCCATGGTAGCTCAATGGTAACGTGCTGGTCCAGTTAATTACTGAGGTTCTGACTATCTGAGGTGATCTGACTCCTGTCATAATATTGAACGGTAGCTATCTATGTACGCCGTTATGATACATTGCTGTCTTTATTTACCTTAGAATTCATGTTCTTATTGCTGGATATTGCAAGTAATTAAAAGGTTATGTCACATTTCAATATCCTTTATAGTTCAAAGGTGTCGACTACCAGTTTCGTCACATCATCAGGTCATCCTAGATTAGCAAGTAAGTAAGACCAAGACGAATCGCTAGTTGAGGATGACCTGATGATGCGGCTGTTGTCACGAGACCGATAGTTGAGGATGACCTGATGATGCGGCTGTTGTCACGAGACCGATAGTTGAGGATGACCTGATGATGCGGCTGTTGTCACGAGACCGATAGTTGAGGATGACCTGATGATGCGGCTGTTGTCACGAATCCGATAGTTGAGGATGACCTGATGATGCGGCTGTTGTCACGAGACCGATAGTTGAGGATGACCTGATGATGCGGCTGTTGTCACGAGACCGATAGTTGAGGATGACCTGATGATGCGGCTGTTGTCACGAGACCGATAGTTGAGGATGACCTGATGATGCGGCTGTTGTCACGAGACCGATAGTTGAGGATGACCTGATGATGCGGCTGTTGTCACGAGACCGATAGTTGAGGATGACCTGATGATGCGGCTGTTGTCACGAGACCGATAGTTGAGGATGACCTGATGATGCGGCTGTTGTCACGAGACCGATAGTTGAGGATGACCTGATGATGCGGCTGTTGTCACGAGACCGATAGTTGAGGATGACCTGATGATGCGGCTGTTGTCACGAGACCGATAGTTGAGGATGACCTGATGATGCGGCTGTTGTCACGAGACCGATAGTTGAGGATGACCTGATGATGCGGCTGTTGTCACGAGACCGATAGTTGAGGATGACCTGATGATGCGGCTGTTGTCACGAGACCGATAGTTGAGGATGACCTGATGATGCGGCTGTTGTCACGAGACCGATAGTTGAGGATGACCTGATGATGCGGCTGTTGTCACGAGACCGATAGTTGAGGATGACCTGATGATGCGGCTGTTGTCACGAGACCGATAGTTAGTTGATTCCAAAATCAAAATTCCTATTTGGATTAAACCTGATATAAAATTTTAAAACATTGAAGTAAATATTACATGTATAACATTTTATATTCAATCAGTTTTTTTTATTTTACATTTATTTTATTAAGTCATATGCTTAATATTGAAAGTTTTATTTAAAAAAATCTTATGTCAAAATATTTGAATCCACTGTTTGTTATTCTCTTCATTGCTTGAAAACGTTTATTTTTACTAATTAAAATACGCAAAACTTCTCTTTTTCATAATATATATATATTTTTTTATTTAATTAATTTTTGGGTTACATTTTCAGGTTATTTTTAATTTATACAGCAAGCAAAGTTAGCTTAAAAAAATAAAGAATTAGCATTTGTACAAGACTATTACAGTAGTGTTTATTTTCCTACAACTAATTCAGTATTGGTAAATGACAACAATCCTATAACGTTATGTATATGACTGCAAGAGTGGTAATTTAATATAAACAGCCCAGCTATGGCCCGCGCACTATGGATTCTACAAACCCATTTGTTCTCAACTGTTAATTTGGTTATAATAAATTAAACTAATTTATGATTAAGTATAGAGCTAATAAAACTAGTAGTGTTTTACATTGTTTTATAAAGTAATAAAGATCATTTCCTGGAAGTACGATAAATTAAACATGCTTTTAAAAGAAAATAAATATTTAAATCAACAATTTAAGAACAACCAAACACCTTAGTTAAAAGAATAGCATTTTTAGTAACAATTTTCTATATGAACTAATACAGACTAATATTTAAAATTCTTTGAGATAATATTTATAACGTATTTATAATATTTCTTTCATAAGCCTCAAAACCAAAATGTCTATTCTATTTTAAATTAATTACCTAAATACATACAATTTCTACTAATAATTAAAATCATGTTTTTTGTAAATTAAAAACTTTTGTATCAAAAATAAAAAATAAAAAACTATCGAGCTCATGTAGCTTGATACAACAACTCTGCAGTACATGAACAATGAACATACTCTCGTACATTTATCGTGATAAGTAGTCTAAATGAGTCGGAGGTTTTGACAAAGTGATTAACGCAATTAGACAAAACGTTCCAGACTTTAGTGTCCTCTAACGAGAAACTTAAGTCCTAAAGCATATTTCTTATATTTATACAAACACATACACATAATCAGTAACTTGAGGAGGAAATAGTGTGGACCTAAAGAGTGGCCGAAGGAGAGTTTGAGGTGATCTGACGTAAAATAATTCAAAATACAAAATAAACGACCTGTTTATCATCATAATATGTATAAAGCTTATTAGGTTTTTTCTAACTTATTTAACGTTCCAGACATTATCTGACCAATAGCGTGTGTAAAAGACGCTACTGTTGAATTAATATTTTAATCATTCAAAAAAGAAAATGAACACGTGACACAGTTAATTACAGAGCAGAGTTCAAGTCCCACCCGATGTAATTACAAGCAACCAGTCCACGTCCTCAGCTGAGTCCACTATTGTTTATTCATGCACTAATAATCTATCTTTACCTTTCAAAAATGTCAAGGAAATATTAACTAGATAATGCCTGTAAAGAACCCGATACACATTTTGTCTTATGCTTTTTCCATTTAACTTAATTCCCTGTATAATTCTCCTTTTATCATTATGAAAGTCTTACTTTATTCATCCAGCTTGTATTCTTATAAATAAATGGAATATTGATCAACACCATTAGGTTCATTTGTCAATAAAGTGTTGTGTACCAAAATTGGCAAACGCTGAGCGTTTAGCATATAAGTTTTTTACTTAATTTTACTAAAGAGATGGTTATTTTGGAACCACTTTCTTACCTTATGGGAATTAATTAAGAGTATATAACGCATATAAAGTAAAAGATTGTAATAAAACATGACAAGGTCTCATGATACACTTTATGATTTCTATGCTCATGGTTACAAGTATATAACGTTTATGAAGTAAAATATTATAATAAATTATGACAACGTCTCAGGATACACGTTATGATTTTCATGTTCATGATTACAAGTAAATAACGCTTATGAAGTAAAACATTATAATAAAACTTGTCAAGGTCTTTAGGGTACACGTTATGGATGGCTATGCTCATGATTATAAAGTATGATAACTTATGATTATTGCTTAAAATCATAAGTTTTTCAGAAATCAGAAAACCTAATTTAGTATACACTAAGTTTTTATAAAGAAAAAGAAATCAATATACAGTAGTTTCCTTTTTGTAATATCATTTCGTAATATGCACGGTAAAAAACTCCACTATACAGTTTTTTGCTGAACATAGATTATTACTTATAATTTTAAGTAATAGTCTAAGACTAAATCACAATCCTGTATCCATACAAAACCGTTGCAAAATGTTAGGTGTTATTTTAAAAATCCCCATATTTTGCGTGGAAAAATTTGCTTCATTGCGGTGAGTTTCAACCTCTTTAGAATTTAAAGTACACAAAGGCAAAGCTGTTTAATTCATTTTATATAAAGTATGAACAAATAATAAATATATTTAAAGTGAGATTTTGAAAACCATGAGTTGTAGAAAGTATGAAGTTTATGAATATTATGAAGTGTATGAAGTTATCTTTAGATAATTAGTGAACTGGAAGAAAATATTAAGTCAATATTAATATGGACGCCTAGCCAACAAATCCTGAGTTAGTTGACGTTCAATCGGATATTATGGAACTGGTCCAGGTCCTAATGGAGGAAACGGAATATTATGATACACTCAGATCCTGCACATCACATTATTAGTTGTTTATATGTATGAACTTTGGTAATACTGAATGCAAATCTCAAACCTTTATCCTAAAGTAATTTAACGTTACTCCTAAGTGGACCTAACGTTTAGTTTAGTTTGTGATTTAACCCTTAGCTATGTGTGTAAACCTGCCAACACGGGAAGTGTTTTTTTTCTATGATGCCTACCATAAATCACCAGATAAACATTAGCATGATACATAAAAAATATTCCCAATACATTATTTCTTTCTAAACAATCCACCAAGACTTGATTCTATTATGCTAGACAGCTTCATAAAGACCGCTGTCCTCCTCTGAGGTGTCATAGGTTGGTAAACTAAATTGTGATAAGTCTAATATTTTTAATTCGATCAATTGATAATTTATGGTACTAATTATAGGCTATAGTAGGCTAATACTTCACTAAAAAGGCCAATAATATAACTTTTTTGTCAATCAAGACTTAATTGAATATAAATGTTACAAACATTAGTAAAGAGCTTAAATTTGAAGCTTTGAATATATATTTAACTCCTTTTCATCCCAAAAAATATATTAGAGTTTAAAGTGAAGAGGCATATTTTAGTAAAACAATACATTTTTGACGCCACTAGCAACGCGACATGAAGTTATAGAAAGAGGAAAACAATTGTTGAATAAGAGGGAGTGAGCTTTTAAAGCGAAAGTAGGAGTATAACAACGCGATTCCAAGTACTGGTTAGGGGAGGGATGAAATGGATTGTTACGGAGGGGGAGGGGTAAAATGCAGACACAGGCACGAGAGAAGAAACTTCTGTGTAACCCAGTGGTGATCATGGTGTAGATCACATGTAATATAATAATTAATATGAGCTCTCGACACAACTTTTGGACAACTGTAGTTCTTGAGAGTTTCGTTTCACTAACTGTTCCAATATTGCAAGTAAGAAAAAATGAAATATAGTATTTATTACAAAGAATACGCTGTTTATTATCGTCAACATGTAGAAAAACTAAAATTTGTATGTCTCTGTTAGAAACTGACTTTCAATCTATGTGTTGCACTTCACAATCGCCAATGTGAATATGGTTATATTATTTTTTGCATTTGAGTATTGTTGATTAATAAATATGTATTGTAATAACATTACACTGAAAATTGAATGTGCAGAATACTGTTTATAGAATTCAGAGGTCACTCCAGGCCCTTGTCTATTTGGGCTTTATTCAGCGTTCCGTAAATTTTGTATTTTGACTATACCCTCTTCTGAAATAATGTATTTCAATCAGAAAATGTGCTCTGAAACAAAAAATCTCATTCGCTTCTTACGTTATCTTATGAACTTCTCTATTAATTTATTATTATTATTTGCGAAACTTACAAAACACAGCGTATACTGTACTATTACAGGTTTCATTTGGTTTATTTTTGAGTAGGAGTTGAATCAGTTTAAATGATACGCAATGACAGCGAGGAAACAATGTTTCCTGTTTAGGATGGTTAAGGATTGTCGTAAACTATTAGTTTGGTAGTACAGTAGTATATCCGTAAGATTTAAAGGTACAGTACTTGCGTATAATCTTAAACATGAAATCCCTTAACCGAGTATTTTAGATCAACAGAACATTAGATGACCTATTATTAAAAAGTACCTGGTGACCGAGCTTTGCTCGTTTAGAATAATACATGTATTATAAAAACTAATTAAAAAAATTAAAACACATTTATTACTCAATGAAAACATTTATGTGGTTTAAATAAAACCGATTTAATACACCATAATTAATATAGCAGTGAACAAAAAGTATCGCCATAGATGAACGGATACCTGGTGGGGATGGAACTCGCGGCCTATAGTTCTTGAGGCCGACACGCTAAAACTCGGCTACGGCGTTAGTCAATTGAGCGATGCCGTTTAACGTCTTTTAGCCAAAGCCGATCATTTACTGTTTAATTATTCATACCGTTATTATTAGCCTGTGATCAACTGATTTTGTTATAAACGGAATGAGGATTGAAAAGCAAAAGGGAAAATTTAATTTACATCAATTAATTGGTTTGTTACAGTTGTTTCAAGCAATACAACGAATACGTTTTCTATCAAAACACGGAAGATTTTGGAAATACTTTTTTCTACTTTTATTTCGCACAGTTATGTTATCCTTAAGTTTTTACAAATTGTTTAGTAACCTGATAATTTTGCATTTATCTAATCCATAAAATAAATATTTATGCATAACCTCTATATTGTTCCCCGCAGTCTTCAATCAAGAACTGTCAAACGGTTATAAACAGCTGTTTTGGTTTGTATTGTTTACATTTTATTCTCCATAAGCGTAATGTTAAATTTTTAGATTTTAAACTTAATATTACAGTAAAACACGAATTTTCCTGGACATTATCTAGAACTTATTTTCTACTCGAAAATTAGTTATTTCCAAAATTTTTAGAAATTCCTCGGTGCCGTTTTCGAGATCCGTGTGCAAATATATATACAAACCTTGCTCGTATTATAGTATTGGATAATAGTATTATATTAATAATAATCCGACATATGGCCGCGGTAATTCACCCAGGATGTTTGTTATGAGTCACTGCGTCAGTTATTCATTCAAATCTCACAGAGATATTACGTTCCGGAGACATGGTTGTAAAGCCCTCACGGTTGCTACATTCTTGTATTGATTTATTCCTAGAATTTATAAAATACCACCGTAAGAGCTAGTTGATTACTTTTGTGTTTTACTTCAACTACTCATGAAAAGTGGTAGATTTTAAATTGAAAAGTTGCATTCAAATTTGCGTACTTCCCCGGTTCGGATTATTTGACACCTCACTCATAACCCCTACATAATTGATTCTATTTTTCTAATGATTGAGGGTCTAAACTGTCAACAGTAAACAAGCATAGTTATGAAAAACATACATTGCATTTTAATTTCAACCTCTAACTTCGAAACGACGTAAACTGGGCCTATTATTAAATAATTTCTCAGTAGAATTTCTACGTACACAATGATCTGTGACTATCGGTTACATTTAAATTGGTTTATAAATTTTATAGATATTAAATGAGTTAAAACTGGATTGAATAAATAGTTGCGAGTATCTTTTATTTTAGTTAATTTAGATATAAAAAAATATTTAAAATTAAGTAAATAGCTCCCAAATACCTAGATTTGAGCGATATTATAGAACCTTTTCTTGTATGTTTGACTGAACAAAACCAGGGACAGAGAGAAAAGTTGAGTATCTTGGGCATGTTATATCAAGCGATGGAATCTCAAACATCGAGACAAAGTTGCGGCGGTTCGAGACCCTTCTCGCCCGAAATATGTGTCAGAACTTAGAAGCTGGTTGGGACTTGTTGGCTATTATGGTACGTTTGTTAAAAACTTGGCAATGAAGCTAAGGTCTCTATATAAACTGTTGGAGAAAAAACCAAGTTTATGTGGTCGGATAATGCAGAAGCATGCTTTAACATAATAAAAAGTGACATCACAAGTGAACAAACCTTGATTGCCTATGACCCAGAGTTACCTTTAGTTCTAGCAACGGATGCCAGCCCAGTAGGTCTTGGAGCAGTCTTAACACTCCGCAGTCACACACTTCCTGATGGTACTGAACAACCTATATCTTTTGCATCGAGATTTTTAGGTGCTGCAGAGAGAAACTATAGCCAAATCGACAAAGAGGCGACCGCGATATACTGGGCTCTGCATAAGGTTTTCAGATATTGCTATGGAAGAAGGTTTACGTTAATCATAGACCACAAGTCATGATTTTTAGTCCAGACGGACGACGGACAGTTACCAGCACTGAGTGCTCACCTTTTACTCCAATATGTAATGTATATGCAGGGTTTTGAGTATGATATACAATGCAAACCTACAAGTCAACATGGGAATGCAGATGTGTAGATGGGAAGAAGATTACCCTTAGCGAAGACAATAAGAAATGACTTTCAAGATGAGACAACTCTTCATCATTTGAATCAAATAGCTCAACTTCCTGTAAGTTTTATCGACATACAAAAGGAGATAGAAGCGGACGTGGAACTTAACCTAGTGTTGGAAGATCTTATGAATAGAAACTTGATTCGAAGTCTACATTTCAATAAACATAGTAAAGAGTTATCAGTGGAGCAGAGATGTATATTTAGAGGTGCACGAGTGATGATTCCTAAGACACTCAGGATATGAGTACTTGAAGAGTTACATTCTGCTCACGTTGGAATGTCAATAATGAAGGCATTGACATGAGCTAATGTATGGTGGCCTCAGATAGACTCAGACATTGGAAAACTTGTGAAGAACTTTCGGCCTTGTTCACAATTTCAATGTGGTCTTCCAAAGGCAAGGAATCACCTCTGGGAAGAACCAACAGAGCCGTTTCAACGTGTACATGTAGACCATGCAGGCCCGTTCAAAGGACAACAACTCCTATTGATTGTGGATGCCTATACCTAATGGCTCGAAGTGTTTCCAGTTAGGAACTTAACATCACAAGCTACGATAGAGAAACTAAGAGACACCTTTCCACGTTTCGGTTTGCCGGCGACATTAGCTTCGGACAATGGAACTGCCTTTACCTCTACTGAGATTGAGATGTTTCTAAAGTAAAATGGTATAAACCATAGAACCTTTGCCCCATACCATCCAGCATCAAATCGACAAGCTGGACGATATCTCCAAACCCTCGACGTGAAACTCAGTCGTTTTTTAATTGCTAACCGTCGTGTATACCATTCAACCACGGGTTAAACCCCAGCAGAAATGATGTTAGGAAGGAGATATAAAGTCGAGATTAGATCTTATCTATCCACCATCGGAGACAAGGCAATATATAGACACAGCCGACAAAGAAAAAAATCCCTATGTAGAGTATTCCACAGGAGAATAGGTTTTCATCCGTATTTATAATGACCGATCCCAGAGATAAGAAAGGAGTTGTAAAGAGGAGAATCGGAAGAGTCGTGTACATTGTAGAGGTGGAGGATGGTTACAGAGAGGTGTTAAACTGAGAGACATGTGGATCAGGATCAGGCGACAAGTAAACCAAGTAGAGAGGAGTTGTAATGTTTTAGTATATATATTTTGTATTAGCTGACAAGCTATTAATTGTTTTTATTTATTTGTTTATATATTTTACCTTGGATATGATACAATTGTGGAAGTGGAATAAAAGAGTTCAATACTGTTAACTAGTCTTTTTAATACAATCTAATATATTTTAGAGCCTCAAGTAGGGCCAACTGTACTGGGATTATTTGTGAAGGCCGTAAATACACAAGACTACAGTGAGTCTACTCGTACAATAGACGGAGCTTCAATTTGAAAATAAATGGATTGTTTAGAGTTTGTACTTGGTCGGCAGAACAGCATTTTATGTAACACTTTATCTCAATAATTATTTAATAAAATAATCAAAACTAAAAGGTAAATTATATACGTTCTGGTTGAAAAATATTTTCATCAAAAACACTATCCACTTAGTAAAATATTAGGGGAGATAAAATATAGGCTACGTTTTTTAAGACTTCAACTGATTCGAAAGCCACAATCGAAAGAAAACTTACAATATTATGCTGAAATAAGTTTTGTTTTAGTCAACCACAAGAAAAATCTGCTTTTTAATATTTCAATAGAATTTAAAAAATCGTCGTTACTAAACGATATGATTATTTATGTATTAATTAGCAACACAAAGAGAAAGAATAGGCCAATTTTGAGACAGTAAGACTTTATTTTGAGTGTCACACTAATTATAAGTTCTGTATGAAGATAGATTTCATACTTGCGCCGGCGCCGCACGGATATCCCTAAACTATAGTTTAGTTCCGAGTTTAAACTATAATGCTCTTGCAATTAAAGGCACAAACCGACAATTACCACCTCACCAACAATTTCACAAATTGATGCATTGAGAGAAGAACACAATTTCAGTTTAGTCACAGAGTTTGTTAATGACGGGTTGACATGTTCCGCCAGGGTAGGAGAAAGCATACCGCCCTCAATATAGCTGACATACAACTATGATGTCGTGGAGTACGTCTCGCGAGCTATCAGTTGGTCTCCCTCTAGAAATACAGACATGTGTTTTGGAGTGTGGATGCTGAGATGTTTGCCGTATAACTTGTACAACCTTAGATGAAAAGGCACAAAGGCTCAACCTCCCCATAGATGGTAAATAAATCAATGGTCTCTGGTTTCGCTCTCGTACATATGGGTTTCAAAGTTTTTCTTCACAATTATAAAGGTAACATGCGAAGGTAAACGATAGAGACTGAAGGCCAGGGATTAGCTGAAGTATTAATCTTAGTACTCACTATTGTATTGTTTTGCGATCGAAGTACAGGCCTGGGTCTATACTGTCGCAAGGAATGCTAATGTTAGCGTTTCAACAACTAAAAATTGATTTTAACCAACACTTACCACACTTATTGAAACTTCTCCATTACATTCATCTCTAATTTTAAACAGACTTTTATAAACTATGATGTATTCAGGCTAAGCCAATTCACGACTATGAAAGTATCTAGGTTGATTCCAAGTTTCGAAGTAGTAAAATATTTTATTAGTTATAATCTTTTGCACTCAAAAAGGTATTAGTATATAAAGGAACTTATGTTTTACGCATTAAATAATTTTTAATGGCCAGTTTATGCCTAGTCAAAAACTTTTGAAATCAAGATTTATTTGTTTTGAAATGTTCAGCTTTCAATTTATAAAACAGGATACGTTGGGGAGGATAAAATCAATTGAGTATGTGATAGCTAAATATGTGAGTCATGAATATGGTACTTGAAGTTGATAAATCTAACCCCAGTATTGGAAAAAAAACTTTATGTTATTATGTTATGTTATGTTAAATGTTATGTTATTTTATAATTTTTAATTGAATATATTATATTAATAAATGAATACATTATGAAGGTCTTTTAAGTTTCACTTTAGTATTTTCCTAATTATCAATTTCAGATTAGTTATTTATATTACTTATACGAGTAGAATATCAACAAAATAATTCAACTACATAATAGAAAATTTCATTGATATTTTTAGAAAACTAATTTTTTTATTGATAACCTTTCTGTGTACCGAAAATAACAATTAGATTAGATGAGATTACAGGGGTCAAATTAATTCAGTCAAGTTTTGTTCAGTTCCAAGCTTGTACGAATTTCCATATACCGCTGTGATCGAAGCGATTTTTCATATTTTAATGGTAGGTCTAAATAAATATCGCAATTCTTTATACCTCAAGTATCGTTTGACACGAGAGAAATGTGTATTCAGCTGCATCAAAAACAAAATATTTATTTTCATTACACTAATGTGATCGGTCTTTGGCAAGACTAAATGTTATACACATGCTAAGACTAACCACAAAACTTGAAAAAATATATTGATATTCTAATTTGTGAAATAAGTTAAATGACTTATCATAAAAAATGATCGACGCATTTATTTTGAACTGGACCACAGTTGTAATTAACTTTCAGTTAATAACACAAAAGTACTGGTAATGGCGTTGCAAGAGGGAGTGCAAGGGAAACTCGATTCCGGTTAATATTTTATTCAGCAATGTTCCCTACCGCTATTCGCCCTTTCAGGGCTTTTATTTTTATAATGCAATTGGAAAATTCACTTACGAAACTGACTTGAAAGTCTTCAGAGATGAAACAATAGTCATAAAAATACTTTCTATACAATTATTTTCATGCCTTTCTCATCTATCTTTCAACAAATATCCGCTGCAGTAATCTGCCAAGAGAAACATTTTGTGAAGATATGACTCAGAATGAGTTTTTTTTCCAAATTTGGATAATATTTTTTGTAAGCATAAGTTAGTATTATTACCCAAAAACCGCCATTCTATATTCGCAATAAAACTGAAGTGAATAATCAAATGAAGAAGAGAGCTTGCTTGTAATGTATATAATCCTCCACAGCATTGGCAGTTAACAGCCCAGATTTATTGAACAATATTGCTATAAAATAGACGATTCAGTTCAGTTTACAACGCTCTTGATTTCTTTTTGAGCGAATACGAATCACGTACTTATAATCCGTTGTGTCGTATTCGTTGCTAGTGATAACTGAATGAAAATTAAATTAGATGAGTTCAAATAAGTAATGTTTTTACACTTTACACAATACATGTGTAGAAATTATTTGCATATTTTGAATATTACTAACAGGTTCACGTCACCGCACCAGAAGAATATATTTTACTTTCAGTCGATGCATTTTGGCAGTGCGATGAATTTTGATACCCCCTCTTCCACAGTCACATAAAATATTGGTTTACATTTTTACCGACCCTCGGATCACTTCATAACACTCCCCTCGCTGTCTGTTATTGTAACCCGCTCCAGTGTCACTTTGAAAGTATAAAACAATGGGGTCGTATGTTTTGAATTTCCTGTCTCCATTGTTTCCATACTGGTTGTCGTTTAAGTAGAGTCTGATTTTGTTAGCCAAGTCTTGATGTACAGTTTAGTAAAGTTTTATTTCAGTAAGGATTTTAATTCTAACTAATTTTCAATATTGAATATATAATTCAATATCAAATCGTATGACATAATGACCTTACAAACTGAAATATGCAAAATTTGGGTGTAATTCGTATTACATTATTTACATTAGCAGTACTCAGCAAGAACTACCAGGTGAAATAAAAAGTGGCACCTAGGAAGAATTTGAAGGGGTGGGAAAAGTAGGATATCGACGATTTCCTTAACTCATGAAATGTAAGACATGTCCGAATATCTCAAATTGGGCTTTGGTCTGAAGACTTGTGGAGTCGGGTTAGCTCCCTGAGCCCTACAAACAATAGCAGGGGAACACAAAGTTTACGCAACAATAGAATAAATGGTACCAGTGAACTGACACATACTTTCTCCCTTAAGTAAGTTCAAGAAAGACAATCTTTAATAAACCATCATGTTCTTCAAAGTTCATCTAAATAAATACCATTTAATAATTTATTGTTTCAAAAATAATCATCCCGTTTCTGAAAATAAAAACAAGAGAGGCAAAGTTAAATTAATTGTTCGAACTGTATGGGGGGAAACACCCCCCCCCCCGGTAATACCAAGCTTTTTTGAGTTTATTCTGTTGGGTGATTTGACCTTACACTTCATACCAAGTTTCATGGAAAACGGTTAAAAAATAAGGAAGAAATTGATATTTTAATATTCTCCATAAGAATAACGTTGGACGCTTTCAGACAACGTACTGTGTTTATCATGGACAGTAAATTTAACTTTTCTCTGGAACCGTTAGTCGTAGACAAATAAATCGAAATACTAATTTGTTTAGTTTTTTAAGCAGGTTTTAATGGTGACAGTCAAATTATATTTTACTCTTATTGTTTTCGCTGAAAATTTAAAAATTTTATTTTTCTGACATTTAAAAGCCCATAACTTTTGAACCGTCATTGTTACAGATATGCGGGTGTAGTCAAATTATTTAGTACTCTGTGCACTATAAACTATCAAATTATAATCAAACTCGTTAGAGCCGTTTTTGAGAAATTTGGATTTTTCACGTTTTTTAGAGTTTTTAGGGGTAAACTACCCTTAAAAATCAAAAATTCAAAAAAATAAAAAATAAACGCCTGAAGATACCATGAATATATACATACATGCCAAATTTTATCTAAATCGGACCAACGGGGTAGGCTGTGGCACTGTACACATCCAGACACACATACACACACACACACACACACACACACACACACACACCTACACACACACAGACAGACACACGGACGGAAAGACATCACCTCCAAACCCACTTTTTTGGATTCAGGGGACCCCAAAACGGATATATCCACCCTCAACTCAAATTCAAAAATTTTGACGAAAACAATACTTTCTCCATATACTACGTATAAGGGGAGAAAGTAAAAACATGCTATTGTGAAATGAGTGTGGACTTGAATTGTTCAATAAGAAATATTTATTAAACTATTCACTTTTCTTCTATTTGTTATTCTGTTCATATTTTTAGTGTTTACCATTAAAACTGGTTACGGCTTTTGGTTAGCTCTAAAGGTGTTCAACATTTTCCTCTCCATTATTTTTATTTCTTACTGATAAATTTTGTAAACCTCTCTCGTTGATGTATTTTTATTTAACCTAAGTTCCAGGTAAATTATCTAAGTACTGTATCTGGTGATCGGTGCTGGCCTTGGTTTACATTTTTGTCGTTCCAGACTTACGATAGCTTGACTAGCATTTGCCCTGTAATACTTATTAAAATTACATTAGTGGTAGCTTAAAAAACTAAACAAAAAGGGTTCTTTAAAGGTTTTTAACCATAAATACTTTGATTAAAAGTCATTGTCAAAACAAAAAAGAAACAACGCACACTTCTATTCCTCAGTCCGCTGCTTGGCACCGCATAGATAAGACCTATTATCTCTCTCTATATATAATTTGTCTGTCTGCTCTGTGCGTTACTGCGCCCTATTGCACATCGCGCGCCGTTTATTCCTTGTGCTCGTTGTTACTCGGTTCGCCGTAAACGCGTGTTTAATTTATACAGTGATGGGGACACTCTGTGGTTGGAGAAGTGAATTCGTGATTGGATAACATTGCTGTTCTGTGGCCTTTGTGATATCCATCAATTTTATTCATCTCTCATCTGAGATTTCATAATTTAGCTTAGGCTATTTTTAGCCTATATTATTTCTGCTATTTATTCGTAAGTGTATCTATTCGACACACACACACACACACACACATATATATATATACATATATTATATAGTATATATAAATAATACATGTATAGTTACTATTATAAGAGGTAGCTAACCGTAGTATAGCGCGGAGAAAGGTTATAGGCAGGAAGCCCTGTCACCGATTAAGGGGCTCAGTTCCTGGAATTTTCTGTGTTGCAAGGGATGCAGCCTTAATGGCGCATTCAATTAGCGAGTTAGAGATGTCCAACCAAGATTACGTGTTCACCCTCGAAGGGCGGCAGGCGTGAGAAGAAGAGGTAACGCCGGGAATCTGGCAACGACTCCTATGTCTCTACAACAGACCCAGTTAAATCTATGTGTTCTGTGTTTGTTGCAGGTCCAAATCACGCGAAAGGAGAAGATCCCGCCGATTTTCGTGGCCCGAGGTGATCAACTCGTCGTGGCCGTCTCTCTGACTTTATTGATAAGTCAATCAAGTTTGAAGCCATTTTTAGGGGTGGACGGCTCCACATTGTGTTGCTGCCACTGTAGAGGGCTTTCGGGCCCTCCTAAAGATATTAACTGGAAAGAAGGACCTTCCACATATTTACATTGCAGGAGGAGGCTGAGCTGAAGGGCATTCACCACAGCACCGACCCAGCCTGCCTGAAGAGACAGCTGGAGTGCCTTGGACTTCAGCCCGCGCTGGTGATGCCACTGCCTCATCGTGAAAATGGCACACGCATCTCAACTAAATAATTCCTATTTAAATTTAGGAAAATTGGCCAGTGGGAGAAGGTGTGGTACCCACCTCTTAGGTGTACGGGTGACCGTCGATCAGTTCGAGCCGAGAGAAGGCGCCACAAAGTGCTAACGTTGCCAACACTTTGGCCACCCGTCTGTGCAGTGTAATCTGCCCTACAGGAAACTACGAGACCAGGTCTTGTCCCCAACCCAAAGGAGGGGGTTGCAAGTCCTGCAATTGTGGCGGCGCCTATCCTGCCAACTACAAGGGGTGTAAAGCCTACCATGACGTGATGGTGACCAGGAGGCAACGAAATGCCATATCAGCTAGCCAGGCGACAATCCGGAGCCGTTCTGCGAGCGCAAGAACAGATGCTCACAAAAAGAAGGTGAACGTTTTACCCCCTGGCATTACTAAGGGAAAGTTCACGTCTGTTGCAGGTGGCAGCAAGGCCTCAGCGACGGAAGTGCCGGAAACACAGCCAAGGTCGTGCAACCAAAAGTGCTTCAAGAAGCGGAAGGATCGTAAAAAGGCCATTAACACTTGTGTTACAGGTTCGGTGATGGAGACTTGTGACAGCGAGTAGGAGACGGACACCGAGGTCCCCCAGACTAGATGCCATGGCGAGTCCCGCCCAACCAGAAATCCCTCTGTTGTAACTACCACAGCGGTCCGCCGAGTAACACGATTTCAGTCAGGCAGCTAATTGCCTGGCTAACTAAAACAATCCCTATTCTTATTTCCGAGAGTCCATGCCGGAGCTACTTGTAAAGATGATGTCTATCCTTCTAGAACTTCTAAATGGAGCCTAGGAGCATCAGGGTCATCGCGTGGAACGCCAGCACGGCTATCTTGGTTCACCGCCGCCTTGTTCACAGGTCCAGTGCCACAGCCACGGGACTGCTAGAAACAACTGGCGTTATCGTGCACGTAGGTGGCTTGGAGCTCCAGTTAGTCGTGGCCACTTCTTGCAGTGAGGAGCCCAATCCCGGTCAGGACGAATGTCAACATGTTCCTACTAACTGTACGCTATTGTATCATGTATGCTTCGGAAACGTGCTGGATTCTGGCCAGCAAGACCGACAGGAAACGCCTAGAGGTCATCCAGACCAAGTCGCTGAGACGAATCACACGACAACCGTGGTTCGTCAGGAACTCCGTGATTAAGGGGACGTTGGGAGTCCCAACTCTTGATCTATTTAACAGAACAAAAACCCATGGACTGTTTCAGAAAGCAGCCGAGTCCACCCTAGAACACATCAGGGAGCTCTGTAGACGGCATGATATCACAGAGGTTTGGAGGCCCAGGCCCATCACCATCCTGAATGATCCACCCAGCCAAAGCCTGGCATAGCAATTCGTCGACAAATCATAATTTAAGTTTATGTTTAATATATTTTGATTAACATCTATTGTCTCACTTGCTCCAGCTCTGTTCTGATTTGCTTGTTCTAACCACTCCAAGAGGTAATCCAGCAGCTACAGCTGAAAAGCTAATGCTGTCATTCGCCCAAATGAAGACCATTTGCCCATATGTAAGTTGCCTGTATACGTCTGTACGGATGGAGGAAGGTTGGTTTAGTTTGGGTATAGGGGAAACGGATTTTTGGCAACCGCCCAGTCCCCACCGAGGGTCGGAACCCTAATTAGCCCTCGACAGCGGCCTTTTGGCAACCTCAGTTTCATCCCAAAAATTCTCCCTTTTCTCTCTGAAAATCCCTGCCTCGTTATTTAATCCCACAATATATCACTCTTATCCCTTAAAGTCCCTCCCTCGGCCCGGAATGGCAGGCTATTCACGACTACGGGGAACCGGCTATGAATGAGCCAAGTCCTTTGAACTAATACCATTATTTCACAATGGACGTTACAGGATGTACGGCTAGATGGAATTGGATTTCCCAAGTAGAATGTTTGAAAGACAATGATACAAAAGACAAGACAACACCAACAAATATAGGTCAATATGGTGAACTGTTGAAGTGTTACGATATTGTCAACAGAAATTGTTTATACAAAGTCCTAAATATTAATAAACTTCATGTTCATGCAACTTCATTCATAAACTTCATATTCAAACTTATTTATATAGATTATAAATTGAAAATTACAAGTCTTATCTGATTTCAAAGAAATATAAATCGTTAATTCGAAGGAATTGGGTATCATGCGTTGTGCTTTGTTATTCTTCGCCCGCCGCCTCCCCCCTCGCCCTTCTCTAGCGCGCTTTCACCCTCACTCACAACCCCGCCCGGCACGAACGAAATCCCGGAAATCCCCACCAGGGAGAACAGCGGTTGCCAAAAGTCCGCACCACGGGTTGTGACACTTTTATAGCCCTCTGCGATGACGAATGGGATAGGCGAGATTGCCAAAAGTCCTACACCCTGGGTATAGTCACCACATAACCCTCATAGGAGCAGGGGTACTCATAATGAGTTACCACCTGCCACGAATAAACTTTTATTCCTAGTAATTCCCCTCTAAGCATTACCTCTTAATGTCTCATATTACATTCATTAGGATTTATCTCAGGTCACAATAAATTACGTTTTATTTAAAAATATGAAAAGGAAACATCTCAAAATTGGTAATCTCTATGAGACAACATATTCCGTAGAAAGATCTAAAGAATGTTTTATTACAGCATAAAGGAAATACTGGTAAAATTGAGATATTTTTAATCGGAGCCGTATCTTCCAGTTATAAGGAATAACTAAACGATTCGATAGTAAATTCATCTTAAACAATCATCAGATATTATTTATTTAAGATTGCATAACATTAAATCACCTCTCATTTTCTTTCTAATTAAAGTTTATTTTATTTTTTAATTAAAATTCCTAATTCTTATGAAATTGGACTGTTTTTCTTCTAAATTTATCACAAAACTATATAAATGGAATGCTAGCAGTATTATTCGTAGAGATCTTTTCAAAACATTTTTGAGGGCTCAATTTAGAATAATTTGATGATTCATTATTATCTTCACTAACAAAAATATTTAAAGCAATTTAAAAAGCAATGCAGCATAAATTATTGAAAGCTACGGAAGAGTCTTTATAAATGCTACAAAAACGTTTATAAACATTATTTCGTAATGGCCTTTTATCTTATGGTCACTATTTCTTTGAAAATTTTCCATCTCAAAAATACTTTTAAACTGCTCAATATGAATGTACCATTCCTTATATAGCTTTATTATAACGCAAAAATTAACCAATTGTTTTAATATATTAAAAAATGAAAATGTCTTTCATAACGCACTTTTATATACATACGCACTGCTATATATTATGTATTATGTATTAAGTTGTTGCTAAATATCTTTGCCATGAACCGCCTTTCGATTTCAATACTGTTGTCTCATTGTACCAGGTTTTCAGACGATGCCTGTCCAGGGGGTAGTGTTAATCGATGTTGGCGCGGAAGTAAGTGGCTTGTGGCGATAATTGTAGAAGATTTGTCTTTAACCGAATTTCCCATAGGGGAGAGCCTATTACCGTACATCTTTACTATTACTATACTATTACTACTACTATACTACTATACTATTACGTTACGTTTTTCATATTTAATAAAAAAACTCAAACCTTATCACTCACCATTAGAATCAGCTTAAAAACTACACAATTTAGTTCCTTAAAGCTTTTCTCTATCTCCAACGGTTACCGACATATAAAATCTAAACACAGTACTTTGTATTTTGGGGCTCCAATGTGAGTCTTAAGGACGAAAAGCCAAAATTAATATTTCACTTATCAATCTATGTTTTTGGATGAAAATTGATATTTTACTTCTTGTGGTTAAGATCCATCAATTTATGTCTGAAAATCATGGCTTATGTGTTTATCATAGCAGCTATCCTGCATACTCTTTTCCCATGTTAATCATGTGGAGAATAGGCAAACTTCTTTGTTTATGGACAGATGATGATAAAACTTGGAAATTGCCAAAATAAAAATAAAAATTGTTTATGCTGGAAACGCCTACTTTCAGTTTTCCTCACAGCGGCAAACCTGCATACTCTTCCATGTTAATCTTATGGAGAATAGGCAAATAAATATCTCTCAAAATTATCGATAGATATTGATAAAACCTGTCATATATTATTATTATATTATTGGTTTAGCAATTCGCTGAGTACGCATGTCTGCTGCAACTGGGGTATTTGGGTAATATTACAACTTAACTCAGAAACAGTTCTGTAGAGTCGATACAAGCAAACAGTCGAACATGAACCACGACATCGCAGATAACATAAACAAAACAACAGAGTTAAAGACTTTTTAATGTTGTAATTATCAGGCTATTGTCACTCATTAACTACTTCAATATGTAAATTGAAGTTAAAATAAAAATATTTAATAGCTTTTAAACAATCGATTTAGATTATATTTCTATTATAAAGGAATATCTTTCAACCATATTGTGTTTGTAAAATCAAAATCCATTTTTTCTATTATTGTTAGCGACAAGAAGACAGGTTCTTTGACAAATCAAACGGTGGTTTTTAATTAATAATTTCCACCAAGATGAGTATTTTGAATCCCCTTGAAAGACGTTTCCGTTTTTCATAAATGTTTTGAAAAGAGAAGACGGTTTGTTTTATTATGAATACTCTCTTGCTTTTGATGATGAAAAAGGATATTTGAATCACCTTACACCCCCGACAAAGGATGTTTTAAGATATAGCTTTTCAGATGAAACTCCAAGATGAGTCTTGGGAAAAAACCTTTTTTTATAATTTTTGGTTCGGAATTAATACATTTATAAAGAATGCATTCAATTTTTAGCGAATTTTATCTGTATAACATTAATTTTTGTTTTCTTAATTATTACCCGGTTATATTTATATTTTATTGTTTAAATTAGTTTATAATTTTGGATTTGTTGGAAAATCAATCGAAATTTTATTGTTAAAATAAATAACGAAATATAGTTTTTTTTTCTAGCAAATTTCCCGCAAACTAGAAGCTATTACCATAGGTCTCATGGCAAGACTTAAGACCGAGACCATGAATTTCGTCTTTAGGTATAGAGGCAAAAAACAATAGTCGTTAAAATATACCTATATATCTGTATATATAAGATATATAAAATATTCCTATATATTTATATCTTTTTTTTATATTTTTTTTTATTTGTGTTGTTTTTGTGTGTGTGTGTGTGTGTGTGTGTACACGATAACTCTTGTAAAAATGGTCCGATCAAGACCAAATTTGGTAGAAACTGAAGTCCTACATTTTTGACGAGTTCGTAATCCAGACGTAACGGTCAATGGGAACGGGTAGTTAGGTGGGTTTTGTACTCAAAAATTGTTTTTTTGCGTTTTTCATACATAGTTGATTTTTTTTAATTTTATCTTTAACCTTTAGAACCAGTTAAAAAAATTACACAAATAAGTTCCTTAAAGTTATCCTTTATCTTTATTTTTGGATGAAATTTGAAATTTAGCTTCAAGTGGTTGAGCTAAACTTGTCTTTTATGTTATCATAGCTTCAAAATTCACTTTATATGGACAGATTTATGTTTCTTTTTAAAATATTTTAAAACATTGTTTAATATTCAGAAAGGAGCTCTGAACTTTTATTTTGTTTAATAAGACAGAAGAACATTTATTTTATTTTAAAAAGGGTAGGTAATGCCAAACACCACAGCCACAGAATTCATGTCCACTTGTCTCTAGACATCATTGTTTCGATGTCCTATTGTTCACTGTTTCTTATCGCTCACGACGGGTAGGCTACCTGGTCGAGTAGCCACTCTGTCCAAGTCCACGGCCCACGTATGATCTTAGTACCGGCCACCTCATTTATGCCTCATTACCTCAAGTAAACGTTTTAGTTATTTTATCATACATTCAATATTTTAACTAGTGTCTAATCTCTTTTAATTTAACCAAGTTCAAGTATTATTTTATTTGCATTCATTAAACTATAAAACTCTTATCAAGAAGCTAGTGTCATGGGCGGTATCGCGACTTCCGGGTACCTACGAAGTGGCTACAACTATTAAAATACTTTGCGTGCGAACATCAAAAAAGAAGAAAATTTCAACACCAAGGACCATGCCTGAAGTGAGATGCCAACGTCATTTTTGTGTTGGGATCCATTGCGTCATTGTCCACTTACGTCGGAACTGGAGTTTGTAAGGTATGTGTTTCAATATCAAAGAGTTCATTCTACACATTCATTATTGTCCTTGCGGACTGGTCCTTTCCTATAGATATTTCACTTCTGATTAAAATTTAATATTAACTATTATATCTCTTTTCTTTTTATGGATATTTCTCATATTTATACAGTTGATAATTTTTTGTTATTTTTTCAATTGTTTAAATGACCATGATTTAGATACAATAAAATTTTAGTATATACATAGAAATCAGAAAAAGGAGTCTATTTACCTTATCTTTTGTTTAACCTTATTATTTTTAAAATAAATATAAAAAACTATTAGAATTCATCAAATTCATTTCACTTTGTTTTTCAGTTATTTTTGTGTCAAGATCTTTATTCTGATTTATATTAAAGCTTTTCATAACATTTTTAAAATACTCTTTTTTTCCTCTTTCTTTTAATTAAAGATATTATTTTCATCTTGACAAAATATAGCTGTGTGACGGCTGTGTGATTCAGTTTTTATTAAAGTGGCTACGAACTAAAATAAGAAGAAACATTCAAAAGAAGAAAGTTTGACAAATATTAGTATTGATAATCCATTGAAATATACTTACGTCGGAACTGGAGTTTGTAAGGTATGTGTTTCAATATCAAAGAGTTCATTCTACACATTCATTATTGTCCTTGCGGACTGGTCCTTTCCTATAGATATTTCACTTCTGATTAAAATTTAATATTAACTCCCCAACAGTTATATCTCTTTTTTCTTTACTTTTCATCGGTATTTTTTACCCGTTTTTTATTTTTTAATATTTTCTAATACTTGGAAGAAACAATAAATTATATTTTTGGTATATGCAAATAGAAGAATTATAAATATGCACGCAAACTATTACTGACCTTGTCTTGTCTTGTTTAACCTTAATGTCTTACTGACCTTTAAATACTAGCCAAATCGTCAAATTTCATAACGTCATGTTCCTAGGTCACGCATCATTTTTTGAAGTGTTTTCTTCATGTATTTGTCCATTTGGCATATAGAGTTTAGTTCTGTTTTGTGTTGGTTTAGTAAGATATAAACTCTGTATATTAATGCATTTCAAAATACATTCTGCTGAATTGTCAATTTGACCTTGTCTATTAGCCATGGAGTAGTGGTCTAGCGTAGGAAGGCGTTCCATGGCTGTGTGGAGTAAACACACAGCCATGTAATCACCGGGGCTCCCCTGCTCTTTCTTCCAACAGTTTTAAAACCTCTTTTTTATCTCTTTATTCTCCTCTTTTGAAAAAGTAATAAGCTAAGTTTTACACAACCTTGCCTTGACAAAGGATGCAATATATGTTGACTTACTTGTGCTTGACAGGCTGTAAAATACCTGTTTGCAAGTTTTATTTGATGTGAAATGACTTTTTAGGATTCCCTTAAAGATTACGGAGTTGTTACATTTATTTCATACGCTCACTTTGTATAACAAATAGTTGATTAAAAAATTAGGCCTCGCGGTCAAGACTGTATGAATGAAGAGTCTCTTAACTTTCGTCATGCAAAGAGTGTACAAAAAAACAAAATCAGGTCTTACTCTCTCTCTCTCTCTCTCTCTCTCTCTCTCTCTCTCTCTCTCTCTCTCTCTCTCTCTCTCTCTCTCTCTCTCTCTCTCTCTCTCTCTCTCTCTCTCTCTCTCTCTCTCTCTCTTTTTCTATAAACCTCTCCCGGTATTATTCCGCGGGCCAAGATTGTACCAATTCTTCGTCCAATTACTAGCTCGAATATCCAACAAGTTTAGCCGAATAAAGTTAAATTGCTTGAAAACTATCTCCCTTCTAATTTATATAAAATATTTTTTACTTATTTACTTATATATTTTTACTTATATAAACTTATTTACCACATAAGACAACGATACACATTGTCTCGTTTGTTGCTTTGATTTAAAAAATTATATTTTATTGAATATTATTACGAGACAGAATATTATTTAGGCGGACAGACGAAAAACTATAACCATAGTACCCATTTTCTTAATTTAAAGTGTATTTTTTATCCAAAGAATAATAAGAATAAAGAATTAATAAGAAATCGTTGCTAGGATTGGAGGACATGATTACACTATTATTTATTAAAAAATCTATCATAAAATTTTTAATCCCAAAGAAGGATAATATCAATGACAAATCAACTACAAACTGAAATAAAAATACCCCGTCGCAGCAAACCTGCGTACTCAGCGAATTTCCAAATCAATAACATAATACTGTAATAATAATATATGACAAGTTTTATCATTATCTGCCAATAAGTGTAAGAGTTATTTGCCTATTCTCCATAAGAATAACATGGTGTTAACATCAGTTTTTTGAGATAAATGGATGGATTTCAACCAAATAAAGCTAAATATCAAGTTTCATCCAAAAATATAGATTGATGAGTGAATAGTCAATTTTGGCTTATCATCCATAAGAATAACGTTGGAGTCCCAAAGTGCAACGTACTGTGTTTGGATTTTATAATATGTCGGTATATTAATACTGTTTTTTTAGCCTATACTTATTTTTGTTCGTACACGTTATACTAGAAACCCACGGGGTCTTCCCCACTGGGAAGGGTCGTTAAATTTGCACACATCGTTGGAACATGTGAATCCTTTGATACATCCTGTGAATAATCATGGGATTTTAGTTCAAATAGAAGACTGCACATTTCAAGACTGCCCTAGCAACATGGTGATATTATTACACTAAAAATAAGATCTACCGTTGTTCAAACACTGTTGTATACTGGGAGAATTTTTCTCCTGGAACATTTAGCATTAGCCAAACCCCATTAAAATAGCAGAATTTTGTGGAAAATAATAACTTGAAATTTAGTTTACCACATTTACAATATTATTATTACTCAATTTTGTTTTAGTCATTCATAAATTTATTTGATTAGGTTTTAGTACATCTAATCACTTATATTATTTAAATAATCGTTTTAAAATATTTAAGCTAGAATCAATGCATTAGACGAGAAGTTTACTCAATCGTCAGCTTGATCACCTCATTTGGGGATTGAGGTGGAGGACCAAATTATTATCCTTATTGGACTGAATAAGATTCTAGATAATTATTCTAACTTTTATCCTTACACAATGAGTGTGATATGTGTGCGTCGTACGTGTTTTGGATGGTATTAGTCGCACACACACGACACTGGTCACATGTTTACCCTCCTCCCCACATATCAGTGGCATTTGGATATCGTTCACATACTATGTCAACATTTAGAATTCCTAAAAATGTCATACCTTAAACTGATTTGTTTGGGTTTAGGTTTAGAATAACAACATTTAACTTGTGTGAAGATATTTTAAAGTAGTCTCATTTCTTTACATGATGTCATAAGTGTAATGGAAATATTTTATTTATAAATAAATATAATAAGTTAGTTATAAATTAAGTGAAGTATATATTTAATAAATATAAATATTAAGTTAAAAATAGTACTCTTAATATTTAAACGGACAACTTAATGGGCTTAAGGAAACTTAGAATATTTAATAGTAATGTTTAAATGTTCTGTAAAATATTTTAGGGGTGTTAAAGCCAATAAAACCTTTATCTAAGAAATATAAAATCTGAACTTATATATAATACACTTTATATGTTTACCTTTATATTTTAAGATTTTAACATGTCCATCTAAAAAACCTTAAAATTAGAAATGCCAACACTTGATAACACTCATATAAACAAAAGCTATAAAAACCCACAGCAAACACCAATGCTGCTAACACTCGAACACAAGATTACAGGACAGAGTGCTCCATCAATTAGTGAGTCACTTCTAATTAATCAGGTCTACCAACTGTAACGGATAAAGTGCCCTCCAGCCGCGAATATCCCTCGCCCTCCGCCCTAGGTTTGTTTACATTCTTGTCTCAAGACGTCATATTTCCCCTCATTAATTACTTCTGATTTTATTCGTGGGCTTACGGTACGATAGATTGTCTAATTGGACGCACCTCGCACTGCGGTTGGTCACCAACACTCTGCGGTCATGTTCAGTACAGTACCGAACATAATACATTTATTTGTTAATTTCGATTTCCACTGTGAACCAATGTGAACCACTTGGGAGCCAATGTGAGTGTTTCTGTATAATTTCTGTTAGTTACAAAATAATAGGTAATGCAGACATTTCAAATAACCAATGTTCAAAAAGTCGTTTGTATTTTTTTAACTCCCTTATTTACATAAGCCGGATGAATTAAAATTATTACGGCTAAAATACCTTACTTACATAGTCCAGTTTTCATCAAATATTATGTCTAGTTTCGAGGTATATGAGTAAAAGTAAAAGTAGTAATGTGTCAACAAACTAATTATGCTATCAAGGTAAGAAAAATGTTATATGTTTACAAACAGTATTTAATCCGTAGGAATGTTGTTAAACGACAAAAAGTTCGGTCTTTAATTTAATTAATTTAATTTTTTTTTATTAATTAATTAAATTTTAAGCCATTTAAAGCTGTTACATACTGTAGAAACTAATTACAAAACGAATCGTGTAATAGAGACATCTTAGAAACTGAATTTATTTTGTCATTAAATTTCAAAATACCAATACCAATGACTAAATACTTAGTGTTGGTCAATCAGATAGGAATCATCAAATCCTGCGTAGCAGTGTACAAGCATTTACAAGGTGCTGTTCTGCCGGCCACGTACAAACTCTAAATATTCCATTTATATTCAAATTGAAGCTCCCCCTCTTGTATATGAATGTGTAACGACTACTAGCATCGGCGCTTATGTGGTGTCTTCACACAGTACTGTATATTGAGCTTACGGCTATTATGGTGTGTATCAATTTCCACTTGGATCAAGCTAAGTAAAGATTAAAACTGGATCTGTTAAACAATAACCACGGACTAGTTGAGCTAATTGATCTAGGTGAGCAGCGTTGACAAATAACTAAGAGTCATAATTGATGCAATGCGAAAGGAAAGTGCATTTTACAATTAACATTGAACATTCTTAGTATGGAGATGTTAAGAGTATTTTTTAACTGTTTAATCAAAGTCAAGAAACAAAACCAAGCGAATTTTCTCAGCTTTTTGGAATATACGTTTTGTTAAATTAATTATACTAATCACTATCGTATCGGCACTCGGCATCGCATTTAGATCATGAACCCAGAAGGTGTGATGCAGGATCTCTATCTTGTTGCCTCTTCTCATACCTCGGCTTCGTATCTGACTCGTAAAGCCAGAAGGTGTGATGCAGGATCTCTATCTTGTTGCTTCTTCTCATACCTCGGCTTCGTATCTGACTCGTAAAGGCAGAAGGTGTGATGCAGGATCTCTATCTTGTTGCCTCCTCTCATAACTCGGCTTCGTATCTGTTAATAAAGGTGTGATAATTTATCGTGTTTCTTCTCATACTCTTTGTATCTGACTCGTAAAGCCAGAATTACAGGACTTGTTTTCTCATTCTTCGTATCTGACTCGTAAACCAGAATGATTTGGATTTATTGTTGCTCTTCTCATACTTTCGTTTGACTCGTAAACAATTACAATTTATCTGTTGCTCTTCTATCCTTTACTATCAACAATTACATTTTCTTGTTGCTGTTCATACCTCGGCTTCGTATCTGACTCGTAAGTAATGTACAGGATCTCTATCTTGTTGCTTTCTCATACCCGGCTTTGTATGCTCGTAAAGCCAAGGTGTGATGCAGGCTCTTGTTGGTCTTCTCATACTGGCTGTATTGACTCGTACGAAGGTGTGATCAGGATTTTTTGGTTTAATGGCTGTAATCTGACTCGAAAAGCCAGATTGTTATGCAGGATCTATCGTGTTGAAGATCTCTCATACCTTTGTATTGACTCGTAAAGCCAGAAGGTGTGATGCAGGATCTCTATCTTGTTGCTCTTCTCATATCGGTTTGTATCTGATGTAAAGCCAGAAGGTGTGATGCGAATCTTATCTGTTTTTTCATATCGTTTTGAATTGACTCGTAAAGCCAGAATATGCAGGATCTCTAATTGTATCTTCTCATAACTCGGCTTCGTATCTGACTCGTAAAGCCAGAAGGTGTGATGCAGGATCTCTATCTTGTTGCCTCTTCTCATACCTCGGCTTCGTATCTGACTCGTAAAGCCAGAAGGTGTGATGCAGGATCTCTATCTTGTTGCCTCTTCTCATACCTCGGCTTCGTATCTGACTCGTAAAGCCAGAAGGTGTGATGCAGGATCTCTATCTTGTTGCTTCTTCTCATACCTCGGCTTCGTATCTGACTCGTAAAGCCAGAAGGTGTGATGCAGGATCTCTATCTTGTTGCCTCTTCTCATAACTCGGCTTTGTATCTGACTCGTAAAGCCAGAAGGTGTGATGCAGGATCTCTATCGTGTTGCCTCTTCTCATACCTCGGCTTCGTATCTGACTCGTAAAGCCAGAAGGTGTGATGCAGGATCTCTATCTTGTTGCCTCTTCTCATAACTCGGCTTTGTATCTGACTCGTAAAGCCAGAAGGTGTGATGCAGGATCTCTATCGTGTTGCCTCTTCTCATACCTGACTCGTTTTTACGAGAGTTATCGTGTTCACTGACACATATATACATGTACATTAGTACATATGTATACATCTAAAACTTTTAACAACTATTGTTTTTGGCCCAGGGCACCTCAAAACAAAAGTCACATGGTCCCGTACTTTAGTATTGCTATGATATCTACGGTAATAGCTTCTACCCTATGGGAAATTCGCTGAAATGTCCTAAAGAAATGAGATAATAATCGGAAGTATTTAAGTATATCTCTTCTATAAGTAAATTATATCTGTAATTCCTTTGTTGTTATATGAACATAAACTACAAACCGTGGTTCAATATAATATATTTTATTTAAATATGAAAAAATAAAGGAGAGGAAAAAGAAAAAGTATGAGAAAGAATGTAGTTATTGACAAAGTATGCACGACAGGTACTGATATTGAATTCAAAGTGGGATATTAAATTCTTGCACACTCCACAGCACTTAGTGTAACTTTGAACACTCGTGTGATATTACATACTCGTATATCCCAATTTCAAGCGGTTAAAGATACTTTCTTGAAAACTTATTATTTATACGTAGTTCACTTTCAGTCATCTGAATTTTGTACGAATTATAATTTCAAGTAAAATATGATCATGATTATATTCGGCATCCAATAGTTTACAATATTTATTAGAACTTTAATTTATAACAACAAATGAGAGACAATTTATAGTGAACATACTCGGATGTGTCCGAACATGCATGAAACATAGTGAACATTAACATTGTGTGCTATGTTTTATATAATGGTCAATACTTTTCACTCAATAAAACTTCTCAAATGACTCAAACGATTTCGATTAATAAAACAGACAAGTATTATGACTTTAAAATTTTAGCCTAAAATGAATTCATAGCGTTCTTATTTTTAGGAAGTCAAAAAGATCTCTGAACATACATAAGCATCAAAAACATACGTAATTACAAATTAATCGAAAAGTTTAAGAATGTCTTAAGTTCCGGGTTTATTTCGTCATAACCACCATTATGATTTACATCAAAGTTTTTTTACCGACGAACGGATTGGAGTGTTGGGTTATTTGGTAAGAAGCTTTACAACATAGGTTCCTATGTCTGAATATGTTCGTATTTATTTTTCTGTACGAAATAGGTAAGAAATATGTCTAAGAGGAATGTAATCAGTTTCCCCCCTGTAATTCAGTTATCCCCTAGAGAAAGACATATCCTTGTCAAAAAACTAGTTTTTCGATGTTAACATATAGAATGGTGGACATTTACATTTTTGAATGTCAAAATACACAAAAAATAGTAGATTTTCCAAAAATATCTATAGTATTTTAGAAACAAAACAAAAAATATCAATACAAATTTAGCAAGATCTTAAACGTTTAAATTATCTATTTCGGACAATATATTATAATGTTAAGATTTTTCGTTATCCAATACTATAATACGAGCACGGCTTGTGTATGTATTAGCACACGGATATCGAAAACGGCTCTAACGATTTTCTTAAAATTTTGGAAATAACTAATTTTTGAGTAGAAAATAAGTTCTAGATAGGTCTAATGTCCAAGAAAATTCCGGTTTTCTTGAAATATTAAGTTTAAAATCTAAAAAATTAACATTATGCTCATTGAGAATCAAAATGTAAACAATACAAATCAAAACATCTGTTTATAACCGTTTTACGGTTGTTGATTGAAGATGGAGGTAAAAAATATGTGAATAGAAGTTTTGCATAAATATTTATTTTATGTATGAAAGAAAAATTATCAAATTACTAAACAATTCGTAAAAGCTAACGGTTAAAATAATTGTGAGAAAGGTATTTCCAAAATATTTCTTGTTTTGATTGAAAACGTATTCATTGTATTGCTTGAAGCCACTGTAACATACCAATTAACTGGTGTAAATTAAATTTCTCTTTTGCTTTGCAATCGTCATTTCTTTTCTAACAAAATCAGTTGGTCACAGGCTAATAATAACTGTATTGTAAATTATCCATAATTAAATACAGTATAAAATCAGCTAAAACAATTGAGGTTGACCAAAAAACCCTTTAACGGCGACCCGAGCTTTGCCGACGCCGTAGCAGAGTGGCTAGCACTTCAGGTTTCACGTGCTGGAGACTATGAGATCGATCCACCCGGGGACTATATATTTGCTCAGTGTTTATGCTATATTTAATTAAGGTGTATGAAATCGGTTTTATTTAAACCATATAAATGTTTTCATTAAGTAATTTTTTTTTTAATTTTGCTAATTAACTTGTATAATACATATCCAATACTATAATACGAGCAAGGTTTGTATATATATATATATATATATATATATATATATATATATACAAGTATATATATATAAGTATATATATATAAGTTCTAGATAGGTCTAATGTCCAGAAAAATTCGTGTTTTCTTGTAATATTAAGTTTAAAATCTAAAAATTTATCATTACGCTTATGGAGAATAAAATGTAAACAATACAAACCAAAACAGCTGTTTATAACCGTTTGACAGTTCTTGATTGAAGACGGCAAAGAACAATATGTGAATAGAGGTTTTTCATAAATATTTATTTTATGTATGTAATAAATGTAAAATTATCAGGTTACTAAACAATTTGTAAAAACTTAAGGGTAACATAGCTTTGCGAAATAATAGCAGGAAAGAGTATTTCCAAAATATTCCGTGTTTGGATAGAAAACGTATTTGTTGTATTGCTTGAAGCCACTGCAACAAACCAAATAATTGGCGTAAATTAAATTTCTCTTTTGCTTTTCAATCCTCCGTTCCTAACAAAATCAGTTGATCACAGGCTAATAATAACTGTATGGATAATTAAACAGTAAATGATCTGCTAAAATAATTGAGGTTAGCTAAAAGACGTTAAACGACATTGCTCATTTGACAGACGCCGTAGCCGAGTAGTAGCGTGTCGGCCTCAAGAACTAAAGGTCGCGAGTCCCACCACTAGACGCGATACTCTTTGTTCAGTGCTATATTAACTATGGTGTATTAAATCGGTTTTATATAAACCACATACATGTTTTCATTGAGTAATACATGTGTTTTAATTTTTCTAATTAATTTTTATAATGCATGTCTTATTCTAAACGAGCAAAGCTCGGTCACCATGTACTATGCCAAATATGTTTAGAGAACGACAATACAATTTAGTTCAACAAAATTAAACAAATCATGGAAACTAAATTAGAATAATATTTATTAAAATTAAAGGATAATTTTTTTTTATAAAAGTAAGGTCTTATATTTTATAAGTAAATTTGAGGCCTAACACTTGATATACAATATATTTAAATATTTATACCTTTAAATATTTCAAACAATTATTATTAGTGAAAAATGTACTATAAATTGCATATAATTACAGTATTATACTTTATCTTTTACTACTTCCAGTCAATAGTTAAGAATAAAAAAACTCTAAACTTGTAATAAATAATCTGTAATAAACATGTGTTCCAAATTAATCATCTAATGTATGAAGGAAAACTCTTTATTGGGCTTATGAATATTTAAACCAAGAATAAGAGTCAGGAATATTTTCTAAGAATTATGTAGCAATGCAATGTAAAAAGTTAAATGCAAAGGATAAGAGTGATTTAGCAGGCAGATATTGATTTTACCTCTCACTCTTTCTCTCCCTCCCTCTTGCTAGCTCGCTCTTTTCTTCCTGTAATAGCTTTTCATATGGAACTTTATTCAAAACTCATGAATAGTAAAAATACGGATTAATTTAATCAGTTACCGTGAACCAATTGATAAACAATAGGGACTAGTTTATCTTTACCTAGCTCTACTTTGTTATTTCTCTCATTATGTATATCAAAATAATTTACTTCCATCATAACTGTTCAGGAAATGGTCTTCTAATTTTGTGGATGACAAGCTTAAACAGTATTATTTCAAAGTAAACCTATCGCAGTTGAAAAATATCGCAACTCTATCTTTGTATTTTCTACTTTTATCACGTACATTGATATTCTTTCCTTTTGTTAGAAAGCGGTCCAATCTCTCGCATTTCAACTGCTTAAGATTCACCTGTTATTATTTAGATCTGGTATGCAATTAAAACTCCAGTTACAAATTTTTCAAATCAGATCAAATCAAATTCAATTCTTTTACTCACCCTTAAACTTTACCCAGGATCTACTACATTTATAGCCATTTCCTTCGTTGATGTTTTATATTCAATTTTTTTGTGTGAAAAATAGTGTGTTTAGACACATATGATATTAAAGATACAGTTAACGACTCTATTAGATAAGTTATTTAGTATAGTTGAATCGGTCCTTTAAAATTCAAAAATAATTAGCGTATATAACATTAACATTATTATAACCAAACCTGTTGGCACCATTACATTAAACCTACTCAAGCAAAAGATTTCAGAATGTACTGAATTTTAAGTTAGAGATATTGTCCACTGTTTTAATATCCAATACTATAATACGTAACATACGTACGTAATACATTGTAACAAACCAATTAATTTATGTAAATTAAATTTCTCTTTTGCTTTTCAATCCTACACGCAAACATTTGTATTTTCTTTTACGTATACAATTTTGACACAATCACACCTAAACAATGTTGTACCTGAAATATACGGACCACACATTATTAATGCAATACTTAATTGGTATTAAGATGGAACTTAGAGTTCCATTTTGAAGTCTTGCCTTCTTAAAACTTGGTTGATCACATAGTCATCGTGTCCGAGAGTGTTATACGTATTGACGACGGACATGTTTTCAAAAAAATGTTAAAAACACAAGGCTTCAAAATAGAACTGAATATTCCGAAACTAGTCGTTTTATGACTAATTTAAGTTGTGTAAGTGATATTCTTTATTACAGGTTGTTCTACATAATCATGTCCGAGGCTGATACTTGAGCTGGGCAATCGAAGGTGATTCATTACCGCCAGCAGCCTCTCAATGAACAAAATGTCTGCTCTGCATTGCCCCCCCTAACACCACAGTTATTGTCACCCCTACTCTCACACGATGAGTGATTTCTCTTTCCATTACAGAGAGCTACTTTTGAGATTATGTACTTTAAATTGTTAATTTTTTAGGAAATTTTCATTCGATATAAAGAAGAGTTGTAAAACAAGATGAGCCAATAAAAATATTGGTTTCTTTAATATTAACTTTATAGTTTGTTTATTTCGAAAGAAAATCCTCCAATGTACTCTATTCTAGGTAAAATCCCTCATCATGTTTTAATTTCTCAAAATACACATGAACAACGATAGGAGATAAAGGAACGATTACTGGTTGCAAGGGGTTTGAGGTTTTTGTGGAGTTGTGACATTTCTGGCCGTAGGTTTCAACTCATATTAAGTAATAATGGGAGATAAAGGAACGATTACTGGTTGCAAGGGGTTTGAGGTTTTTGTGGAGTTGTGACATTTCTGGCCGTAGGTTTCAACTCATATAAAGTAATAATGGGAGGTAAAGGTACGATTACAGGTTGCAAGCGGTTTGAGGTTTTTGTGGAGTTGTGACATTTCTGGCCGTAGGTTTCAACTCATATTAAGTAATAATTGGAGATAAAGGAACGATTACAGGTTGCGAGGGGAGATGGTCTGTGAGGCTGTTCAATTAAGCTTTATGATCCTAATATAATAATTTTATCTGTGTATAGACCTTATAATAATGACGCAGTTTATTTTAACCACTATTTAACTTGCCTGTATAACATATTATGTTCTATGTATAAACCTAATTTTAATCCGATGGTATGAGCTGATTTTAATGTAAACTTTTTAAATTCAGAGAATTCAAAATTTAAAAATGAATTCATTAATTTGTTTAAATGTTTTAGCATTTGTATTTCAACGACTGAAATAACTCGTCCTGGTGTTAATGGCGGTGGTTCTTGTATCGACAATGTTGTCACAGACATTCATGTAAGTAGGAGAAATGCTTCAATAGTTCACACATTGTTGTCTGACCACTTTGCAGTATTATTACAGTTTAGTTTAAATGAAATGCACAAAGAAATAAAAAAGTGTGAAAGATGTAAACTTGAGAGAGTGAGAGTTATTAATGATAGTAACATTAAACTGTTTCATAGTATCCTTAGTACTATAAATTGGTGTGATGTATATTTACAGGATTCCTGTGATAATAAGTTTATTACATTTTTTTAATTATTTATGTGGGCTGTGCATGGTACTTTTCCATTAATTAAATCTAGGCCTAAGACATATAATAGGCTAGACAAGAAATGGTATACAGGTGAGTTGCTTGAATTAAAGGAACAGTGTGATAAATATTATAGCCTATCCAATATTTCAGTATTGTCTGCGTTCATTTTCAATTGTTGGAAAATTACAAATCTTGCAAAAAACTATATAAGAAAAAGGTTAGCATGGCTAAAATTTCATATTTTCAAACAAAATTAACTTTGCACAAAATAAAATTAAAGTCATTTGGAAAGTTGTCAATAGTTAAAGTAATTCTAATCGTAAGTATGTCAACAAGCTGTGGATATTGACTCTGATACATTTATTGAATTTTTTATTGAAAGTGTTTCTAAAGTCGGTCACAGTGTCAAAAGTAATTTAACTGATTGTACCTCTTTTTTGAATAATTTTATTTGTCTAAATACCCAGTTTAGTTATAGCAGTGTTAGTGTACGAGGCTATGTAGGCTATGTAGGCTCGTAGAGGCCATATATAAGAAAACTGCAAGATTAAGTAACAGTAAATTCTTTCATTATTAAGCTATCTGCTGATTTCATAAGTGAAGTTCTAACATACTTATTTAATGAAACAATATGGTTTTACTTTTCCAAAACAGCTTAAAAAATGTTAAAGTGTTACCTTTTCATAAAAAAGGGGCTTTAAGTGAAAAAATAAATAAAAAGGCCATTGTGCCAGTTTTATCTAAGCTTTTCGAGTCTTTACTTTATGATCAACTGACTACTTATTTTGAAAGCAATAATATTTTTACTCAAAAATAACATGGTTTTAGAAAAAATAGAAGTATCCCTCAAGCAGTCTCAAGACTTGTTAATGGTTTAGTTGATGAGTTGGAAAAAGGTTTTTTGTCTCTATTCCCTCTTTTGATATGACCAAGGCCTTTGACACGGTTCAGCATTCTACTTGGCAATGAGCTGTCTTACTATGGGCTTTCAAACAACTCAGTAAAACTTATGTTGTCTATGTTGCAAAATAGAACACAATTTGTTTTTAATAATGGTAACTATTCCAAAGGTCTAATTGTGCAGTATGGCGTCCCGCAAGGGTCAATTTTAGGCCCTATACTTTTAATATATACGTTAATGATTTGCCAACTAACATAGATAATAATTACAATGATGGTTTTTTATTTGCTAATGATTTTGGATTAAAATTGGTTGTTTCTACAACCAACTAAAAAAAAGTAAAATCAAAACCAAGTGAATAAAATCAAAATCAGCTAACTCTTTGTTTCTACAACTAACTAGTTAGCTAGTTTTGATTTTACTCACTCATGCTTCGAAGCTGGTGTTCCGCAAATAACTTATCCTTGAATAGGGAACAAATCTGTGATATTACTTTTAGTTATAATATAATTTCTATAATACAAGATTACCAGTATAGGACAGTTGTGATTCATTAAAATTCTTAGGTATTATGTTGGACTCTAGTTTAAGTTGGACTAGCCATGTTGAATTGGTAATTAAAATGTTTTATAAAGTTGCTGTTTCTACTTAGAAGGCTTAGTTCATGTATGAACCAGGATGTTCTTTTGAATGTTAATTTTTCTCAAATAAACAGAATCATTAGTCATTGTGTCATTCTTTGGGAAACAGTTCTTCTTATAATAAAATATTGATTCTTCAAAAAAGGTGGTTAGAATTATATGCAATGTTACTTATCGCACTCACTGTAAATTACTTTTTCAAAAATTAAAAATCTTGACACTCCTGTCTCTTTACATTCTATCATCTATTTGTAATGTGCATAGCAATATTAGTAACTTTCTCACAAATAGTGATATTCATGAGCACAATACGAGGAATAAAAATAATCTTAGGGTACGTCAATATCGTTTTACCTCCTCATAAAAGAACTATCAATTAAACTTTTTAATAATCTTCCTGCTTGGTTGAAAATACTGTTACCCTGTCGTTCCAATCCAAAATGAAGGAAATTTTAATAAATGAGTGCTTTTATCATTCTCGCATATCTTTTGGTATTATTTTATATGGAGCATCATCTAATGGAAATTTACATAGAGTACTAGTTTTACATAAGCAAGCTATTCGCATAATGTTAGGTCTAAATTGGCATGATTCAGTTAAAGAACATTTTACTAACCTGGGTATCTGTACTGTTTTTGGTCAGTATGTTTTTATTTAATTTTGCATGTAAAAATAAACTTACCTAAATTCAAACCCCTTGGTTTGTACCACAATTATTTCACAAGAAATAGAGAAAACCCGTCATTTAAAGTTCACAACCTTAAATTCATGGACAAATCTCCCTCATATGCAGGGATTAGGTGTTATAACTGTCTGTCTGATACCATAGCCAGGCATAAAGGATTTAAGAAAGTTCAAAAAAGAATTAATTAAAGAGTTATGTTTTAACAAAACCAATTTATTCTTTAGATGATAGTTTATGTAAATTTTGTGTCCTTTCCACTTTAAACTGACTAAATCTTTAGTTGTAGTAATGATTTTTGTTTTAATTTTGTTTAGATTCTGATACCTAAAATAATAATTATAGTATTTTTATGTAATATTTTGATGCCATTTATGTACAATTCCTTTGCCACACTGAATAAAGAAATTTTGACTATTGACTATTATTGACTATGTAAATGACATTTTCAATGTTTTCTATAATCAATGTATTGATTATAGAAGGAATAATAAAAACATGTAACTTACCAGTCAACATGTCCACTCGGCTCTAGGAACTTGTAATTTTCTGTTTGTTTTTTGTAAAAATGGTAACCTATAATTAGGCTAGGTCATATTGTATTTTTATATTACGATATATTTATGTTTTGCTCATTATTGTCTATTGTAGTTCTATCCAATGTGTTTACTGGTATTGTCTAGCAATTTTGTTATTGTATTTTATTCTTGTGATAATAATTTACCATGACATTGTGAATGTATTTTCTTTTATCTTTACACTACAGTAAAGTTCTTGATTCTTGATACGACGTCACCGTTACAAATATTGGTCCGAGGGATTGCCAATTCTCACTCAAATCTAAGACAGGTCCATGCCAAAAAAAAAAACTGACAACAAACGTAGAAACGTAGATCAGCATCTTAAGTGTTCTAGAACAAAAACTTTTTTTGATAATTACTCATGAATATTGCGTAGATTTAAAGTCGATTAAAATAACTAAAGAGCTATAATAGACCACCGTCGCATGATGAAATTACTTTCCACCTGAATAGCTTCTAGACGTGCAATTTCCGTTCCTATATGAACATTTTTGTTCTAATTTAAAGTTTCATTAAAACGACACTGTCACGAGCGGTTCATATATCTAACCAAATAGTTTAAGTTACTCTACTTAACAATACAGTATTATATAAACATAAGCTCTTTATGTTAAAAGTACCAATAAATACTCTGAAAGTAACATCATTAAGAGGATCATTATTAAACAGAAATTGAAAACCGTTGTATTATGAGTGCTGAATGATACAGATTGTTCATAACGATAAGGATTCGAGACAAATCAGAGCTCAGCTTTTGACGAAAGTTATGGTGTTATGAAATTTAATGAAATGCAAAATCAGCTGATTTATCAACAAAATTAGTGAGTTTTAGTGGCTAACCTCAAATGTAAGTTTTGAACCATTCACAGAATAAGAATAACGTAATTCGCTCATCAGCTGATTACTCCAAGAATTAAATACACACCAATTATTTATTGATACCCTGAATATTGTAATGGTCGTAGATAAATTAAATATAACTCTCTTGTTTTTAAAAGACTGAATATTGTTTGTCGTAGATAAATAAATTATATAGATAGATAGTTATAGGTCGAGGTTACACTTGTAGCGTAGGAGAGGGTCACCGGTGACATGGTCAGTGTCAACGGTGGTAAAGGTGGGCGTGAGGTCGAGGTTACACTTGTAGCGTAGGGGAGTGTCACCGGTGACGAGGTCAGTGTCACCGGTGACGAGGTCAGTGTCACCGGTGGTAAAGGTGGACGTGAGGTCGAGGTTACACTTGTAGCGTAGGGGAGTGTCACCAATGACGAGGTCAGTGTCACCGTTGGTAAAGGTGGACGTGAGGTCGAGGTTACACTTGTAGCGTAGGGGAGGGTCCCCGGTGACGAGGTCAGTGTCACCGGTGGTAAAGGTGGGCGTGAGGTCGAGGTTACACTTGTAGCGTAGGGGAGGGTCACCGGTGACGTGGTCAGTGTCAACGGTGGTAAAGGTGGACGTGAGGTCGAGGTTACACTTGTAGCGTAGGGGAGTGTCACCAATGACGAGGTCAGTGTCACCGTTGGTAAAGGTGGACGTGAGGTCGAGGTTACACTTGTAGCGTAGGGGAGGGTCACCGGTGACGAGGTCAGTGTCACCGGTGGTAAAGGTGGGCGTGAGGTCGAGGTTACACTTGTAGCGTAGGGGAGGGTCACCGGTGACGAGGTCAGTATCACCCCCTCCCACACACGCCTCCTTCCCACTGGTCATTTGCTGTGTCCACCCTCCTTCAACTGTTCGCATCCACTTGCAAGAATTAAGTCTAAAGTCTTAATCGGCGTGAATCTAAGCATTTCCATCAACGGATTTTCTACCATGATATACAATCTTAAATTATATTAAATCATGCAATCAATCCTAGAAAATATCTTAAATGCCAATGAATCTGGGGTAACCATGATTGTGATTTTCTAAGACATTTATTTTTATCTTAAATGTGAACTTAAATGCGTAAGGCTACCTTCGTAATCAATGGAAGGTGGTCGGATGACCCTATCCTACCCTGTTTTTTTTTGTTAACTTTATGTGCCTTTTTCACAAAATTGTATGAGATATCATCATAACTTTATTTCTATCTTTAAATACACACTAAAACCTTTGATCCGGGGGTTTTAATTTTTACTTTAAATTTTTTTTTTCAAAAATTGTCTTTATAAAGTAGTTTTTTTATTTATAACATAGCATAAATAATTTTACCCTCAGATCATGGTCAAAGCCCGGGTCAAAGTGTGAACATTTACTTTTTCTTCAATCAAAAAAATTGTGAAGATATATTTAGAGGGTCCTAATAAAAAGGTACATAAGCGATCCAAAATTAAACTTTTGGTGAATCGCAATTGAAAATGTTGGTCATCTTAAGAGGGCGTCCAAACGACTCATAAAATCACGGCGCATTGTTTCATATAAATTTGGATAATACGAATTAGAACAAAATTATGAAATGTGTTTTTAATAATTTGTTATCAATTACTGAACAACTTTATGCAAAAAACAGAAATCGAGAATTTTGATCCAGTGGGTCATTCGGCTCCCTTTTCTTCTGTAAAGTTCTGATCTCGTGTTTCTAGAATAGTAAACTTTAATATGAGTTATGTCTCAGGTATAATTTGGTTTAAACTGTGTATAAAAATTACTGACATTTTATTGCTATTAAATGTTTTAGGAGTTTCATTTGGATTTATTATTTATTATTGAGTTTTAAAATAATTTTCACCATAAAAGTTTTTTACAAGAGTAATTTACAAAACCTTAAAGATTTCCGATCTGTCAATATTAATTGATAATTGTGATATTTAATTAATCGTTTCAATCTATAGTAGCCTCTCTTATGTAAGGGTACCATATATGTGACATGGCCTTACAATATGCTACACACTTAGGGGTTATGTAGAAATGTATCTAAAATGCAGTTTTAATCGAAGGTGATTCACGAGGATCGGCCCCCACCCTCAATCGGCCAGAGTGTCTCTATTGTCCCCTCCCCTAACAATCCATCTACCCCCGACATATAAACCCGTTGTTATTCCCCTTCTATTTCTTCCCTTCCTTCCATTCTACAAATGTTTTTTCCTCTGTGAACTGTTTAGAGAGACTCTTTTTGAAATGATGTATAGATTTTTCTACTTTTCCCGACGCGACTTGTATTCACAGAACAAAGTAAAATAGCAGCTTACCTGCACAGTCAGAAATTTTTCAATAATTTATGAATTAGGTGCTTGAAATGATCGACTAAGCTTGATCATAGGTTAAGTGCTGTTATATAACAAATATTAGTCTTCTACAGCATGAGTATAAAAAAATACTCATAACAATTAATAATTGATGTAACCCCTAGGAGTAACTTAGTAAGTGAGATGTCTGTTGTCATGAGCAGTATTAAAATCAGGATTTTTGTAATTTTTAACATGGATATGTCTTAGCTCTTGAGGGGGGTGTTAGCAATTTGCGCGACCAAAATTTGAAACAGTGACGTCATATGGTTAGTGACGTCATAGTTTGGTTATAAGAACAGCGGTTTATATGAACTGAAAACATCCTCTTTATACATACGTATCCATGATCTACCTTATTTCCCACTGGGAAATAAAAACAAAGATTTTTGCTATAACTATGGAACCACTTGAGGTATCAAGCTCACACTTGGTACGTGTATGAGTTGGCCTGCTAATAGGACCTATTTTTGTGCATAGGGTCAAATTTCTATTTTATATTATGTAAAATTTTAAGAAAAATTTCTACCATGAAAATAAAAATTTGAATTGGGACATTACTCAAATAACGAAGAATACCCCCGTCACAGCAGATCAGCGTACTCAGCGAATTTCTAAATCAATAACATAATAATAATAATATATGGCAAGTTTTATTATTATCTATCAATAAATATGAGAGGTATTTGGCTATTCTCCATAAGATTAACATGGGAAAGAGTATGCAGGTTCGCTGCTGTGAGGAACGCTGAAAGTAGGCGATTCTAGCGTAAAAAAATTATATATTGATCATTTATACCAAGTTCCATCAACATCTGTCCACAAATAAAGGAGATTACCTAATCTTAAATGATTAACATAGGAAAAGAGTATGCAGGTTAGCTGCCATGATAAACACATAAACTATGATTTTTATGCATAAATGGTTGGATCTCAACCACATGAAGGTAAGTATAAAGTTTTATCTATACTAAATATTGGTAATAAGTAAAATAATAATTTTGCCTTATCCTCCATAAGATAAACATTGGATCCCCAAAATACAACGTACTGTGTTTAGATTTTCTTAATATCTCGGTAACCGTTGTAGATAGAGAAAACCTTTAAGGAACTTAATTGTGTAGTTTTTAAGCTAATTCTAATGGTGAAAGATAAGACTTAAATTTTTTTAAATTACATGGGAAAAACGTAATAAACCTTTTTTTGGGATACAAACCCCCCCCCCCAAACTACCGTTCCGATAGGCCGATATGTCTGGTTTACGAATTCGTCCGAGATAATGTAGGAATACGCGTCTTTACCAAATATGGTCTTGATCGGACCATTTTTACGAGAGTTATCGTGTTGACACACACACACACACACACACACACACACACACACACACACACACACATATATATATATATTCACGACTATAGTTTTCGGTCTCTAGGCACCCAAAGACGAAAAATAACATGGTCCCGGGCTTAAGTGTTACCATGAGACCTACGGTAATAGCTTCTTCCCTATTGGAAATTCGCTAAAAATATTTTTTTCAAAAACTACAACTGTCAATTATTTGGGTTTTAATAATAATTGGCAAGTAGTAACTTTGCTAAAATTGAATTTTCTCCGTTATTTGTGTTATGACCCGAATAGAATTTTACATTTGAAGAGTCAAAGGCAGAAACGAGTAAACATTTTTTATGAATTTCACAGGATAGAGTTTATAGGTTTAAATCCTGTCTAGTAAAATAAGTAATAGTAGTAAAAAATTTTAATTTATCACATTTGTGGAGAAAACACTTTGTAAAAAATGTAAAAGTATTAATGACACAAAACAACGATAAATGTTTGAGCTAATATTTTATTGGCTTGAGTACACTTTTAATCTGGGAAAACCGTGCTTATTCTCCTTGCAGCAGCAAAACACGTGTTAAGTCAGGCAAATAAAAAACACAAATTTAATGGAAGTTGTAGAAATACTCTTATTTTTTGTATATCAGAGCTCATTCATTAAGCAATAGTCCTAGTTATTACTAGGCAAAAATGTTCTCCAGCTTTTTACTACTTAGGCACACTTTTACCTCCTTTTTCCATATTCCTTCCGTGTCTCATGATTTTGTTAACACAAAATCTAAAACACCAAAACCCTAGTAAATCACTTTACAGCGATGAATTTATACTGTGATCTAGCCAACTAAGTCTGCTTGAGGCGAAAAACAATAACAAACAAGTAAAGCAAGTCATTTCACTGACTTAACACGTTCTTTCCTTTTTATTGTGATGCCCTAATTCAAAATACGATATTACAGACAAAAACAACAAATCAGCCGTATGATTAGAAAGAACCATACTATCCCACAACAGCCATCTGAATACAGCACAACCCAGAGACGAGAAAAAGTGACTTAACATGATTTTTCCTTTAAATCTTAATTTTCTTAAGGAAAATTGCGTTTCGCAACTTGATTGTCTTTTGTAAATCACATTTGATTAATTGAACTTTGAAAAAATGAAATGGCCAGCATTTTGAATTGATAGAAAGTGATATTATTTATTATTTATTGCTTATTATTTATTTATTTATTTATTTATTATTTATTATTTATTACTTATTATTTATTGTGACAGGGTCACGATTTTATTAATTATTATATTATTTATTATTAGTATTATTTATTTATTATTAGTTTGTTTTAGTATATTTTAATTATGTAAGGGGGAAAAGTGCTTATTCAGTAGAGACTAGTTGTGGATGTCAGGCACATCATATGTTTGTAAGCAGCTACCACAAGCGATACACTGTTTACCTTGGGCCTTGCTGGGTTTAGCATTCTTTCTAGTTTAAATAGTCTGGGAAGTGTAGGTTCGTGGTCTGTTGGTGTGAGGGGGTCAGTGTAGGGGAGTTGACTCCGGGGAAGAGCAGTGTTCCCCTGGGCAGCAACCTTTTTGGGTGAGTGTTTTGGTTGGTTAGGATTTATTAAAGAATCAGATTTGTTAAAGTAAAGAGTTTTGTGTTGCATTCAGGGGTTTAATAGAAAAAGAGATTTACATTTTGGGTTTTAATTTAAGAAGGATCATTTTGGGTATTGACTTAAAAGGGGAGTATTTTAGTTATCATTAAATGTGTACGTACAATAATCGCTTGTGGTAGCTAGATGTGTCCCAGAGGTTAGATATAGTTAAACATTGTTGTACATTGGCTTGTAGTAAATTAAATTGTGAGTTAGTCTACCAGCACATCTATTATTCTTCCTTTTTGAGTTACGTCCCCATTGTAATCGAGCGAGGTCCCCAGGTTTAGTTGAGAGGACCAGTTTGCTGGAGATCCCGCTCGATCCCGCCGTAAGACGTGCTCAAATAAGTTACGAATTAGTTTTATCTGAGAAAGTTTCATGCCCTCTTCTGGTTGTCTAGTGTTTAGAATGTGAAAAGAAATGTATTATGTATTATAAAGATCTGGATTATGTTTAAGCCTCCCGAGGGTTAAGCGAACTGGCTAAACCATACCTTTCATTTATAACTATAACATAATGATCTGAATAAGGTTTGAGCTCCCGTGGGTTAAGCGAACTGGCTAAACCATACCTTTCATGTATAACTATAACATCATGATCTGAATAAGGTTTGAGCTCCCGTGGGTTAAGCGAACTGGCTAAACCATACCTTTCATGTATAACTATAACATAATGATCTGAATAAGGTTTGAGGCTCCCGAGGGTTAAGTAGACTTGCTGCGCCATACCTTTCATGTATAACAATGACATAAAGATCTGACTAAATTTTGAGGCTCCCGTGGGTTAAGCGAACTGGCTAAACCATACCTTCCATGTACAACTGGAGCATTTAGATCTGAATTAGTTTTGAGGCTTCCAAAGTTTAAATGGACATGCTACACCACATCTTTAGTTTATATGTACATATTCATAAAGATACGCTTAAGAATATATACCAACTTTCTTTTTAGCGAATTTCCCATAGGGAAGAAGCTAATACCGTAGGTCTCATGGCAAGAGTTAAGCCCGAGACCATGTTATTTTTTCTTCTTTAGGTGCCCAGAGACCAAAAACAATAGTCGTTAAAATTTATATATATATATATATATATATATATATATATATATATATGTGTGTGTGTCTGTGAACACGATAACTCTCGTCAAAATGGTCCGATCGAGACCAAATTTAGTAGAAACGTGTATTCCTACAAATGCTCGGACGAGTTCGTAAACCAGACATATCGGTCAATGGAAACGGGTAGTTTGGGGGATTTTGTACCCCAAAATGGGGTTTTTTGCGTTTTTCACATGTAATTTTTAAAAATTTCTAATTTTATATTTCACCATTGGAATCTGCTTAAAAAACTACACACTTAAGTTCCTTAAAGTTTTTCGCTATCTTCAACGGTTACCGAGATATAAAAAAATCTAAACACAGTACGTTGTATTTTGAGGCTCCAATGTTAATCTTATGGAGGATTAGGAAAAATTAATTTTTCACTTATTATCTAATATTTTTGGATGAAACTTGATATTTAGCTTCATATGGTTGAGATCTATACATTTGTGCTAAAAAATCATAGTTTATGTGTTTATCATGGCAGCAAACCTGCATACTCTTTTCCCATGTTAATCATATGGAGATTAGGCAAACTCCTTTATTTATGGACAGATGTTGATAAAAGTTGGTATAAATGTTAAAAATAAAATTTTTGATGGTATAAATGGCTACTTTCAGTGTTCCTCACAGCAGCAAACCTACTCACTCTTTCCTCTTTTAATCTTATGGTGAATAGGCAAATAATTCTCATGTTTATCGACAGATTTTGACCAAACTTGTCATATATTATTATTATTATATTATTGATTTGGAAATTCGCTGAGTACGCAGGTCTGCTGCGACGGGGGTATTTATTTTTATACTGTTAAATTGTCTAAAATTAAATGGGGGTTATGGGGATGGCGTTATTGGTAGTAGGCTACGTCTTTATTTGTGGAAAGCAAACACGTCGTTAATTATTTTAGTTTTTTTACATGTATTTAGGTTACACAATAATATGTGTAAACATTTTTAGCGAATTTCCCAAAGGGAAGAAGCTATTACCGTAGGTCTCATGGTGAGACTTAAGCCCGGGACCATGTTATTTTTTCTTCTTTAGGTGCCCAGAGTCCCCAAAAACAATAGTCGTTAAAATTTATATGTATATATATATATATATATATATGTGTGTGTGTGTGTGTGTGTGTGTGTGTGTGTGTCTGTGAACACGATAACTCTCGTAAAAATGGTCCGATTGAGACCAAATTTGGTAGAGACGTGTATTCCTACAAATGCTCGGACGAGTTCGTTAACCAGACATATCGGTCAATGGGAACGGGTAGTTTGGGGGGGGGTTTTGTACCCCAAAGTGGGGTTTTTTGTGTTTTTCACATGTAATTTTTAAAAATTTCTAATTTTATATTTCACCATTGGAATCAGCTTAAAATACTACACAGTTAAGTTCCTTAAAGTTTTTCTCTATCTCCAACGGTTACTGAGCTATTAAAAAATCTAAACACAGTACGTTGTATTGTGGGGCTCCAATGTTAATCTTATGGAGGATAGGGAAAAATTAATATTTTCCATATTGATCAATATTTTTGGATAAAACTTGATATTTAGCTTCATGTGGTTGAGGTCTATCCATTTATGCTTAAAAATCATAGTTTATGTGTTAATCATGGCAGCAAATCTGCATACTCTTTTCCCATGTTAATCTTATGGAGAATAGGCAAACTCCTTTATTTATGGACAGATGTTGATGAAAGTTGGTATAAATGTTAAGATAAAAATTATTTATGGTAGAAATTACTACTTTCAGTGTTCCTCACAGCAGCTAACCTGCACACTCTTTCCCATGTTAATCTTATGGTGAATAGGCAAATAATTCTCATGTTTATGGACAGACTTATATAAAACTTGTCATACATTTATTATTATTATGTTATTGATTTAGAAATTCGCTGAGTACGCAGATCTGCTGCGACGGGGGTATTATAAACATATGAGAATTTTCGGTTTTACAGAAAATACTCAATACTCTTATCAATTGATAAACTTTACATTACACGTTTAAATAAATTTAAAGAGCGCGAAATAAAAACCCACTTGTATACCCTCGTCGATCCAGTATGTCTGCTTAAAAAACTACACAATTAAGTTCCTTAAAGTTTTTCTCTATCTTCAACGGTTACCGAGATATAAAAAAAATCTAAACACAGTACGTTGTATTTTGAGGCTCCAATGTTAATCTTATGGAGGATTAGGAAAAATTAATTTTTCACTTATTATCTAATATTTTTGGATGAAACTTGATATTTAGCTTCATGTGGTTGAGATCCATACATTTGTGCTAAAAAATCATAGTTTATGTGTTTATCATGGCAGCAAACCTGCATACTCTTTCCCATGTTAATCATATGGAGATTAGGCAAACTCCTTTATTTATGGACAGATGTTGATAAAAGTTGGTATAAATGTTAAAAATAAAATTTTTGATGGTATAAATGGCTACTTTCAGTGTTCCTCACAGCAGCAAACCTACTCACTCTTTCCCATTTTAATCTTATGGTGAATAGGCAAATAATTCTCATGTTTATCGACAGATTTTGACCAAACTTGTCATATATTATTATTATTATATTATTGATTTGGAAATTCGCTGAGTACGCAGGTCTGCTGCGACGGGGGTATTTTGTTTTATACTGTTAAATTGTCTAAAATTAAATGGGGGTTATGGGGATGGCGTTTATTGGTAGTTAGGCTACGTCTTTATTTGTGGAAAGCAAACACGTCGTTAATTATTTTAGTTTTTTTACATGTATTTAGGTTACACAATAATATGTGTAAACATTTTTAGCGAATTTCCCATAGGGAAGAAGCTATTACCGTAGGTCTCATGGTGAGACTTAAGCCCGGGACCATGTTATTTTTTCTTCTTTAGGTGCCCAGAGTCCCCAAAAACAATAGTCGTTACAATTTATATGTATATATATATATATATAAGTTATGTGTGTGTGTGTGTGTGTGTGTGTGTGTGTGTGTGTGTGTGTGTGTGTGTGTGTGTGTGTGTGTGTCTGTGAACACGATAACTCTCGTAAAAATGGTCCGATTGAGACCAAATTTGGTAGAGACGTGTATTCCTACAAATGCTCGGACGAGTTCGTTAACCAGACATATCGGTCAATGGGAACGGGTAGTTTGGGGGGGGTTTGTACCCCAAAATGGGGTTTTTTGTGTTTTTCACATGTAATTTTTAAAAATTTCTAATTTTATATTTCACCATTGGAATCAGCTTAAAATACTACACAATTAAGTTCCTTAAAGTTTTTCTCTATCTCCAACGGTTACTGAGCTATTAAAAAATCTAAACACAGTACGTTGTATTGTGGGGCTCCAATGTTAATCTTATGGAGGATAGGGAAAAATTAATATTTCCCATATTAATCAATATTTTTGGATAAAACTTGATATTTAGCTTCATGTGGTTGAGGTCTATCCATTTATGCTTAAAAATCATAGTTTATGTGTTTATCATGGCAGCAAACCTGCATACTCTTTTCCCATGTTAATCATATGGAGATTAGGCAAACTCCTTTATTTATGGACAGATGTTGATAAAAGTTGGTATAAATGTTAAAAATAAAATTTTTGATGGTATAAATGGCTACTTTCAGTGTTCCTCACAGCAGCAAACCTACTCACTCTTTCCCATTTTAATCTTATGGTGAATAGGCAAATAATTCTCATGTTTATCGACAGATTTTGACCAAACTTGTCATATATTATTATTATTATATTATTGATTTGGAAATTCGCTGAGTACGCAGGTCTGCTGCGACGGGGGTATTTATTTTTATACTGTTAAATTGTCTAAAATTAAATGGGGGTTATGGGGATGGCGTTATTGGTAGTAGGCTACGTCTTTATTTGTGGAAAGCAAACACGTCGTTAATTATTTTAGTTTTTAGCGAATTTCCCATAGGGAAGAAGCTATTACCGTAGGTCTCATGGCAAGAGTTAAGCCCGAGACCATGTTATTTTTTCTTCTTTAGGTGCCCAGAGACCAAAAACAATAGTCGTTAAAATTTTTATATATATATATATATATATATATATATGTATATATATATATATATGTGTGTCTGTGAACACGATAACTCTCGTAAAAAAGGTCCGATCGAGACCAAATTTGGTAGAGACGTGTATTCCTACAAATGCTCGGACGAGTTCGTAAACCAGACATATCGGTCAATGGGAACGGGTAGTTTGGGGGGGTTTTGTACCCCAAAATGGGGTTTTTTGCGTTTTTCACATGTAGTTTTTAAAAATTTCTAATTTTATATTTCACCATTGGAATCAGCTTAAAAAACTACACAATTAAGTTCCTTAAAGTTTTTGTCTATCTTAAACGGTTACCGAGATATAAAAAAATCTAAACACAGTACGTTGTATTTTGAGGCTCCAATGTTAATCTTATGGAGGATTAGGAAAAATTAATTTTTCACTTATTATCTAATATTTTTGGATGAAACTTGATATTTAGCTTCATGTGGTTGAGATCCATACATTTTTGCTAAAAAATTATAGTTTATGTGTTTATCATGGCAGCAAACCTGCATACCCTTTTCCCATGTTAATCATATGGAGATTAGGCAAACTCCTATATTTATGGACAGATGTTGATGAAAGTTGGTATAAATGTTAAAAATAAAATTTTTGATTGTATAAATGGCTACTTTCAGTGTTCCTCACAGCAGCAAACCTACTCACTCTTTCCCATTTTAATCTTATGGAGAATAGGCAAAAATTCTCATGTTTATCGACAGATTTTGACCAAACTTGTCATATATTATTATTATATTATTGATTTGGAAATTCGCTGAGTACGCAGGTCTGCTGCGACGGGGGTATTTTACATGTATTTAGGTTACACAATAATATGTGTAAACATTTTTAGCGAATTTCCCAAAGGGAAGAAGCTATTACCGTAGGTCTCATGGTGAGACTTAAGCCCGGGACCATGTTATTTTTTCTTCTTTAGGTGCCCAGAGTCCCCAAAAACAATAGTCGTTAAAATTTATATGTATATATATATATATATATGTGTGTGTGTGTGTGTGTGTGTGTGTGTGTGTGTGTGTGTGTGTCTGTGAACACGATAACTCTCGTAAAAATGGTCCGATTGAGACCAAATTTGGTAGAGACGTGTATTCCTACAAATGCTCGGACGAGTTCGTTAACCAGACATATCGGTCAATGGGAACGGGTAGTTTGGGGGGGGGTTTTGTACCCCAAAATGGGGTTTTTTGTGTTTTTCACATGTAATTTTTAAAAATTTCTAATTTTATATTTCACCATTGGAATCAGCTTAAAATACTACACAGTTAAGTTCCTTAAAGTTTTTCTCTATCTCCAACGGTTACTGAGCTATTAAAAAATCTAAACACAGTACGTTGTATTGTGGGGCTCCAATGTTAATCTTATGGAGGATAGGGAAAAATTAATATTTCCCATATTGATCAATATTTTTGGATAAAACTTGATATTTAGCTTCATGTGGTTGAGGTCTATCCATTTATGCTTAAAAATCATAGTTTATGTGTTAATCATGGCAGCAAACCTGCATACTCTTTTCCCATGTTAATCTTATGGAGAATAGGCAAACTCCTTTATTTATGGACAGATGTTGATGAAAGTTGGTATAAATGTTAAGATAAAAATTATTTATGGTAGAAATTACTACTTTCAGTGTTCCTCACAGCAGCTAACCTGCACACTCTTTCCCATGTTAATCTTATGGTGAATAGGCAAATAATTCTCATGTTTATGGACAGACTTATATAAAACTTGTCATACATTTATTATTATTATGTTATTGATTTAGAAATTCGCTGAGTACGCAGATCTGCTGCGACGGGGGTATTATAAACATATGAGAATTTTCGGTTTTACAGAAAATACTCAATACTCTTATCAATTGATAAACTTTACATTACACGTTTAAATAAATTTAAAGAGCGCGAAATAAAAACCCACTTGTATACCCTCGTCGATCCAGTATGTTTCAACAACAAGTGCAGCTCACTGATCCGGTAAAAAGTTAAATGAAATCAACAAACAAAATGTTTTATTCCAACAACACAAAGCACGCCCGCTGTCGGCACTTCCGGAATGCTCTACTACTTCCGGTTTGAGTGAAAGCCAACTAATTAATGTTTATATGCCGGATTCCCAGCCAATGGATCGTATTTTATATTATTAATTTATTGCGTTAGTGGTAATAATCAGGGTTTCTCTGTTTGGTTGTGAATGGCAACAGTTATAATGATTTTTTAAGAATTGCTAAAATAGGCCTATGTTACTGTATTTTTATTTTTTACTAAGGAACTTATGAGGTTCTTTAATTTAAATATTTTATCTCAGGAAAAGACCTAAATTCATAGACCAACAAAATCGAAAGTGTAAATGAAATTATAAATCTGAATTGACCTAAATTTAGTAGCGTAATATTTAAGTGTGATTTCCATTGTTCCCTATAATGCTTGAATAACTTCGATTTCATATTTTCCTCACTCTCTAAGAAGACCCACCAATGCATATTTTAATAGATGTTAAACTGTACATCAGCAATTATGTACGTAAAAATCTATGAAACATACTAGAGTAAATAATTACGTGTTCAGTCAATTGTAAAATTAGTCATTTAGATACTGGTTAACACATCGATATTTGGCCGTCAAAGAAATGCCATAAAACAAACCCTAGCCATAAATGATTCAAGTGGGTTTCCCTAGTTGCTCATAAGTCTATATTTACCGTACAGTACTAGTTTGTTGCTTCTTGCCGTGACATGTGACTCACTACTTTAGAAGCAAGCGAGTGCATGAAAATGGTCACATCTTGGTGTTTAAATGTTCCAATATGTAACTTCTAAAAAGTGTATGGCTTCAGACAGGTGTGGCTCAATCTGGTGCGGCAACGTCGAGTCCAGATACAGTACCTCTTGGGCCTCATTGCAGTATTGGCGTACCGACACAAGACTTCCAAGAAGTCACTTCTAACTACCATCCTAGGCTCAGTGCAGTTTCACCGCTCCACCGGAGCTCTGATTTCCAGGGTATATCCTCCAACTACATCCTAGGCTCAATGCAGTTTCACCGCTCCACCGGAGCTCTTATTTCCAGGGTATATCCTCCAACTACATCCTAGGCTCATTGCAGTTTCACCGCTCCACCGGAGCTCTGATTTCCAGGGTATATCCTCCAACTACATCCTAGGCTCAATGCAGTTTCACCGCTCCACCGGAGCTCCGATTTCCAGGGTATATCCTCCAACTACATCCTAGGCTCATTGCAGTTTCACCGCTCCACCGGAGCTCTGATTTCCAGGGTATATCCTCCAACTACATCCTAGGCTCAATGCAGTTTCACCGCTCCACCGGAGCTCTGATTTCCAGGGTATATCCTCCAACTACATCCTAGGCTCATTGCAGTTTCACCGCTCCACAGGAGCTCTGATTTCCAGGGTATATCCTCCAACTACATCCTAGGCTCAATGCAGTTTCACCGCTCCACCGGAGCTCTGATTTCCAGGGTATATCCTCCAACTACATCCTAGGCTCATTGCAGTTTCACCGCTCCACAGGAGCTCTGATTTCCAGGGTATATCCTCCAACTACATCCTAGGCTCATTGCAGTTTCACCGCTCCACAGGAGCTCTGATTTCCAGGGTATATCCTCCAACTACATCCTAGGCTCAGTGCAGTTTCACCACTCCACCGGAGCTCTGATTTCCAGGATATTGTCTCCAACTACATCCCAGGCTCAGTGCAGTTTCACTGCTCCACCGGAGCTCTGATTTCCAGCTCCAACTACATCCTAGGCTCAATGCAGTTTCACCGTTCCACCGGAGCTCTTATTTCCAGGGTATCGCCTCCAACTACATCCTAGGCTCAATGCAGTTTCACCGCTCCACCGGAGCTCTTATTTCCAGGGTATCGCCTCCAACTACATCCTAGGCTCAATGCAGTTTCACCGCTCCACCGGAGCTCTTATTTCCAGGGTATAGCCTCAAACTACATCCTGGCCTGTAGCATCTCGGTGCTGTTTCGGCGTTTCGACCTCTAGGGTCTCACTTTTTAATATATCCTATGTTGAGTATTTAGTATATGTATTGGCTAAATGATAGGACTAACAACGTTTAGCTATCCTTGACGTTTTTAGATATCTAAGAAAAATGTTTTTCTACGTAACACCAAAAACGAATAACAAGCCTCAGTAGCACTCGGTGGAGAGATTACAGACCAGTACTGCAACAGTAGTAGGCCATTGAGGTGAATGAACGTAGTAGACAGGAATCGCATGAATGACCGAGGGGAGGGTTGTGTGTAAGGTGGTTTGGTGACGACAGGAAGGTTATTTATAAAGTGTGTCCGGCCAAAGCCGCCGCAGACCCTTGTGGGGGAGGGAGCTGGGAGGGGCAGCCACCTGTTGACCGACCCTCCCTCCCCACCACGCCTTGACGACCTTCTCACTTAGCCCTCGGGTCGACCTCGCTGTCTCAAGATTTGCTTTGTTGAGGAAGGCTTTGGTGCCGCCCCCCAAGAGGGCTTTAACTTAGGGATTCCCCTATAATATTTAAGTCTGAAGTCTAAAATATAATAAGATCATCACCGTGTACTACTGACCTTAGTAATATATGACGGAAGTAAAGACGGATTGGCATCACCGGGTATAAAATTCTAGTAGACTAGATGACAGTTAAGACGGAATGGCATCACCAAGAACTACAGTACTTAGTAATAGATAACAGATATAAAGACGAATTGATGTCACTGCGTACTAATGTACTTAGCACTAGAAGACAGATATAAAGACGGATTGGCATCAATGCGTACTACATACTAGTAGATGAAATAAGACAGAATGGCATTACCAAGTACTGCTGTACTTAGTACTAAAAGACAGAAGTAAAGACGGATTGGCATCAACGCGTACTACATACTAGTAGATGTCAGTAAGACGGATTGGCATCACCGTGTAACTGACCGTAGTAATAGATGACGGTAAGTCGGATTGGTATCACCAGGTACTACTGTACTTAGTACTAGATGACAGAAGTAAAGACGGATTGGCATCAACGCGTACTACATACTAGTAGATGTCAGTAAGACGGATTGGCATCACCGTGTAACTGACCGTAGTAATAGATGACGGTAAGTCGGATTGGTATCACCAGGTACTACTGTACTTAGTACTAGATGACAGAAGTAAAGACGAATTGACATCTCTAGGTACTACTGTACTTAGTACCAGATGACAGAAGTAGAGACGATTTGGCGTCACCGGGTACTTCTGAACTTAGTAATAGATGACAGAAGTAGAGACGATTTGGCTTCACCGGGTACTTCTGTACTTAATAATAGATGACAGAAGTAGATATGGATTGGCGTTACCGGGTACTACTGTACTTAGTAATAGATGGCAGAATTAAAAACGGATTGGCGTCATTAGGTTCTATGGTACTTAGTACTAGATGGCAGAGGTAAAGACGGATCGACATCTCCAGGTACTACTGTACTTAGTACTAGATGACAGAAGTAGAGACGGATTGGCGTCGCCGCCTACTTCTGTACTTAGTAATAGATGACAGAGGTAGAGACGGATTGGCGTCACTGGCTCTTTCTGTACTTAATAATAGATGACAGAAGTAGAGACGAATTGGCGTCACCGGGATCCGGGGCAGCATCATCGCCGTCTCAAGTCGATGTCCATCACGCTAAGAACCGAACCACTGACTGAAAACACAAGATATAAGTGCCATCAAGCTATCAAGGGCGTGTGATCGCTTCGTGAGTTTTTGACGTTATTACCACTAGTTATGTTCCATCACGTATTCTTTATTACGTAACTAAAGTAATAAATATGACATTATTGCTTAGTTTAGAGCTTAAGTGCCTTACCACTGTCTCCATAAGATTGTAGTTCTTGTTTTAGTCCATCTTCTAAAAACAGCCTAATGTCGAAGGGCTATCTATTCCAAAAGGTTAAGGATAAATTTTATTATTGTTTGGAATGTAAATATACCAAAAGTTTACAGACCAGCCACTTTTAATTACAGACATGAAAGTGATATTTTTAACCATTTTAAACATTTAATATTGACAAGTTCCATTACCTACACAAAAATTAAAAAATAATGCTTTCGGAATTGATAACTTTTCATTTTAGCCACAGCATTTTCATAACACATAAAAGTGAGGTAAGAAACGTATCTTGCTTAGATACTTGTGCATGAGACAAAGATTTGAAAGGTTTCCACAATAAGTCAAAGAGACAGTGAGAATTCCTACGTTATTGTTCACTTTGTCAATGCCTCTCAATATTGTGGATGATGCGATATGTCTGAAATATTGTGTTGTCTAGCACAATATTTCAACAGACGACGAGCCGCCATGATGGAAACGAGATACGATTGTACAATACTATTTCTCCGTTATAATAGCGTATAGTGTTTTTACCAGTATTATTAAACTCATCTTTATTAAAATTAATTAGTTTAAGAAGTCTCTGGCGAATCGTCAGAAACATTTTTCGTAGATGGACTCAACGCTCATAAAATTTGACGAAAATTCAAAAATAACAAAGATTTAAGAGAACTTTAAAAAATGTAATTAAATTGTCTCAATAATTAAAGCTCTTGCCATACACTAATCCAAAAATGAGAAGAATGACGTAAGTTAATTCCATAGGTTTTCTAATAAAGCATTCATTTTAATCTTTCAGGTAATAAAGGAAAATATTAAAATAAACTACTCCTTAATTACCAGCATGACGTAATATTTCAATGGCTACAAGGCTTTATTTAGAAATTAATTATCACCATGGCAATTAATTCATAAAACCTACATCGAGTAGTTGTGCAGGCAACTGGTCTCTTCAACCCATGATAAAATAATTTGATTCGTAATCTCTATATATAAAATTGAATGTATGTCTGTCTGTCTGTCTGTCCTTTATGCGTTGCCAAACTACTCATCCGATCGCCATGAAATTTTAGGAAGTTGCTCTATATGTGTCCGGGAAGGTTTTAGTGAAAAAATATTTTCGAAAACCCCATAAGTTTCCATTTTATGGCGTTTTAAATTTCTAATGTTAACCTTATGGAGAGTAAGTTTGTTTACAAATTGTCTCCAATGAAAACATTTGATTTCTTAGCTACAGCTGATTGGTTTACTTTCCATTAGCAATACCGTATGCTTTACTATCCAATGCCATCTGAATCATTCATTAATGTTAAACTATTAAATGTGTACTGTAAAAAATGAACAGCTTTATTCACCACGTTAATAGTTAACGGTTTTGGGGGATTATGTATTTATATTTTTATTTTCTGTCTGATTAAAGTCACGTGTTTATATGATAATAACAATGTTTATATTATTACGTTTATTATAATAATCAGCTGTTGTATATCTTTCTTATAAAAGCCGTATTACAGTTAGGTTTCGTTTGGGTTTGGATTGGATTTGAAAATTGTGAATTAATCCACTCAGATTTATTTGTTTTATGGGAATGATATTAATATGTTTTATCGTTTCAGTATTGTTATTCACTATGCAGCGACCCAGAATATATAACCTTTCACAATGAAGCCGTATTGCTATTCGACTTCAGAACATGGCCAATCTTAAAGTTAACATGTGTTTACTGTGAGGCGTTACGAAGTTCGCCGGGTCAGCTAGTCAAATATATATATTATAGATAATAAGTATTTATTAGACTTTTATATTCTAAATGGGGAAAATAATTCCCTTTAATTATCAACATAATTTGATTCAAATTGCTACTTAGCTAATGTTGTCCTACAAGACTAGATAACAATGCATGCTAACAAAGACAATTTATATTTTAATATTAGGATTAAATTGTCTTTGACGCTACTAACTCATTGGGGCAATGAGATTTTACCCTCTAACGCTTAAACTCTATTCTTATTCTTATACTTTATATTAAGGTAAACTGCTCGGTTATGTGAAGTTTAATACGAGTGATGGGTGAATGTGATAAAATCGTTTTATGACTTAAAGCTTTGTACTAACCAAGATCAGTTAAAAGTAAAGAATTGTTTATGACATGTAGCTCTGTACTGATCAAGATTAGTCAAATGCACTGAATCGTTTAGGACATATAGCTTTGTACTGATCAATACCAATTAAATGTTAACGAGTTGTTTATGACATGTAGCTCTGTACTGATCAAGATTAGTTAAATGCACTGAATCGTTTAGGACATATAGCTTTGTACTGATCAATACCAATTAAATGTTAACGAGTTGTTTATGACATGTAGCTCTGTACTGATCAAGATTAGTTAAATGCACTGAATCGTTTAGGACATATAGCTTTGTACTGATCAATACCAATTAAATGTTAACGAGTTGTTTATGACATGTAGCTCTGTACTGATCAAGATTAGTTAAATGCACTGAATCGTTTAGAACATATAGCTTTGTACTGATCAATACCAATTAAATGTTAACGAGTGGTTTATGACATGTAGCTCTGTACTGATCAAGATTAGTCAATTGCACTGAATCGTTTAGGACATATAGCTTTGTACTGATCAATACCAATAAAATGTTAACGAGTTGTTTATGACATGTAGCTTTTTTACTGACGGAGATAAAATAATGCATTTCACGGGATCATGAATTAATAGCCCGTTGAACAAAGATAACTGCCCTTGAAAAGACACCAATTAATCTTTAATCTTAATAATAATAATTAATATTTTCTTCTTTTCGTTGAAAAGAAAATGGCTGTACTGTATTTTTAAACAATTTACGGGAATAAGAGGTATATTTTAAACGAAAAAATGTCCATGGTCATATTAATATGTGCAACACTGATCTACCAAGGTGGTTTTTTATATTAATATGGGTGAAGCATGAATATGGTGATTTTACAAAGTAAAGACATTAAACCATTGATTATTAATTAATTGAAGTTACTTTTAAGAATAATCTATAATTATTCTATTAATACCAATTTATAATTTTAAATTTGTTGTCTGGTAGTAACATCTTTCATCTTAGGTATAAAATCCAATAGCATTATAGTAAGTTGACCACAGCCGGTATTGTACAACATCAACAATGTCCGCTACTGTGTAGATATGCGGCGGCCGGCGCTCAGTTGCGATGAGCCTACGACCACTGGCACTGCTGGCACTTCCTCTTGACGTTCCTTGGCGAGAATGCGTGCAACACTTCCAATCCCTTCAAGCTTAATTTGTAAGCTGTATCCTCGATCGTACGCTAAATATTTCAAATGATATTCTATATAATTTAAAATTTATATTGGGCGAGTAATCATCAAAGTGGAAATTTATACTTTGAAATCTGGGCTTATCTATATATGAAGTTACGTACTTGATTATTATAGACGTAATGCATATTTTCAATTAATCTTACAACCTTACCCTTCACCAAGAAATATTATTAGAGATATAATTACCTGATACTTTATTGCTGTATGTAGATATATATGAGTGCAATGTATTTTTACCGTGTTTATTTTAATACTTACTTGATGTAGTTCATTTTACCGATTCAGTAAGAGTAATACTTGAAGAAAATAATGTAAAAAGTATGATCGAGTCGATGCATGTTTTATATAAATTGTATATTCCCTCCCCATTTCTATCGTCTATTAATAAAGTTATAATCTCGAAGTAATTGCAAAACAATTTTCTTGAGAAGTCATTACAGAGTCTCGGAGACATTATCTTGAATTATTACCCTAAACATTCCCAACTAATACAACTTTGAACAGAGAAGGAAAGAGAAATATATTTAAGGGCAGTAAATAAAGTTGGGCCATATATCATGTGGAAGAGAAAGCGATCAATATTGTAAGAAGTGAGGGGATGGGTGGGGGCGGGGGGAACCAGTGTTTAGGGATATGTTTGCATGTCGCGACTCGCGACCGACCAAACTGTTCAACATACGTTACGTTTATTACTCAGATTACCTTAAATAATTGCATTGTAGGTAAATAATTGCATTGTAGGTAGCTAATGTAGTATTACATCTCTATGTATTCTCTCTACGGTAGACCTCAACATCACCTCCTTCACCCAGTTTAATAATTGCATTGTAGGTAGCTAATGTAGTATTACATCTCTATGTATTCTCTCTACGGTAGACCTCAACATCACCTCCTTCACCCAGTTTAATAATTGCATTGTAGGTAGCTAATGTAGTATTACATCTCTATGTATTCTCTCTACGGTAGACCTCAACATCACCTCCTTCACCCAGTTTAATAATTGCATTGTAGGTAGCTAATGTAGTATTACATCTCTATGTATTCTCTCTACGGTAGACCTCAACATCACCTCCTTCACCCAGTTTAATAATTGCATTGTAGGTAGCTAATGTAGTATTACATCTCTATGTATTCTCTCTACGGTAGACCTCAACATCACCTCCTTCACCCAGTTTAATAATTGCATTGTAGGTAGCTAATGTAGTATTACATCTCTATGTATTCTCTCTACGGTAGACCTCAACATCACCTCCTTCACCCAGTTTAATAATTGCATTGTAGGTAGCTAATGTAGTATTACATCTCTATGTATTCTCTCTACGGTAGACCTCAACATCACCTCCTTCACCCAGTTTAATAATTGCATTGTAGGTAGCTAATGTAGTATTACATCTCTATGTATTCTCTCTACGGTAGACCTCAACATCACCTCCTTCACCCAGTTTAATAATTGCATTGTAGGTAGCTAATGTAGTATTACATCTCTATGTATTCTCTCTACGGTAGACCTCAACATCACCTCCTTCACCCAGTTTAATAATTGCATTGTAGGTAGCTAATGTAGTATTACATCTCTATGTATTCTCTCTACGGTAGACCTCAACATCACCTCCTTCACCCAGTTTATCTCTAATTGTCTAACAATAGTCCTATCTAATTCTATTCAAACATATCACATTGTGAACATTAAAACACTAAAAGTATCACTAATAATTTAAAAAATTAAAACTATTTTAAGAAAGAATGCAAATCTCTATTTTATTTAAGTTACATAATGAGACCTGCATCAGTGCCTTTCAAATTTTAATTTAAGGTGAGATCAAGGCCTAATTTATTCTTCGTTTAATTTCATACGTGGGTTTTGGTGATAATCGTTTATTTTCGTCGTTCTTTTAGCTTTTTATGCTATACGAGTTGCTGTGCGAGTAAGTTCATATTCGTTACCTTCATTGTTGGTAGAATAATTTAGTCTATTCTTAATAGATAAATTCAGAAGAGTTGCAGTTGTTTTTGTACCAGATTGTACCTAAAAGGTGTTTTACGGATTTGAAAATAAATGCCCAGAGCAGAGCTTTACTACCCCTGATCTATCGTGTTCGAGCCTCGTGAAGAAAGGTATAAGATAATTAGCTTTTATACACCTTTGTATATAGTAAAGCTAAATGTAATTAACTTTATAATGAACTAAATATAATACAATTGAAATCAATATATATTTTTATTTTATTAGTCATCACATCTCTTTTACTTTAAGCGATTAGTGGTCATCACTTAACACTTAAATGACCACTATACACAGTTTCAAACACTTACCAAAACATGTTTAACCCTTAAGTTAAACTGGCATTGCCTCTGCATGCTATTTTTCCTGTAGACATCCATTTTAACCCCTATTTATAAAGAATTCAGACTATAAATTTCTCGTTAAGTATTTAAATCAACCTTATTACATATTCTTAAGCTAAGTGAGAAACAAACAGAAGTCGAAATTTATAACAGTTACCGTAACTAATGTATAACTTAAAATAGTTCATACTTAAAAAACCACTTAGAGCGATGTTTCACGCTCAAAATGTTTTTACTCATCGAATCCTAATTATTTATACCAGTTATTATTTATTATTTATTCACATATGGAAATGCGTGCATTCTTTTATTGACATGAATATGTCTTAGGTCTGTGGGGGAAGGGGGTATTGGCGATTTGCGGGAAATTTGGTTTCCTGCTGTGAGGAACACATAATCTATGATTTTTTAACATAAACGTATGGACCCCAACCACATGAAGCTAAATACCAAGTTTCATCCAAAGCTTTTGGTTAGTAAGGGAAATATTAATTTTTCCTTATCCTCCTTAAGATTAGCATTGGAGTCCCTAAATACAATGTACTGTGTTTAGCTTTTTTTAATAAGACTTAATACTCGATCGGACAGGTCTGTCTGTGTCTCTCTCTCTCTCTCTCTCTCTCTCTCTCTCTCTCTCTCTCTCTCTCTCTCTCTCTCTCTCTCTCTCTCTCTCTCTCTCTCTCTCTCTCTCTCTGTGTGTGTGTGTGTGTGTGTGTGTGTGTGTGTGTGTGTGTGTTTGTCTGTGAACAATATATATGTTTGATAGGACAAATGAGAATGAAAATTTTTACTTAATACTTACGTTTCAAGCAATTCATAGAATAGAAATAAGAGAACAAAGGAATAATAAACAGTGACTAAATATTTTGACATGTGATTGTCTTGATAGTAAATTTTAAATATTGAAATAGTTTGGTACATTTTAGCGAATCTCCCATAGGGAAGAAGATATTACCGTAGGTCTCATGGCAAGACTTGAGCCCGAGATCATGTTTTTTTCGTGTTTAGGTGCCCAATGGCCAAAAACAATAGTCGTGTGTGATTCTGTGAACACGATAACTCTCGTAAAAATGGTCCGATCAACACCATTTTTTGTAGAGACGTGTCTTCCTATATTTACTCGGACGAGTTCGTAAAACAGACATATCCGTAAATCTGAACAGGTAGTTTGGGGGGGGTTTGTACTAAAAAATTGGGTTTTTTGCGTTTTAGCGAATTTCCCATAGGGAAGAAGCTATTACCGTAGGTCTCATGGTAAGACTTAAGCCCGGGACCATGTTATTTTTTTGTCTTTAGGTGGCCAGAGTCCAAAAACAATAGTCGTTCATATTTATATATATATACATATATATATATATATATATGTATATATATATATATATATATGTATATATATATATATATATGTGTGTGTGTGTGTGTGTGTGTGTGTGTGTGTGTGTGTGTGTGTGTCTGTGAACACGATAACTCTCGTAAAAATGGTCCGATCAGGACCAAATTTGGTAGAAACGTGTATTCTTACAAATTTTCGGACGAGTTCGTAAACCAGACATATCGGTCAATGGAAACGGGTAGTTTGGGGGGGTTTTGTACCCCCAAAATGGGTTTTTCGCATTTTTCCCATAAAATTTTTAAAAATTTCAAATTTTATCTTTCATCATTAGAATCAGGTTAAAAAACTGCACATTTAAGTTTCTTAAAGTTTTTCTCTATCTCCAACGGTTACCGAGATATTAAAAAATCTAAACACAGTAAGTTGTATTTTGGGGCTCCAATGTTAATCTTATGGAGGATAAGGAAAAAATAATATTTCACTTATCAATCAATATTTTTGGATTAAACTTGGTATTTACCTTCATGTTGTTCATACCCACCCGTTTATGCTTAAAAATCATAGTTTATGTGTTTATCATGGCAGCAAACCTGCATACTCTTTTCCCATGTTAATCATATGGAGAATAGGCAAATAATTCTCATGTTTATGGACAGATTTTAATAAAACTTGTCATATATTATTATTATTATATTATTGATTTTGAAATTCGCTGAGTACGCAGGTCTGCTGCAACGGGGGTATTTCATATGTAATTGTAAAACAAATTAAATTGTATCTTTCACCATTAGAATCAGCTTAAAAAACTACACTATTAAGTTCATTAAAGTTTTTCTCTATCTCCAACGGCTACGAGATATTAACAAATCTAAACACAGTACGTATTTTTAGCCTCCAATGTTAATCTTATGGAAGATAAATAAAAATTAATATTTCACTTATCAATCAATATTTTTGGATTAAACCTTATATTTAGCTTCACGTAGTTGAGATCTATCCATTTATGCTTAAAAATTATTGTTTATGTGTTTATCATAGCAGCTAACCTGCATACTCTTAGGCAAAACCCTTTATTTATGAACAGATGTTTATGAAACTTGGCATAAATGATCAAAATAAAAATTGTTTATGCTAGAAATGCCTACTTTTAATGTTCCTCACAGCAGCAAACCTGCGTACTCTTTCCTATGTTATGTTAAGGAGAATAGGCAAATAACTATATTATTTATTGACAGATATTGATCAAACTTGTAATATATTATTATTATTATTATATTATTGATTTGGAAATTCGCATGAGTATGCAGGTCTGCTGGGACGGGGTATTATAATAAATATAAAGGTTTATACATGAAACTTTTAAATGTATTTTCTTTTGACTTGAATCGTTTTGTATCGATTTATCTCAAATTTAAACCGGATGAAATTTTTGATTTTAGAACCAACTGGTGCGCCAATTCAGAATTCGTCAAAATTGGTTGCTTTTTTGCATTTTGATGTGGTTTAATTTTGTTTTTTTAATAGGTTGCCTTTGATCTTCATGTACCACATCATAACGATGGCCAGTCATACGAAGTTAACGTGAATTCGATGTTCGACCGATATAGTTTTTTGGACAATATTTACATGATAGTTGGTAAATCACATTGTGGGTTTCACACATTGATCTTCCAACTATTGGGTAAACCTTGCCAGTCACACTTCTTTTAAATCCAGTGGAATTACACATAATTTTGCAAATGCCACAACAGGGCTTGTGGCATGGTTCTCAGCCATGACAATGACCTAAATTTTTAGGCCGGGAATTTTAAATTTTGGGTCTCACCAACATGTTTTTTTAAATCTTGTGGTCTTTTAAAAACAATACGAGGAGGTCTGGTAAATAAATTTTGAGTTACTGGGGAAGATTTTAAAATGTTAAATGTTGCTTGCATTACACTGTTAGCTTTATGAAGTTCAGGAAAATACTCTGTGATAAATTTTGGGTCATTGGAGTAGTTATGTTTGTTTACATTTTTGGGATTACTAAATTGATTATTTAACATTTTTTGGGGTAACCTCGTTCAATGAAAGTAGCATTAAATTTAGATATATATTTTTCAAAGTCAGACCTTTCACTACATAAGGATTTTGCACGAATTGACAGACTCGTAATAATCGCTAATATATATATATATATTTTATGGCTATTGTTTTTGGACTCTGGACACCTGAAGACGAAAAAATAACATGGTCCCAGGCTGAAGTCTTGCCATGAGACCTACGGTGATAGCTTCTTCCCTATGGGAAATTCACTAAAAACCACCATAATCAAGAATAGTAGTCTATTGTTACGACTATGTCGAATATCGATGAGCTGTGAGCTTGTAATCAGTCATCACCCTCGCCAAGTATTGTATTAGTAAACAGAAACATATTAAACAGAAACAGATTAGAGACAATCGTTCAAACATTTAATTAGAAGGCTGCAGAAGACGGATGAATGATCGAGTTGCCAACTTAGCTTTCCGTTTACGGATATTTAATGAGGTGTCATTTGTTGGTTTTCAATCCGACCAAAACGATTACTTTGGTTTACTGTTTAAAATTATCAATAAAATTTTCCTACTAAAGATTGAGTAGATAAAATTTGAGCTTTTTAGTTATATGTTAATATATTTTATGTGTTAATGAATCCATACATTTAATGTTAGTATTAATGTATGACAAAACCTAAGTCGTCTTACAATAATAGACTCGTGATAATACTAGCAAATAGATAAGGATAGATTATCTGTAGAGATCTGTAATAGATTTTTTAGCTTTTTTCTGAAAAGATCGGCTAGTTAAAAATGTCCGTTAAGGTATACATTTTGGTCATGAAATAAAAGTTGGCCTGAGTTAGAAAAATATAGTTTTTTTATAAACTTTGAATTTTCCTTCACGTTCATATTGATTCTATTTTTAAAATTTGTAAGTATGAAAAATGTGTACGTCGAATAATTTTTAATATTATTTTAGATTGCCGACATATTTCAAAAACCTTCAAAAACACAACAACGATTCCGCTTTTTGAAGAATTGTGTTGTTAAAGTGTATTATTTTCTACAGTATTAGATGCAATGCAAACCTGAAGTGAAGAAGATTAGAGCGAAAAATGTATACCTTGACTCGGTTAAGTTGTTCCCTTAAGAACCCCACGTCTCCACGTCTCCACACAACACACACCCGACAAGATGAAGTTTGGTTTCAGACCTAGACTCGGTTAAAGTGGTCCCCTCAGAGCCCCTCTCCCTCTCAGTGTGTTGGGACCCGGTCGTTCTACACCTCTCTACACAACACACACCCGACAAGATGATGAAGTTTGGTTTCAGACTTAGACTCGGTTCAGGTATTCCCTTTAGAGCCCCTCTCCCTCTCAGTGTGTTGGGACCCGGTCGTTCTACACCTCTCTACACAATACACACCCGACAAGATGATGAAGGTTGGTTTCAGACTTAGACTCGGTTCAGGTATTCCCTTTAGAGCCCCTCTCCCTCTCAGTGTGTTGGGACTCGGTCGTTCTACACCTCTCTACACAACACAAACCCGACAAGATGATGAAGTTTGGTTTCAGACCTAGACTCGGTTAAAGTGGTCCCCTCAGAGCCCCTCTCCCTCTCAGTGTGTTGGGACTCGGTCGTTCTACACCTCTCTACACAACACAAACCCGACAAGATGATGAAGTTTGGTTTCAGACCTAGACTCGGTTAAAGTGGTCCCCTCAGAGCCCCTCTCCCTCTCAGTGTGTTGGGACTCGGTCGTTCTACACCTCTCTACACAACACACCCGACAAGATGATGAAGTTTGGTTTCAGACCTAGACTCGGTTAAAGTGGTCCCCTCAGAGCCCCTCTCCCTCTCAGTGTGTTGGGTCCCGGTCGTTCTACACCTCTCTACACAATACACACCCGACAAGATGATGAAGGTTGGTTTCAGACTTAGACTCGGTTCAGGTATTCCCTTTAGAGCCCCTCTCCCTCTCAGTGTGTTGGGACCCGGTCGTTCTACACCTCTCTACACAATACACACCCGACAAGATGATGAAGTTTGGTTTCAGACCTAGACTCGGTTAAAGTGGTCCCCTCAGAGCCCCTCTCCCTCTCAGTGTGTTGGGACTCGGTCGTTCTACACCTCTCTACACAACACAAACCCGACAAGATGATGAAGTTTGGTTTCAGACCTAGACTCGGTTAAAGTGGTCCCCTCAGAGCCCCTCTCCCTCTCAGTGTGTTGGGTCCCGGTCGTTCTACACCTCTCTACACAACACAAACCCGACAAGATGATGAAGTTTGGTTTCAGACCTAGACTCGGTTAAAGTGGTCCCCTCAGAGCCCCTCTCCCTCTCAGTGTGTTGGGACCCGGTCGTTCTACACCTCTCTACACAACACAAACCCGACAAGATGATGAAGTTTGGTTTCAGACCTAGACTCGGTTAAAGTGGTCCCCTCAGAGCCCCTCTCCCTCTCAGTGTGTTGGGTCCCGGTCGTTCTACACCTCTCTACACAACACAAACCCGACAAGATGAAGTTTGGTTTCAGACCTAGACTCGGTTAAAGTGGAACCCCTCAGAGCCCCTCTCCCTCTCAGTGTGTTGGGTCCCGGTCGTTCTACACCTCTCTACACAACACAAACCCGACAAGATGATGAAGTTTGGTTTCAGACCTAGACTCGGTTAAAGTGGAACCCCTCAGAGCCCCTCTCCCTCTCAGTGTGTTGGGACTCGGTCGTTCTACACCTCTCTACACAACACAAACCCGACAAGATGATGAAGTTTGGTTTCAGACCTAGACTCGGTTAAAGTGGTCCCCTCAGAGCCCCTCTCCCTCTCAGTGTGTTGGGACTCGGTCGTTCTACACCTCTCTACACAACACAAACCCGACAAGATGATGAAGTTTGGTTTTAGACCTTAAAGTGGTCCTCAGAGCCCTCTCTCTCCGGGTGTTGTTAGGCGAGCGGCTCGCAAGCGAACTCTCCCCTACAAACGGGTTATAGTCAATCCCACCCGATTGTTGTGTGATGAGCGGTAATGTTTAGATGGTCCTACATATAGCATTTCTGAACAGTGACGTAATACAGGTGAATAAACGGCTAGTTTACCTGCCTCTGAGAAAGTCGTAAAAACTTTGCAAAGTTATTTACACAGCTCATATTGGTCAGAGGCGATGCCTAAAAAACCCTTTAGTAGTGTTGATGTAAATCGTTCAAGACCAGTGTTTTGGGTTTGTATAAAGTGGTCCCAGATCATTTGTTGGTTTACTCTAATATAAGAGATTTTTTTATTTGATGTTGGACACCTTTCTCTGTGTGGGATATTTGTTCTTATTTTGTAACACACTCTCATTGTTACACCACCCAAAGATGAGTTTTTTTATATTATGATATTACAATTTAATGTAAATGTAAAATAAGACAAAAGAAAGGTTTGAGCCTAAAAACGGAGTTGTTATGTTAACCTCATAGAGTAAATAATGACAATAATATACAGAATACTAAATATTTTTTATGTAGTAACTTAAAGTTATTTACACAGCTCATATTGGTCAGAGGCGATGCCTAAAAACCCGATTACAAACTTCCCTGTAGGTGCTCGATATATACCATATAATATAGTTGTAATTTGATACAGACAGACAGACCATGTTACTATTGTGGTTATGTATCGAAGACTATCGTTGGTATGTTGTTTGGTCCAACGAATATACTGTACTTTTCTATTGGCTCTAAACTCTAAATTCAGTATTGATTTTATTGTATTTTGATGAATTGTAGTCACTTATTTGTACAAAACTTGTGTGGATATATATATATTTTTTAATAAACTTAGCCGTTAGGTCTATATTGTTGAGAAATACTATGTAAATGTCCTGTAAAACCTTTTACAGCCATTAAGGATCAGCACTTTTTCAAGAAGTAGCGAATTTCAAGAATGAATGGATTAAGTATAAAGACAGGTTTTATAAGGTATTTACACGAGTGGGGTTCGGTGCGGCGGGCTGTTGGGAGGGGGGGTGGAGGAGGACGAGACGATTCCTGAGGTCCGGTGGCTGTTTGTAGGGCAATTGTGTCTGAGCCTGGTTCGGAAATACTACACGTCACCCGCCTGTCACTTTTACCTTCTTTATACGGGAGTAAACTTGCAACATTACAATATTATTCTTACATATACTGAAACCTTATTAGCTTTTATTGTAGTAAGCCTATGCATTATTTTTTATGAGGGTTTATATAACACTTAATTAGATTGCGTGCCAAAACCACCAAAACCAAAATCACCAAATCCTTTATTCCTGGAAAAACAGTTCAAAATCACCAACAGAATTTACGGATGATTGCACTCGATAATGAGGTGTTTGACGGGGGTTCAGGGTTGTAGAGCAGGTAGTCGGGATGTGCCTGACCTGTGGTGTTGCAGCCGGACCGGGCGCATGCGGGATTATCTACCCCTCCTACTTGCTAGGTCTATAAAATATGTCCAAATATTATTCATTTTATTGAATTTGCCATAGGGAATAAGCTATATAATTATCGTAGGCAGCATGGTAAGAGTTAATATTCTGGTTAAATTCTGGTTTTTCTTCTCTTTTAGCGAATTTCCCATAGGGAAGGAGCTATTACCGTAGGTCTCATGGCAAGACTTAAGCACGGGACCATGTTACTTTTCCGTTTTGAGGCTCTTAGGGACCAAAAACAATAGCCATTAACATTTTATAGAATCTATATAGTGTCTTTCTTCAGACACTTGAAAATGGGATAATCCCCGAAACATGTAGTGTCAAAATAAAATGAAATAATGCAAGGGTACTATGGTCTTAATTTACAATTTATTAGTATTAATAGTAGACCGTATTAGTGAACGTTAATAAAACAAAAAAATATATATAGGGCCTTGAATAAAAATATATAGGTACTATAAAACAATTGAACAAAAAAATGTTGAGATTCAACCTTAATAAACTATATAAAGAAAATAAACAGAAATAATTTTTTTAAACACGTATATACAGGGTGCCCATGAAAAACGTTTCACGACTTCGGTGAGTGATTACGTACATTAAAAGGAAGTAAAAGTTCCATTGGAGGTATGGCCTAAGATATCTGCTATTTTCTATTTTTCTCAAAATAGTTTTCTGTTACACTTTTTAAACGGATTATTTTCAAATTTGGTATGTGTTTTACACTAGTAGATTATTATGTCTCAAAAACATAACTAGCATGATCCAGCTCAAAATCCAAAATGGCGGCCATTTAAAATTTTAAAACACTTTGAAAACGATAAAAAATACAAGATATTAAAAAAATAATATGTTTAAGAAATGTTATTACAAATCGAATGACACTAAAATTTCTTATTCTATGAAAAATTTAAATCAAATTAGCTTATTTTATGAAGCAGTTTTTCCTAACTTGAGTTTCTTCTACCATTTACGCGGTGGTGGCGCATGGCTTCTGTAAGCTAACATTATAAGTGGTATTTAAATTCAAAAACTTTTAACTGCCGCCATGTTGGAAATTTAAAAGCAAACTAAATGATATGTGATTATTTTTCGCTTTAGCCAATAAAGATGTGTGCAAAGTTTAGTTCCTGTGGCTTAAATATTTCTTGAGATTTAACGGGGTTTGGAAAAAATACATTACATAATATTTTTATGTTTTAGACATATGTTTATGGACATTTTTTGTTTATTTTGACGAGTAATATCAAACCTTGAAGTCTGGACCCAGCACCCTGGGTATACATATCATATGAGTTTATAAATACGATAACTCACGTAAAAATAGTCATATCGTGACCAATTTTTTTACAGAAATGTGTAACCCTTCTGAGTTCGTAAACCAGATACACCGAATCATCCGCAAGGGGATATGTTGATCCAAAATGAGTTTTGCGTTTATACATGTTATTTATGAAAATTATTAATTTTTAATCGCCAGTGGATTTAGCTAAGAAAAAACATTTAGAATGTTGACGATCTGCAAGGGTTGAAAAGCTGACAGATCTTGGTTCCTAAAAATCCTACAAATTGTACAAAGGACGGGCTTACAACTAGTACTGAATAAATATTGTAAACTAACTTTTCAAATATATTTTTTATTGTAATTATGTAAAATTTATTTTTAATGCCAAGTTAGCTGCGCCAGGATTAATTCGTCGAACTAGTTTCATAATTTAAATATTCTATAACATATAAATATTCAATTATATTCAATATTATACTCAAGTTTAATCCCGTAAGCTGTTGCGTGATTTGTCGACGACTCCGCCACGATCCAGGTTAGCCGTGGCCCCCGTGGGTTCAGTCGAGGGGATGTACTCGTATACCTGCCAAGCGGGCGCTGCAGATGGCCAATTATCGATTCTTGGAAATTGGTGGTTTTGGCACTTGGTGGTTTTAGCACTTGGTGATTTTGGCACGACACGCTTAATTAATGCTATGGGGATTAAACCGAAACCAGTATTTTGCATAGTATTATAAATACATTACCATTCGTCTAGTTCAAATTCAGTAAATTTTGTATATTCCAATACAGTTTTTGAAGCAGCAAATATTCACATGCCTAATATTATTCTTATGGAGGATTATAAAATCGTTACAAAATGTATATAAAAAGTTATTCCGAAAAATGAACTATACGAGTTTCGGCTTATTTATTGTCTTGGCCGTATATGTGTACCCAAAAAAATTTATCCTTTTTATAAGAAACTAGCTGACCCGGCGAACTTCGTAACGCCTCACACAGTAAATACATGTTAACTTTAAGATTGGCCATGTCCTGAAGTCAATTAATTAATATTGCGGATTCGTTGTGAAAGCTTTAAATATACAACAGCTGATTATTATAATAAACTCAATATGTTTCAACATTGTAATTACTGTATTTTTTATTTGGCAAACATATAAACACGTGACTTTTAATCACACATAAAATAAATAGATATAAATACAGTACATAATTCCCAAAAATTGTAAACTATTAACGTGGCGAATAATGCTGTTCATTTTGTACAGCACATGTTTACTTCATAGTTTTACATTAATGAATGATTCAGATGGCATTGGATAGTAAAGCATGTTGCTAACGGAGAGTAAACCAACAGCTGTTTTAAAAAATCAAATGTTTTGATTTTAGAAAATTTGTAAATAAACTTATTCCTCATAAGGTTAACATTAGAAATTTAAAATGCTATAAAATGGAAACTGATTAAATTTATGGAAACTGAATATGCCTAAAGCATGACCGGAGCAAAGACGAATTTAAAAAATCAAAGATCATTAAAATCGGTCCAGCTGTTCTCGAGATATAATGCGTGTAACTAACACGACTTTGTTTTATATATTTAGATAAGTGGTACACCAATCCTTACCTGGCCTTTGTCAGTCTAGATAACCACAAAGCGTAACCCCTAGGTATCATAACTGGGGTATACTCGTATGATATAGAATATTTACTTAATCATTTGTTCTCCACCAGACCCAGCTAGAGACTCCAGGATCCCTGCCGGCTTGGTCAGCGTATGGTCAGCAGACTAAACCTGTCGTACGTGCACTGGAAGCAATGGTGGTAATGGGAGTGTCCACCTCCATTCCGGAGGCATTGGGCCTTCAAACCTCCCCGAAGTCTACAATCATTGAACACCCTAAGATACACCTAAAGACCTGGAGCTTCATTTTTATCGTAGTTTTATATCGACAGAATAGTCACAAAGACAATCGTCGCCCCGCTAGTTACCAACTGGCATTTGATTATGAGAGGGTCCGAGTTTGCGACTTGAGATTCGATAGAGTTGAAATTGAGTTGTTTGATAGTTGCTAACAAGGCTTTTCCAGTTCTGTGGGACATTCATTGAGACATTCGGGAAGAATTAAAAAAAACATACTAATAATACAGTGTTATCAGATGAAAATAATTTTTAAGTAAGAGTAACGCCTCGCACCACACGTTAATCACGTTAAAAGTAACGTTTCACACAACACGTTAATAGTGACGCCTCACACCATACGTTAATAGTGACGCCTCACGCCACACGTTAATAGTAACGCCTCACGCCATACGTTAATAGTGACGCCTCACGCCTCACGTTAATAGTAACGCCTCACGCCACACGTCAATAGTAACGCCTCACGCCGCACATTAATAGTAACGCCTCACGCCGCACGTTAATAGTAACGCCTCACGCCTCACGTTAATAGTAACGCCTCACGCCGCACATTAATAGTAACGCCTCACGCCGCACGTTAATAGTAACGCCTCACGCCTCACGTTAATAGTAACGCCTCACGCCGCACGTTAATAGTAACGCCTCACGCCACACGTTAATAGTAACGCCTCACGCCTCACGTTAATAGTAACGCCTCACGCCACACGTTAATAGTAATGCCTCACGCCACACGTTAATAGTAACGCCTCACGCCGCACGTTAATAGTAACGCCTCACCCATAGTTTGGCGTAACAAACTCACGCCACAAAATTTCACGCCACGCACGTTAATACACGCCTCACGCCTCACGTTAATAGTAATGCCTCACGCCACACGTTAATAGTTCGTTAATAGTTTCGCCTAGTTTGGTATGTTTGTGCTCAAATCACGTAGTAATGTACGCCTAAGTTAATAGTACAAAAGCCTCACGCCACATCGTTTAGAATGTAACCCTCACTCATTAACAAATATAAAGTTGTCAGGATACTGTTAATTACCCCATAGAAACTGCATAAAAATTACCTTTAGGTTTTCAATATCATCAAAAAAATGTTTAAGATTATTATTCAAAATGATGAATATTTAGCCTAATCACAGTTATTCAACGGCTAAAACTACAATACTAATTAACTAGATACATTATATTTACACGAAATCTAATAAACGAGCACCGATGCACACCGCCGAAAAATCCCGTTAAGGGTAAAGTGTAGTCAAACAGACAACGGATGGGTCAATGAACAAAAGTGAATAGTGTAAACAACTGGCAATCCTCGATAGGATTGACATTGATTGGTCTCACTATCGTACTCGGACCCGTAGTAGCTATAAGATACAGTATATTACAGGACTGGGTCACCAACACGGAGTACTAGGCTATTGTCCATGGGCAGGATGGCGAATGTAGCTCGTGAGATCCAGTTCTCTAAATGGTTGATCGGCTCCGCGTAGCATGTACCAGCACGGGGCTATGGTTCATGGTATACCTGGGCGGGCTGGCAATGCAGATCGTGAGATCCAGTTCTCTAAATGGTTGATCGGCACCTCGTAGCATGTACCAGCATGAGACTATGGTTCATGGTATACCTGGGCGGGCTGGCGAATGCAGCTCGTGAGATCCAGTTCTCTAAATGGTTGATCGGCAACACGTAGCATATACACCACGAGGCTATGGTTCATGGCATACCTGGGCAGGCTGGCGAATGCAGCTCGTGAGATCCTGTTCTCTAAATGGTTGTTCGGCACCACGTAACATGTACCAGCACGGGGCTATGGTTCATCGTATACCTGGGCAGGCTGGCGAATGCAGCTCGTGAGATCCAGTTCTCTAAATGGTTGATCGGCAACACGTAGCATATACAGCACGGGGCTATGGTTCATGGTATACCTGGGCAGGCTGGCGAATGCAGCTCGTGAGATCCTGTTCTCTAAATGGTTGTTCGGCACCACGTAACATGTACCAGCACGGGGCTATGGTTCATGGTATACCTGGGCAGGCTGGCGAATGCAGCTCGTGAGATCCAGTTCTCTAAATGGTTGATCGGCACCACGTAGCATGTACCAGCACGGGGCTATGGTTCATGGTATACCTGGGCGGGCTGGCGAATGCAGCTCGTGAGATCCAGTTCTCTAAATGGTTGATCGGCACCACGTAGCATATACCAGCACAGGGCTATGGTTCATGGTATACCTGGGCAGGCTGGCGAATGCAGCTCGTGAGATCCAGTTCTCTAAATGGTTGTTCGGCACCACGTAACATGTACCAGCACGGGGCTATGGTTCATCGTATACCTGGGCAGGCTGGCGAATGCAGCTCGTGAGATCCAGTTCTCTAAATGGTTGTTCGGCACCACGTAGCATGTACCAGCACGGGGCTATGGTTCATGGTATACCTGGGCGGGCTGGAGAATGCAGCTCGTGAGATCCTGTTCTCTAAATGGTTGTTCGGCACCACGTAACATGTACCAGCACGGGGCTATGGTTCATGGTATACCTGGGCAGGCTGGCGAATGCAACTCATGAGATCCTGTTCTCTAAATGGTTGTTCGGCACCACGTAACATGTACCAGCACGGGGCTATGGTTCATGGTATACCTGGGCGGGCTGGCGAATGCAAATCGTGAGATCCTGTTCTCTAAATGGTTGTTCGGCACCACGTAACATGTACCAGCACGGGGCTATGGTTCATGGTATACCTGGGCAGGCTGGCGAATGCAAATCGTGAGATCCTGTTCTCTAAATGGTTGTTCGGCACCACGTAACATGTACCAGCACGGGGCTATGGTTCATGGTATACCTGGGAAGGCTGGCGAATGCAACTCATGAGATCCTGTTCTCTAAATGGTTGTTCGGCACCACGTAACATGTACCAGCACGGGGCTATGGTTCATGGTATACCTGGGCGGGCTGGCGAATGCAGCTCGTGAGATCCTGTTCTCTAAATGGTTGTTCGGCACCACGTAACATGTACCAGCACGGGGCTATGGTTCATCGTATACCTGGGCAGGCTGGCGAATGCAGCTCGTGAGATCCAGTTCTCTAAATGGTTGATCGGCACCACGTAGCATATACCAGCACGGGGTTATGGTTCATGGTATACCTGGGCAGGCTGGCGAATGCAGCTTGAGAGATCCAGTTCTCTAAATGGTTGTTCGGCACCACGGAGCATGTACCAGCACGGGGCTATGGTTCATGGTATACCTGGGCAGGCTGGTGAATGCAGCTCGTGAGATCCAGTTCTCTAAATGGTTGTTCGGCACCACGTACCATGTACCAGCACGGGGCTATGGTTCATGGTATACCTGGGCAGGCCGGTGAATGCAGCTTGAGAGATCCAGTTCTCTAAATGGTTGATCGGCACCACGTAGCATGTACCAGCACGGGGCTATGGTTCATGGTATACCTGGGCGGGCTGGAGAACGCAGCTCGTGCGGTTGCGACCCAGTCTGTAACGGCGCAACAGATGACACGACATCTGGCCCCCACCTGTCCTCCGGGCTAGCTGTAGTCGCTCAACACTCATCTTCTACGGTCTTCTCTTATTCTTTTTGATTTGACACTTTTTTATTTATTTACACCTTAATTATCTTTTTATGATAATCGAGTGGCCAGTAATGCTGTTAAATCATTATTCTGAAGGGACTATAATGCGAGATGGCGTTGATACTTATTACCTACACCTTTAAAAATCCACATAAGTAGTTGCACACATACGTAGACAGAAGTAACGAAAATATGTTGGTAAATTAAAATTTAGTGTAACAATTTTCTTTTATTTTAGCAATTCACAATAATAGAGAGGTGTAGAATTTAAATACATTTTTCTTGTTTTAATAAGGGATAAGGGATATAATATTTTATTTCAAGAAAAAAAATTTAAGTAGTTTTGATATAATTTGTTAGAATAACTCTGCTTATCCAAAGGGTTTCTTTAGTTATGGAATATACATAAATTTACATTATATTATACTTCTTTAGATTAAAAATGTAAAATTTTGCAGTTTGGTTGTTTTTTAACCGTTCTTCTCCTTCGATGGGTCAGATACGCATACCTACTATTGTGCTATATGATTGCCACTCCGAAGCAGATATTGGTTAGCAAAATAAAAACCATCCCAGTCGAGTGTTGATACAGATTTAATTAATTAACCAATCAACGTAGTGGTGTTAATAACTGGAACCGGATTAAATAATCAATGCAAGTTAATAGGTTTGCCAGCAATCGGTGCAGCCTACGTCAGGCCACACCGAGCCGGTTGCCATGGTCTGTTTACTGGTTTACCATGATCAAATTTGGCGTTAACATCCTGTATGTTTTACTGTAGTTCAATTTGAGAATGATCTAAAATAACTACCAGTTTTTTTGCCTCCTCTAAAATTTGGGTGACTTAATATGTTCCCTTAATAGTTGTATACATTCAGTAGATCTATCACCGTTTTGAAGGAATTTATATGGAGGGAACGGAAGAACGTATAAAATCCTCATAAGTTTCTTATGGGATCAAATTTTATAAAGGTTGGTCTCAATTCTTTAGTATAACACCAATTTCTATGATAATTCCTTTTTAAATTAAAAACTTAAATTAAAAACTTAGCTCTGGTCGTACAAGAGGAAAGCCTAACGTGAATGATATAATATGAAATCAAGTCTAAACCTGTTATATAAACTCATAATATAATAGACATATTACTGTATTTGGAATCTTCTCGAAACTGCGTTCCTATTGTAGCAAAGTCGTCTCAATAATTTTCTGCAGAAGACAAATTAAACATTGTAAACTATATACATACTGTCATTTAAATCAGAAATATTTAACGATTCGATTGGATTTTTTAAGTAAAGAATTCTTGTATTTACTTCACTGTGGGAAATAGGTTGGATCGTGGGTATGTCTAAAGGGAATGTTTTCAGTTCATCTAAACAGCCGTTCTTATGTTTCAAATTTGCGTCTTACAAATCGCTAACACACCCCAGAGAAGACATATCCATGTTTTTTTTTATAAACACCCCTCAAAACGTTAACAAACAGACAAAAACCCACCAAAAAAGAAAAAAACTGACCAAAAGAAATCAAATAAAGAGGTTTACTTAATCTACAAGGATATAAAACAAATATTTATCAACAAAGGCTCGTCTCACCTGAAGGTCTCATATACCCATGTAAATATTAGATATGTGAGATATTTAATCATCAGATTTAATTTACTATCAATAAAACTAAATATGCGATTCTCTAAAATCAACATTTATATAAGAAATTATATAAAGAAAATGAAGTCACTGCAAAAAATTATGTTTTCAGTAAAGTAGTTACAGAATTCGACTGATAAGTAAAACATTACGTGGAAAAAGCAAAAACAAAAGAGAATGGTCATCAGATCTACGGAGAAAGTAGACTGTCCTCTTGTGGCGAACGATTATGGGCTACAAAAAGGAAGCAATTACAAAGAGAACATCTATTTAGCCATTGTTCCAAAGAGATGTTGAGATTATTGGGTAGGTATTATCGGAGACATCCTGTAACTCGTTTCGGTACGTCTAGGAATATCACTATCCTGACGAAATATCAAGCAAACTTTAGTGATATCACATGAATAGAATGTATTAAACACTGGTATGTATTAATGTAATAATTTAAGTGTATTTTTATCTGTTGACATAAAAATGTCACTAATATTATAATAATAGGGAAAGAAACCCTTAAATATATTGCAGTTGAGTGCAGTTTGATCATACTCCTGCTACATGACCTCTATGAGCAGTAATAATGCATTGGTTCTGTGGTGAAGACTTAAATAGATGTGGGAAAACAAAATCTCAAAAGAGTTTTATGTTATAAAGTAAAAGTTGTATGAAAATTCATGCAATTCCTACAGATTGCACATTAAAGATGTGTTCCCCAACCGACCCCCTCCCCCTTACTGATCTCGCTCGTAGAGCATTACAGACACACAAAGCCACAAATATACTCGGTTCGAAAACATCTTACAAAATTAGATATTTTAATGGTTTATTCCCAGTATATATTAAAAGTAATATTGCACGTTCGGATATATATATATATTGTACTCATTTAGTGAATATTTTGTTTGATCTTTTATATTTATACAAATTGATAGTTCACAGAAGGTTTTCGTAGGTTCATATGTTGCTAACAATATTTATGTAAATTTTTATACTTATACAAAATAAAATTATAATTAGAATGTAATTTTATTTAGATAAGTGTTACGCCATTTATGTTCATCCTGTATGATATTTTAAATAAAGTATTATTAACTACAGTATTGACTATTGACTAAACAAACCTGTGGCTGAGACTGCAATCAACAAACATTGAAATTTTGATTAAAGATCGCGGTTTTTCATTGAAACCTGAAACTAGCAATTTAAATCAAAGGCAGACTGGCGTTCCCTAAAGATGCCGGTAAATTCCTCATCAAATAACTACATTTATGTTTACCCGGAAACGTCTCGTAACAACATTGTTACTACGAACAGAATAGTAATGACAACAAGTACACGCAATTATGTAGCCTACAAAAATATGATTTTCAATAAACAGTATTTGCATTATGAATACGTAAGTTGACGCTTATTACAATTACTCGAAGTTAAAAATATATTAAATAAACGAAAAATAGCTTTCGTCTTTCAATACAGTAGAAATTTCACTGATATTTAAAATGTAAGAGGTAAAATTATACATAAACTTCATCGTCATTGCAGGATTAAAGCACAACATAATTTCAACTTTTATTGCAATCTTTGTCGAGTTTAAGTTGACATAAAACTCTGTTAACTGCTCCGTGCAACTTCCCTGCTTTTATTTGATTTCAAAAACTGAAACTATACTTTTACATAATTAGAGCAATCGTATTGATAAATAGTATTCCTTTCGGAGAAATAAGAAAACGCAATAATGATCTGTTCTCGGATTAAAGAACCACAATTAATTAGTGATGATTACAGTATTAAGGAAATCGGTTTTAAAAGTCAATTTTTAGCAAAGACAATTTCACGATTCTTGACATCATGTACAGCGCTTTATAGTCTGTTTATAGACATTGATAATTTGTCTAAATCGCGTCAATCCATTAGAAACATTCTAGCTGAAAATCAAGCACAAACTGTATATAAATCATGGATATTTTGCTATACTAACAGCTGAAAATACAAAATTAAAGTATAATTAGTATTTTATACAAGTTTAAAAAGGTTATGATGAGAATCTCTTAATCAAACAGAACTGAAGGGTACTGTAGTTTAATGTGAAATTATATTATAAATTCGATTTAGACCTGATTCATTTAACAGTTTAAATTTTCTATAATAACGTTCGTCACTTGATCTTCAACTTATGTTAAATCCTAATTTGGTTACTTTTCGTGGCGATTAATTTAAAATCAATAAGTATTGCATTAATAAAATGCAGTCCGATTTTGTGTTGTTTTCATGCCCATGACGAACATATTAAAATAGTCGCGTGAAATAATAATATCCGCGGAGCTGTCCTGAGACAAAACATGTCATCTCACCAAATGTAAATGCAGAAACGCCGAGTGATATTTGTGAAACGATAAATATTAAATAAACTACAAACATCTATCGCGTCTCCGATATCTCCCGGCAGCGCGGAGCTCATAAACCATCGCGCCAATATAATGTTATATTCAATTCGACGGATGGGGAGAGAGAGAGGAGAGAGGTATCCAGTATAAGTACTTTTAGCAAGGTTTATTTGAATATAAAAATATTCATTCCCCTAAGTTGTGGGGCGGTCGGAGAGGGGAAGGTGGTTTCTATAGCGACTGTAATGACGTATCGATCGCAGCGCTCATGTGGGACTGGCTTCTCGTCCGCGGCGGCACGTGCCACACTCGCCACTCTCCACTCGTCACTCGTCACCTGAAGATTATGTAGCGAGTAACGTCTCGTCAAAATCTAAAGCTATGACCCGTGTCAATGGTGTTATTCAGCCGCACTCACCGGCGGCAACGGTCAGGAACAAGTTAGCCCGCAATATATGTTATGTCCGCTTCTGCTAGTATCGGTAGGATATCGGAATCCCGGACTGAACGTAAATTCTTTCAAGGAGATCTTTAACCCCTCGAAGCGGATGTTACATTTGAAGATTAGATGGTTACCTATTAATCCTTTTAATACTTTTGTCGGTGCCATCAGGTCCCGGCTAGTGCAACTACAGTAAATACAACCAAATACAACCGCACAAAAGCTACCCAATTTCCACGTTTTGTTTTAGGTCCGTGAGAACAAAGTTAATTTTATGACATTATTGCACTATGATCATAAATAATTTAGTTGAAATTTAATTAAAATTTTCAGTGATATAGAGTGAGGAAAATTTTTTTATCTTTACCATACAACAACGTTATCAATAGTTAATTATTTAGTATAATTAATTATGACCATGTTAGTTGTATTTTCCTGAGAAACCCCTTATCATTTCAAATATTTTAGCCTTAATTTAACTGTATGAAATTTTTATTAATATTACTCCTTTGACTACATTTTATGGTTATTGATGAGCACGGAGTAATGGGGATCAAAATTTAAATTGTTCTTTTGAGACCTAATTCCACTATGGCAGCACTGATGGTTACTCCTTGGAATTAGACTAGAGAACGTGCTTGCTGTGACTGTAAAGAGCAAGATATTTAATATGTCGTGACGTAATAATTGTTAAATGAATAATGTTTTCTAACAGAAATTTACTTTAGGTGTACAGCATTACCTCTCTAAATGCATATCTTTACATGCGGCTTGTCAATTAAACAAGATAAAATTACTCTTAATAATTTACAAAATAAACTTATTATAGATATCTATTACTAAATCTTTTAGCACTTGATAATATAGGATTCACATTAGAACCACAATTTAAAACTGCAATTTAAGGTGGAAATGTTAACTTTTTTAAGAGAAAGCCTTTTCACAATTAATTATCAAAATTGGCTGACAAAAATTAAAATTAAGTTTTTAACACAATCTCCTAATATGTATCTCAATAATTATCATTAATGATCAAGACTTTCCTCTTAATTTTGACCATTGTATGAAATTTATTTTTATTTTTTTCAAGTAAATGCGTCAAATATAGCTTTTTCTTAATATTCATTTTCCCTCAACTTATAAATTTCAACTTTAATAAAAAATTGACTCATAACTCTACTTATACAAATTTTAATATACAGTAAGTCTAAACGGGGAATGTATAAGGAGGATGGCAGAGGGGGGTGGGAGGTTGGTAATGGGAAACAATTTGGAGTGGAAGGAATGCGATGGAAATTCGTAAACATTAACATAACTTACAATGTAAATAGCTTCTCACACAGAGCTCACCTCGGGAACTTATTTGGATAATATTCTGAATAATAACAATACCAGCGAGCTAAAGAGAAGGTAGTGGGACAGAGTCGGTCTGTTAGTTGCATATTACGCAGGGGATGGTTGTACAGTATATACCGATATATATCGTGCTTGTTTCTTTTTGTCTGCAAAACTGCTGTTTTGTTATTTTTTATTTTTAACATCAATATTTTCTTAGTATGATTAAACCAAATTCGGTCAACTCAGACGTTAGAAGCCGTGTAAAATGTACGTTGCTAGTAAAAGTGGTCATCGTAAAGGATTTAATACCGACTTGAACCTCAACCTCCCATCTGTACTGTAGCGGCGTGAGGCACATCTTGCCAAAGGCGACCGCCTGCGATGTGACTGGGGTCCTAGGCCACTGGTTTCGATCCAGCAATACTTTGGCTTACTGGGCTTGGCCGTTACCCCCTGAGCTACCATGGTCGTAATTGATTAGTGTATCAACAAGAATAAAGAAAGTAAACACGTAAATGTAATTAAATTGCAAATAAAGATTCTCCCTCCGAAATTACTACAAAAATGCACACTAAACCTTGTGAAATCATGAAATCATAAAAATTATGTTTATGTTTAGCCACTCAAACGGAGCTTTACTTTAATGCTTGAAAAATTGTGGCTTAATTACAGCGCAGACATTACATGAAGACGTAACACGTCACTCCTCCCCCAGAGAGTTAGCTAAGCTTTTTTACTTTTTATGGTGGTAAAGGTTTACTCCAGGATGACATAGCTGGACTTGAAGTTCATAAACTAGGGTCCAAGATAGCCGAACAAATCCTCGAACAAATCAGCAGCCAGATTGTCTTTTCCAGGTCGGTAGATTATGTCAAAATGAAAACAAGACATCTCCAATCACCGCTGCATTATTTTGTCATTTTTAACCTTCCCATGTTTGGTGTTATCAAACGTAAATGATACAGATTTTTTGTCCCTAATTAGTTTAAAATGATTTCCTATCATATAGTAACACCATTTTTTAAGCGCTTCAACTACTTGTGCTTATTTTTCAACAGAACAGTGTTTAAGCTCACAACCAGATAGAATCCTGGAAAAGAATGCAACTGGACGTCCACTTTGGTTTAAAGTCGCTCCTAGAGCATTCTCACTTGCGTCGCTTTCTACAGTGAATGGAATCACTTGATCAATGCTTGATAGTACAGATTTCCAATGTCACTTCTGATATAGCTTCAATAGCCACATCTGACAGCGGAAACGAACATCATGCAAGTGGTGCTACTTTTTCTGGGAACTGCGGAATTAGTGAGGAATAATATGAAACCATTCTTCTTAATGACGTCGCATCTTTCGGTAGAGGTAATTTTCTAAGTGGTTCAAGCCTGGTTGGATCTGGTCTTATCGTTTAATTAGTGAATAAATATCCCAACAGATTGACTGATTTAGTATACAAAGCATACTTCTTTTCATTTATGGTCAGATTGTACTTATGAGCAGATATCTTCAATCCTAGGCAATTATTGTTATATCCATCCAAATGAACTGCTTTATGAATCGAATATAAACAGCTGATCTTTTGTTTTTTACTTTCTCCCCTTATACGTAGTATATGGAGAAAGTATTGTTTTCGTCAAAATTTTCGAATTTGAGTTGAGGGTGGATATATCCGTTTTGGGGTCCCCTGAATCCAAAAAAGTGGGTTTTGACGTGATGTCTGTCCGTCCGTGTGTCCGTGTGTGTGTGTGTCTGGATGTGTACAGTGCCACAGCCTACCCCGTTGGTCCGATTTAGATGAAATTTGGCATGTATGTATATATTCACGGTATCTCCAGGCGTCTTTTTCATTTTTTTGAATTTTTGATTTTTAAGGGTAGTTCACCCCTAAAAACCCTTAAAAAACGTGAAAAATCCAAATTTCTCAAAAACGGCTCTAACGATTTTGATTAAAATTTGACAGTTTATAGTGTACAGAGTACTAAATAATTTGACACCACCCGCATATCTGTAAAAATGACGGTTCAAAAGTTATGGGCTTTTAAATGTCAAAAAAATCAAATTTTTAAATTTTCAGCGAAAACAATAAAAGTAAAGTATAATTTGACTGGTACCATTAAAACCAGCTTAAAAAACTAAACAAATTAGTAATTAGAATTATTTGTCTACGACTAACGGTTCCAGAGAAAAGTTAAATTTACTGTCCACGATAAACGCAGTACGTTGTCTGAAAGCGCCCAATGTTATTCTTATGGAGAATATAAAAAATCAATTTCTTCCTTACTTTCCAACCGTTTTCCATGAAACTTGGTATGAAGCGTAAGGTCAAATCACCGAACAAAAGCAGCTCAAAAAAGCATGTTGTTACGGGGGGGGGGGTTTCCCCCATACAATTTGAACAATTAATTTAACTTTGTCTCTCGTGTTTTTATTTTTAATAATTGGATGATTATTTTTGAAACAATAAATTATTCAATGATATTTTGATTAACTTTGTAGAACATGATAGTTTTATTACAGATTGACTTTTTTAAATTTACTTAAGGGAGAAAGTATGTGTCAGTCCACTGGTACCGTTTATTTACTTTCTCCCCTTATACATAGTAGGGTATATAAAGTTTTGGCCCAAGGTACAAGGAGGTGGCCCATGGTACAACACGGGGTGGCCCAAGGTACGGTGGGGGTGGTCCAAGGTACACCATTTTTTTTCTTTAGAAAAAAATACTTTAAAAATAGTAAATATTAAAATAAAGTATTTAGATTGGTTTTGCAAGGTCCTAATAACATGTTTAATTAATTTAATATGAAAACCAGTCCAAAATATAATTAACTTTTGAGTTATGGGCAAGAGAACGAAACTGACCCAAGGTACAAGCATTTCCTATATATGGAGAAAGTATTGTTTTCGTCAAAATTTTCGAATTTGAGTTGAGGGTGGATATATCCGTTTTGGGGTCCCCTGAATCCAAAAAAGTGGGTTTTGACGTGATGTCTGTCCGTCCGTGTGTGTGTGTGTGTGTGTGTGTGTCTGGATGTGTACAGTGCCACAGCCTACCCCGTTGGTCCGTTTTAGATGAAATTTGGCATGTATATGTATAGTCACTGTATCTCCAGGCGTTTTTTTCATTTTTTTGAATTTTTGATTTTTAAGGGTAGTTTACCCCTAAAAACCCTTAAAAAACGTGAAAAATCCATTTTTCTCAAAAACGGCTCTAACGATTTTGATTAAAATTTGATAGTTTATAGTGCACACAGTACTAAATAATTTGACACCACCCGCATGTCTGTAAAAATGACGGTTCAAAAGTTATGGGTTTTTAAATGTCGAAAAAATCAAATTTTTAAATTTCCAGCGAAAACAATAAAAGTAAAGTATAACTTGACTGATACCATTAAAACCAGCTTAAAAAACTAAACAAAGTAGTATTTTGAATTATTTGCGACCATATGGAAGCCGCCGCTTGCTTCCAATGTAACAACCACATCCCGCTACTTGAAGTGTCTACGATTGCAGCGACCATATGGAAGCCTCCGCTTGCTTCCAATGTAACCACCACATCCCGCTACTTGGAGTGTCTACGCTTGCAGCGACCATATGGAAGCCGCCGCTTGCTTCCAATGTAACCACCACATCCCGCTACTTGAAGTGTCTACGCCTGCAGCTACCATATGGAAGCCTCCGCTTGCTTCCAATGTAACCATTCTAATGCCGTAGCAAGAAGCTATAAGGTTGTAGCGACCATTTTGAGGCGGCTTTATGCCTTCAATGTAAACGTATTCTAAACGGGCTAACACTATACTTAGGGTTTCAATATTTTATAACAAGCATAATTGACATCCACTAGCATAATTGATTGTAAATAATACACTTAATTGATAATTAAAACATTCTACGTTTGTTAGTAGGTTAAATAAAGATGTGAGTTGACGAGAGCGAGACAATTATTGGTTTATTACCGCCTGCAACAACGTGGAGTGTGTGCAGAAGATAACACTGAATGTTTCATTACAACTTCATTATCAGTTAAGACTTGAGACCTGCCTTTCTTAGGAAACTAATTTTAAATCACTTCATTTCCCCAATGAAAATTTCAGTTTCCAAGAACGACCATAAGGAAAGGAATTTACTTCTATTAAAAGCGAATGTTACAGTTTTCGCGAAAAATATGAGTACAGCACTAGTAAGCACATAGGTTACATGGCTAGGGTTTTCTGCTCAATATATTATAGCGCCATGTTGTTACATGATGTTAGATTGACTTAGAGTACAACGATTTACACACTATGCATCGCAGAAGATTTACTTCCTGTGCTTCGAAGTTTAACTACGATTCAATTGTAAAAAGCTTTAATACTGCCTGGTAACATTGACTTTGCCAGAGTCTATTAAAATAAAGGGGGAGGTCTCAAAAGCAAAGTGCACATTATGACTGTGTAGCTTATCACTCACAATTAATTAACTAAGCCTACTGTTATTATTGTTGGGATAATCAACAGTCTCCAAACAATAAGGTGAGAAGAAATTTGTCGGCAAAAAACTTAAGTAAATAATTAAAATAAATACTCTCGGAAACGTGGGATTGGGTGTTAGTAGAACCAGATGATCCTAACTACTGTGTAGCTTATCACAATTAAAATATAACATATTAGCCTAGTTAGTTAATTTGGATTAAGTACACAAATCACTATCTTTAGTTAAAAATTTAAAAAAGGATAAACTTAGATTTCACAACACGTAGTACAGTAATTATTTTTTAACTTATCTCTCTCCCTCCCACGACGAGGGTCCGAGATCTCATTGCTTTAACAGCTGACGTTTACGACCGAAGTGTAACGCCTTCCTGAGTGATATGGTTTTTGATTGTGTTTGAAACTGGAAACCAAGGAAACTACTAAAATATACATATATATAAATAGCCCATATAAATACATATATATTTACACTATACAAAAGAACCAAATAACATGTATTCTATTTTGTATGATTTAAGATTTGCTAAAATATTAATTATGTATAGGCTAAATAGATCACAACACGTATTAAAGTTCTTTTGTCGTAATAGTAATTCTTACTCTGCAAAAATTAGCGTGAATGGTCCGAGATCATTTTTTAACACACGTCCGACATTCACGCATTCCTGAGTATATTCTTAGATAAACTATTTATTGAATGGAATGTTGAAAATTCGGGTTTCCATATTAAGGGGATTAAACATTCCTCTGGTGATAATGATTCAACGTGCATTCATAAACCATAACCACTAAACCCAAACCATTACAGAGCTGTTCTTACAGTGACTGTTTCACACACAGCTTCAAGCAAATACTAAATAATACACTGCAAATACTGTACTTACAATTTCAAGTTTAGGGGGTGAAGAAATAAGTTTGTCAAAACCATTCTCCTTTATTTCTACCGAATCCGCTTTCTCCATACTGGGCATGGTTCGGATCTTACGTCTTGGTTGACAGGAATGAGCTAATGACCTCAGAGTCATGTCATTATCACTGCAGTGAACTGTGTAATTCACTGCAGAAAAACAGCTAGGTGATCTGTTATAAATGTTCAATCTACATGATTATTACGGAATATTCTATTTACAATGTTGAATCTACTATACGACTTTTTCGTGTATTATCTTGGTTCTATCTTCAAGTGAATACAACTGATGTAAACCATATTCCATATATAAACTTGTAACTCTTAGGTTCTACTATCCTCAAGTGCTACAGTTGGAATTCAACGTGAGATGTTCACGTACACAGCTTCACACCAATTCTACACTCTTTAAGTGACCGCACAAATATCTAATATGTATAATTTCTATTTATAATAAATAAGTTTGTCAATATTCGATTATTTTTTTCTACCGATCACTTCCTCAATCTGCATTTGAGGATCTTACTCTTGGTGACAGAATGAGCTAATAAATAAAGTCATGTCATTATCACTGCAGTGAACTGTGTAATTCACTGCAGAAAAACAGCTAGGTGATCTGTTATAAATGTTCAATCTACATGATTATTACGGAATAAGTACAACACACATTGAGGCTACTTTTTTAATGTAAATCCAGTATTGTGTCCAAGGTCGTGTATTATCTTGGTTCTACGCTCTTCAAGTGCACCGCACTACAACTCTAAGATGTAAACCCAGTATTCCACGTATATAAAGGGTCTTGTAACTCTTAGGTTCTACTATCCTCAAGTGCATCGCACAGTTGAGGAATTCAACGCTGAGATGTTCACGTACACCCAGGACTTCTAACACCAAGGTTCTACACTCTTTAAGTGCACCGCACAATTGAGGACCTCTAATATGTAAATAATTATACTATTTATAAATAAATACTATTTCAAATATAACGATGGTATTTTAGCCCCAAGATTACACTATCCTCAAGGAATCTGCACATTTGAGGAACTCTACTCCAATATGTAAATAATTATACTATTTATAAATAAATACTATTTCAAATATAACGATGGTATTTTAGCCCCTAGATTACACTATCCTTGAGTAAACTGCACATTTGAGGAACTCTACTCTTATATGTAAATCCAGTATTTCAAGTTTACCCAGTGTCTTGTAGCACCTTGGTTCTACACTCTTTAAGTACACCACACAGTTGAGGAACTCTACTCTTATATGTAAATCCAGTATTGCACGTTTACCCAGTGTCTTGTAGCACCTTGGTTCTACACTCTTTAAGTACACCACACAGTTGAGGAACTCTACTCTTATATGTAAATCCAGTATTTCACGTTTACCCAGGGTCTTGTAGCACCTTAGTTCTACACTCTTTAAGTGCACCGTACAGTTGAGGAACTCTACTATTATATGTAAATCCAGTATTTCACGTTTACCCAGTGTCTTGTAGCACCTTGGTTCTACACTCTTTAAGTGCACTGCACAGTTGAGGAACTCTACTATTATATGTAAATCCAGTATTTCACGTTTACCCAGGGACTTTTAACACCAAGGTTCTACACTCTTTAAGTGCACCGCACAATTGAGGAACTCTACTCTAATATGTAAATAATTATACTATTTAAAAATAAGTACTATTTCAAATATAACGATGGTATTTTAGCCCCTAGATTACACTATTCTCAAGTAAACTGCACAGTTGAGGAACTCTACTCCTATATGTAAATCCAGTATTTCACGTTTACCCAGGGTCTTGTAGCACCTTGGTTCTACACTCTTTAAGTGCACCGCACAGTTGAGGAACTCTACTATTATATGTAAATCCAGTATTTCACGTTTACCCAGGGACTTTTAACACCAAGGTTCTACACTCTTTAAGTGCACCGCACTGTTGAGGAACTCTACTCTAATATGTAAATAATTATACTATTTAAAAATAAATACTATTTCAAATATAACGATGGTATTTTAGCCCCTAGATTACACTATTCTCAAGTAAACTGCACAGTTGAGGAACTCTACTCTTATATGTAAATCCAGTATTTCACGTATACACAGAGTTTTGTAACATCTAGGTTCTACTATCCTCAGGTTAACCAAACAGTGGGTTAGATTACCTAAACTACTTCGGTTGTCTTATTGAGAGCATTAAGGTTTCTCGCAGGGACATGAATCCGTTCATTAAGGAACACCTAGTTGTCCTTCACCATTCCATAATCTCCCTACAGCCTCTTCAACTGTAGAAGGTTGGAAACCGGTAAGCATAGGAGATAAGTGGCGTTTGTTTACTTTTACGGCATACTCAAATTTAAATTAATAAAAAAATATGGGAACCACTTCTGGATAAGGGTTTCCGTCCTGTGTCCATAAAAACCATATTCTGAAAATAAAATGTAATGTTTTAAACCAATTTGACAATCAGATGATCAGCCGGTTTACAAATTTGCCAGGAATATTCATAAAACACGATTGAAATGTCACAGAAGAAACGTTTCTGATCGAGCAATAGGTTTTCATTACTATTTAATTTTGATATAATTTTTTGAAACCCCTCTAAAATCTTAAAATACTCTTTGTGAATATCTTATGTGATCGCCGATGGCTCCGTCACTTAAATTAGCTTAGTATTGACAATCCAAGCTAAATCATGGATATATTAAAATTGTATGCTTGTTAATCATTCAGTCTACATTTTAAACCATTAAGAAAATTTAAACTAGACCCAAAAACCCTCATTTTAGTGAATTTCCCATAGGAAAGGAGCTATTGCCGTAGGGCTAATGGTAAGACTTAAGCCCGGGACCATGTTATTTTTTCGTCTTTAGGTGCCCAGAGTCAAAATACAATAGTCGTTAAAATTTATATATATATATATATATATTTCTGTGTACACGATAACTCTCGTAAAATGGTCTGATCGAGACCAAATTTGGTAGAAATGTGTATTCCTACATTTGCTCTGACAAGTTCGTAATCCAGACATATCGGTCAATCAGAACAGGTAGTTTGGGAGGGATTTGTACCCCAAAAATGGGGTTTTTTGTTTTTTCCATATAGTTTTTAAAATTTTCACCATCTGTTGTTTCACCATCAATTTTCAAATCTGTCACCATTAGAAACAACTTAAAAAACTACATAATTTAGCTCCTTAAAGTTTTGTTCTACCTCCAACGGTTACCGAGATATTAAAAAATTAAATTCAAATTTAAAAAATCAATTAAAAAACACAGTACATTGTATTTAGGGACTCTAATGCTAATCTTATGCAGGATAAGGAAAAATTATTATTATCCTTATTAACCAATAGTTTTGGACGAAACTTTGTATTTGGCTTCGTGTGGTTGGGATCCACACGTTTATGCTAAAAAAAATCATAGTTTATGTATACCTCACAGCAGCAAACCTGCATAACCTTTCCCATGTTAATGTTACGGAGAATAGGCAAGTACTCTAATTTATCAACAGATATTGGATGATCAATCTTGTCACATACTTGTATTATTGCCATATTATTGATTTGGCAATTCGCTGAGTACGCAGGTCTGCTGCAACGGGGGGATTTTATTTTATTTTTCCTCAACTGAACTTGTACTGAAACACTCTTCAATAAATATATTATGAACAAATTTTCAAATCAAGCAAAAAAATTAGAATTAAGAATCATTATTAATTGAATTTCTCATTAGAAACAATGTTTTAGCAATGACACCTATTCCACACTGCTCTCATCTCAGAGGAAACATAACAATAAATAACTCTTATTTTGCATGCTACAGTTGCTTTATCCTGTAATATAAGTGATATATTGGTATAATGTAGGAGTAAAGTTTGCTAGTTTGCTCCAGTACTTGTAACCTTGTACAATGTTCTCGATAGTGACCGCAACAACTTAGTTCAAAATACAGAAATAACTATAATCATAATATAATCAACGCTTTTATGCAGTTAAAATCAACGAGGTATATGTTATGTATTATATTAGTACTGTATATGATGTAGAACCAGAACAAATACTAACTTTGATCAGAATGAATTGTTACATACCGAGATAATCTATATTTTCCCTGAAAATACTTATAATTTTTTAACTGGAATGTAATAAAACTCAGAAAATAAATTTTTAAATCAAATCGAGTCTGTGTACTAAATGAATTACCGAGTGAATATGTCATTTAACATGAAAACTATTGGCCCTGATCACGGACAGCTCTTTCGGCAGAAACGGCAACTGTTGAATGCTGATTTTCCCGTTATTTACAACTCCGTTTGCAATTTCCCTTTTGTCAAACTCATCTGCACAGTTTGATTTATTTTACATCCACCGTCAACTGCAATAAATTAGCCAACTTTATGGCTTACGTCCACGAGAACAGTTTAATGTCTTGATCAACTTTGTATTGTCTTGGTGGGTCGATTCCAACCGAGCTAGTATCACCAGTGGTATCTGTAGTTCTTTCTTCAGTTCCGTTCGGCTCCGTACATCATTTTATAATAAAACAACAACTAACTATTGATAATATTTGGACAATAAGACCTAAACGGTGGTGCATTGTTCTTAGCTTTGCTGTGGTGTACTGTGGTGTTTTATGTACATAAAATATGAGATGACATTTTTTAGAAACCGATTCGTTGCTTAACAATATTTAACTTGTGTGGATCTAGGTTTGTTAGCTCAAGAGTACAGACAATTCATTCATTACATACACAAAATGTTAAATATGAGTTAAAACACTATCTTTGTTACAAAGGTATACAAAATAATGTACGAGATAAATTTATTTTTGGTAAACATTGTAATGAATCATTTTTCTTTGTTTGAAATTTACTATTGGTGGCGGTGGATTAAATGCACAATAATCTAAATGGTTATTTAGATTTTTTGTGGACATTTGTCCCCACGATTTTATGTAAAACAATGTTTTAAGACGTTTCGGGATCTGGAATCTAATCCCGTCATCAGACGAATTAATATCTAAAACATAACACAATTACCACATAATCCGGACTAAACCGGTATAAAGTTGAAAACAAAAAAGTTTAAAGCAGTGAAAATCTTACAAACAAACCATTTACTTACCATTACACATATAAAGGCCAACGCATACAGCAACAGATGCACGTAAGCAGACGGACGGAGAAAAAATCGGTACCCATGTTATATATTTTGTTGCAACGCACACAGACGTCCGTATGTCTGGTGACGTCTGCATGCAACTGTTTACATTTAATCACCTGTTGAGCGATTTTCTCCGTCCATCTGCATACGTCTGTTGCTAAATGCGTTGACCTTTAAGAAACATAATACTTAATAAGGATATTTTAAGGCTTTATTTAATATGACGAAACATTCCGCTCCTTTGAATCAACATGATCCATCAAACAAATTTAACACATAATTTATTGAAATAAATCCAACAGTAGGGGGGTGTGAAAAAAATAATTCTTCTGCGGTCCATTTCCGGGAGAGGGTGCCCCTTCAGAGAAGGGGTTTTCACTTTGATGACACGAACACCATCCAGTCCTGTATAGTTTTCTACTATGCAGCCAAGTGTAGCACAAGCGTGCAGTCTAGAATCTTGGAGTATCACCAATCGCCAACCTTGAGATTTTAATTTTTGATATTCCATTTTGAACGCTGCTGAAGAGTGTTTAAGTAGTCTTGACTCCACGGCACCAAATATTCTGGGTGCCAACGTTTCAGACGATTAGTTAGTAAAATCAGAGATCAGGTTCAGGAACAGATGTCAGAGGTGAGCCAATAAGGAAACGACCAGGAGTGATGTTATGTCGGATGGATTGGAAGGGAGTGGGGTCAAAGGTCTTCAATACAGGATATCTTCAGTTTTTTTATGTTTAAGTGAAAAATTCTTCAACTTTTGGTATCTCTTGTTGGATTACTCGGCAGAGATGACATTTCATGCTCTTAGCAGCACTTTCCCACAATCCTCCTTGGTGTGGGGCAGCAGGAGGATTGAAGGCAAATTCAATGGAATTAAGATTACAAAAATTAAAAACTTTATTCTTATTTTCCATACTTTTAAAAAAGTGAATATGACAAAATATTTAGTGAATGATTGTTTGTAAGTTATTCTCACTGTTTTAATCTTTTTTGTTTTCAGCTTTATAACGGCTTAGTCCGGATTATGTGTTAATTGTCTTATGTTTTAGATATTAGTTCGCCTGAGTACGAGATCAGATTCCAGATCCTGAAACGTCCTGAAATTTTGCTTTACATAGAACCGTGATGGAAAATGACCGCAATAAAAATCTAAATAACATGAATCATTTTTATTTATTTTTTATATTTATATTCAAAAGAAGCTGATGGAAAAATGAGCTTTGGTTGCCACTTCAGAAGCAGCAAGTCCTCACAAAAAGGAACCAACGATTTGTTTGGTTCTAAAAGCCAAACATGAAGGGTTTTCAGAACCTTAATAAAAATTAATTTTAAAAGATTAATATAGTTCCTACATAAAATATTTTGGCACGATACACTTATAACTCGTGTTTTCAATATTTGTAGTCCATGCTATATCCACAGGGTGAGTGAGAGTGTCCTTAAATTAACATGTGGAAAATCTTGCCGCGGAGTGTTATCAAGTATATGTTACATATAGTGAAACAAGCTCTATGTATTTCAAATACAGTATAACAAATATACCAACTCTGCTGCAGCCTGCACTTGCAGTTACGCATTACCGTTGACTTGATTCCGTACCCAGATACACCTTGTATCGTAGCTGCTGGCGTGGACGACAACCATGGAACAAGGCTATGGGGGAGTGGGAGGGATCGGAGGAGAGTGTTTTGGGCTGAAGAGATGATTTAAGCGGCAGGAAATTGCATCGCATTATCATAATTTACAAAGTTACTATTTATGTTCTCTCTTCGTATATTTCCTTGGCTTTTTCATTTTTCTTTCTTTCAATTCGAAAATATTATACATTTGTCGCTATACACGTAATTCATCAAAATTATAAAAATTCTGTAATACAGTATTCCTTGTGAATTTTAAATCCTGTATGAAAGTTTCATTTCTGCTTAGCTGAGCAGATATTTTTTCAAAATAAATAGTCCTACATATAGTAACTCTGATATCTGTCATAGAAGTGTTATGTTCCTTCAGTCAATAAAAACTAAAATGTTATATAATATAAGGGCTTTGCTTCAATGTCTTCGGTATGCGATTTTGTAGATTTGAGTATTACTTTTATCATATAACAAATAAAGGTTCAAGGTAACGAGTACAAATAAAGGTTCAAATAAAGGTAAAATGGCCTTACACATTTTATGACTTCTGGTGAATCTTTACTTTCTCACCACATATAATTATTACATGATTACCATATTTAAGTGTTACGGCAATAAGTATTTATTACATAATTATGTAATAATTATAACATATTTAGGTGTTATGAGATTATGAATATAAATAAGAAATAAAGAGTGATATCATCAGTGAAATGAATGACATATACTTTCTCCTTTTAAATGAAACTTTATTCAAATAATATTCATGCATACAAAATACACATACGCCTAATATTTGCTATTTACATTTCGCTCCAAAAACTACAATCCAAACAATATTTGTCAAGCTTGCTAAAAAAATCTATATTTTATTGTTTACTTCTATCCTAATCTTGGCATGTAGTATAGTATAACATATAATTCTTCACCTTTCTTATTTTTTGCAGAAGCTAAAATTACTTCTGTTTTTTTAACTTCTTCGTTTCCTAATAAAGGGACTTTTCTGGGATGGTTGCGTCATCCTGTAACACAGCTACTTGGAGGTCACGAATTGTGGATTGTTGTGAGCGATGGTCGGCGGCTGTCGTGTTCTCTTGTGTGGATTAACGTCCGCACTATTGAATATTACGTTAATCCGCAAAGACCACACTCATAATTAGACCAATTCTTAATTTAGAAGCCGTGGTTCGGATTCTACGTCATAGTTAGGTGTCATAATTAGGTGTTATTACGTGACATAGCTTAGTGTGATGAGATGTCATAGTCAGATGCCATTGTCAGATGCCATTAGGTGTCATTACGTGTCATAGCTACGTGTGATGGGGGGTCATAGTCGGATGCAGGTGTCATTACGTGTAATAGCTAGGTGTGATTAGATGACATAGTCAGATGTTATTAGGCGTCATAGTTAGGCGTCATAGTTAGGTGTCATAATTAGGTGTTATTACGTGTCATAGTTAGGTTTTATAAGATGCCATAGTCAGATGTCCAAATGTGTCAAAGTTTTCTCGTTAGAATAAAATAGGGTACAACATTCGAGATAAGGTTCGAGGTAGGTTTACCTATATCTACTTATAATACTATAAAGAAGAGGTGGTTTCTGTATGTTTGTTGGTGGGTTTGTTGTGGCAAGTAAACGCGAAAAATACTGACCCAAACGATTTGAAATTTTACAAAAAGGTAGATCATAAACTAATGCGACACGTAGGCATACTCATTTCATTACGTTTACTTTGTTTCAATGTTTAATGTCAACCGCTGTGACACTAAAATTTGACAGTTAGGGAGGAAAAAGAAGGAAAGTTCATGTTTACAGATAAACAGCTGGATCGAAACCGATGATCGAATTATTAGACCGAAACAGTGGGATGGTAGGCCTAGATTTAAAGTTTTCTCCAGATGCCTGTCTGTAACGTTACGATACGTTAATCCTTATCCTTTCCCAATATTTGACAAGTATATTTATGCTTTGTCATCTTGTAGATACTCGTGTTTTGTCATTTTGTAAGCAATAATAAATTAACTAACCATAATTTCAATGTACATGTATTTAAATGTATTAAATCAGTACACCTCTCAGCCTTTTTTACCTGTGCGAAGAACGGGTACATTTAGTTGTTTTGCTTATGTATAACATTTATGCTTGCGTACGTCAGCGAGCCTAAACATACTGTCAAAATTTACTCAATACTTAAATATAGCCCATCTATGTTTGCTGAATGAGTAATTTCAATTAGGATATTGATATTCACCTTCGTCTAAGCCGTAAAGGCTCAGGGAAGACTAAACAGCATCATTATGAGCCGCACCGCGTCGCCCCAATCCCATCCTTAGTATTTCGGTTATTACTAGTTAAAAAAGGGGGGTTTCAAACAGAACTATTATTTTTGAACACATTAACGTTACGTGTGACACAATCCCAAAACTTCACTAGGAATTAGGGAGTTTCAGTAAAATTAATAATTATTTATTTCAATGACGATAATTTATTTTAGTTTTAGCTCATGCTAAACTCAACATAACTCAGTCACGCTGTGTACAGTTTGAGATTATGTCAGTTCGGGTCTCGATTCCGTTTCAACAAGCTTGCGTGCAACTGGCAGCTTCAAAGGCTGCTAATATTACCAGAATATTTTCCTCGTCATGTAAAAATTTTTGTTTGCCCATTTTTAGCTATACTGTTGATGTTATCTCATAAATATATTTTTGTTATTATATAGATATTTTTAGTGGATTTCCAAAAGGGAAGAAGCTATTACCGTCCGTCCGAGAGACGGTCTCTGTGTGTGTGTGTGTCGGCGCGTGTGTCTGCATATGCCAATGGAGAGCCCAGCCTTCGTCGTTGGTCCGATTTAGATTAAATTTGGCATGTTTATATAGAATCACCGTATCTCCACTTTTAAGGATAATTTACCCCTAAAAACGTGAAAATCCAAGTTACTCAGAAATAGCTCTAACGATTTTGATTAAAATTTGAAAGTTTATAGTGCACCGAGTACTAATTAATATGTCACCACCTGCGTCTGTAAAAACGATGGTTCAAAAGTTATGGGCTTTTAATTGTTAAAAATTATTTTTTTAAATCTTCAGTGAAAACAATTAAGGTAAATATTACACATTTGACTGTTTCAGATGTTATCATATGTTATTTTTTTATATTTTGAAATGTTGATTTTTCATAATATTCACTTTTCAGTAGTGAGTTATAAAATAAATAGTTTGCATGTTACAAGTGCTTGTATTTATTAATGGCGACGATGAAAAAAATTGTCGTTATGCTCAATTCTACTTCAATATTTACTAACTTTTTATTATTAATTATTTAAAATTACTTTAATATTTTAATTGTTTACATATTTGTTCATTATAGAAATATTACAAAACTTTGATTCAATAGAAGATTTAAAGAAAACGCGAGCTGTTGTAAAAGGTCAGATTACAAGAGCAGACAGACTATTAGATGACATATACCTAAAGAAGTTTTACAAAAACAGAATGTATGTATTGGAAGAATACTGGAAAAGATTTGAGGCCATTAAACTTAAAATAGAATTGAAATCAAAGGATGAAGATATTGAATGATAATACAAAGTAAAAGATCAGTTACGAATGAGAAAAACACTAATAGAGCTAGATAAAGATGTTCAACCAGGTAGTATGGCCGTCATAGGTAATCAGATGTATCGTTCTCTTACTTCAGCTATATCCTTCGCCCCTTTCCAAGACGATGAGACATTCAAGAACTTCATCAGGCGTTTGGAAATCTTTATGCATTTACATGGACGTGGTCTGCAGGCCAAAGACAAGGTTTACACACTTCTCCATGCCTTGTCTCTGACTCTACATCAGAAATTGTACGATCTGTGTGCGCCTGAGGACCCACTTGATAAAACCTACTCAGATCTAGTTCAGTTACCCTCCTCTTGGACTATGTCGATCCTCAGCCGAGTACATGGGCGCTGCAACATAGATTTTTATCAAGGGTTCAGGGGCCATCAGAGACGGTGTAAATATATTCTGCTGAGCTTCAAAAATTAACATCAGATTGTAATTTTTCATGTAAGAGTTGTGAGAAAACGATAGCTAATACACTTTTACGGATGTAGTTCATCAGAGTAATTAAAGATGATGATGTTATAACTAGGATACTACGAGAGAAAACAATTAAATCATTTCATGATGTTATTAAATTGGCTATAGCAATGGAACTAGCCAAAGGTGAAAGTTCCCTGGTCAAAACAAATATTGAATTTACAAACAGTACCATTCACAAAAATAATTTAACAATTCACCAAAGAAAACTCAACCTTCACCTTTTGATAGGCTGAGAAGAGGATGCTTCCGCTGTTGCTCACGGAACCATAGAGCCAATAACTGTAAGTTTGCTTCTGAAACATGTCACAAATGCAAAAAACAGGGTCACATTGCTAGTGTGTGTGTTGAAGAAAAGGAAACAAAGATTTACCAGACGGAAGAGAATGTGAACCATGATTGTCAAGAAGAAACTCATGATATTCATAAATTAATTACTAGAAACAATGATAAAATGCTTATTGATGTTTTATTAGAGAGAAATTCAGTCCAAATGGAGCTGGATACAGGTTCAGCCATTAGCACGCTACCATACAGTATGTTCAAGAAACTTCCTACAAACAGAATACTTTTCAATACACGGCTACAGCTCAAACACCATACAGGTGAAGTATTAAGCCCAAAGGTTGTATTTGTTCAATGTTCATACAAAAAACAACGTTTCACGGGCAAACTATACATTGTGGGCAATCACTTGGATCCTATTTTCGGTCGAGACGGTGATTACGAGAAGTGCATTTAGACTGGAAGGAAGTAAAAACACTAAAAACAATCAAACAAGAAAACATTGTTTGGATGAACTTATTCACAAATACAAGGATGTTTTTGAGCTAGGTGTTGGCCAAATACCTGATCAACTTGGCCACTTACAGTTGGTACAAGAAGCTCGTCCAATATTTATTTAAGCAAGGTCAATCCCTTACGCCTTGTAACAAAAGGTTGAAATGGAACTTGAACGCTTAGAAACAGCAGGAATAATAATACCCCCGTCGCAGCAGACCTGCGTACTCAGCGAATTTCCAAATCAATAATATAATAATAATAATAATAATATATGATTAGTTTGATCATTATCTGTCAATAAAATATGAGTATTATTTGCCTAATCTCCATAGATTAACATGGGAAAGAGTATACAGGTTTGCTGCTGTGAGGAACGCTGAAAGTAGGTGTTTCTAGCGTAAACAATAAAATATTTTAGCATTTATATCAACTTTCATCAACATCTGTCCATAAATAAAGGAGTTTGCCTATTCACTATATGATTAATATGGGAAAAGAGTATGCAGGTTTGCTGCCATGATAAACACATAAACTATGATTTTTAAGAATAAATGGATAGACCTCAACCACATGAAGCTAAATATCAAGTTTTATCCAAAAATATTGATTAATATGGGAAATATTAATTTTTCCTATCCTCCATAAGATTAACATTGGAGCCCCACAATAGAACATACTGTGTTTAGATTTTTTAATATCTCGGGAACCGTTAGAGATAGAGAAAAACATCAAAAAACTTAACTATGTAGTTTTTTAAGCTGATTCCAATGGTGAAATATAAAATTAGAAATTTTTAAAAATTATATGTGAAAAACGCAAAAAACCCCATTTTGGGGTACAAAACCCCCCAAACTATCCGTTCCCATTGACCGATATGTCTGGTTTACGAACTCGTCCGAGCATTTGTAGGAATACACGTCTCTACCAAATTTGGTCTCGATCGGACCATTTTTACGAGAGTTATCGTGTTCACAGACACACACACACACACACACATATATATATATATATATATAAATTTTAACGACTATTGTTTTTGGACTCTGGGCACCTAAAGAAGAAAAAATAACATGGTCCCGGGCTTAAGTCTCGCCATGAGACCTACGGTAATAGCTTCTTCCCTATGGGAAATTCGCTAAAAGAGATAGAAAATTTGGAATGGGGAACAGCAATAGTACCAGTAATAAAACCCAACGGTGAAGTTCGAATATGTGCCGATTATAAGGTTATAAGCACTACCCAATACCAAAAATCAGAGATATTTTCGCAAATATGAGTGGTGGCAAAATATTTTGTACTCTGGACTTAAAGAATGCTTACCTACACCTACAAATGGATGAGGCCAGTGCTGGCATTCAAACCTTAAGCACACATAAGGGCCAGTTCCGAGTTAATCGCCTCATGTTCGGGGTTAAAGTAGCTCCAGGAATTTGGCAAAGAATCGTGGACAAGGTCTTATCAGTTATAGAAGGCACTCAATGCTTCTTTGATGACATAGTCATTCAAGGAATATTAGAAGAAGAGTTAATCAATCGCTTGGAAATGGTTCTTCAAAGAATAAAAGTGAACAGACTGAGGTTAAATAGAGATAAATGCAAGTTTTTCACTACAAAATTGAGTACCTAGGTCACTCTATAGATGCTACTGGAATTCATAAATCAGGAGATAAAGTTAAGGCTATCAGACAAGCAAGAAAACCCCAAAGACAGGTATTTTCTCCATGAAACAAATTGGAACGATCAACTTAAACCATAGCCTAATTGCTCAAGAAATTAAAAAATAATGAAAATACGCAACGGTTACTACTGGCTTTGGAAACTGGTCAATCCCTGGAGCCCATTGATTATCATGATGGTGAGCTAAGTCTACATGATGGTTGTATCATGAAAGGTTGGAGGGTAATGATTCCTAGCTCTTTACAAAAAAATATCCTCCAAGAACTACATTTTGGACATCTGGGAATGGTTAAAAGCAAAGCCTTGGCACGAAGTTTTTGCTAATGGAAAGGATTGGACAAAGACATAGAAGATAGTATTTTTCTAAATGCAGGCAGTGCAAAGAAAACAAAATTTACCAAAGAAGGAAATCAACCATCCTTGGGAACCAGCAAGTCAACCATGGGAACGGATCCATATAGATTTTGCCGGCCCCACCAACGGAAATTACTTCTTTTTGGTGATGGACGCATTCAGCAGATGGGTGGAAGTCGTACCTACAAATACTGTTACATCTTCTTGGACAATCAAAGAGCTGCGTAAAATATTCACCACCTTTGGGCCACCAATTGTTATAGTCACAGATAATGGTAGTCAATTTAACTCTTCTAAATTCAGTACCTTTTTTGGAGAAATGTGGAACCATACACAAAACTACGGCTCCCTACCATCCTTCATCTAACGGCCAGGTCGAACTTTTTTTATAAAAATGAAAAAACTTATTAACTGTATGTCAGAAGAACCTGGTGCACTAGAAGAAAAGCTTCATCAATTGCTAATGAAAATTCGTCAAGCTCCTAATTCAACCGGGAACAGCTATTACTTCCTGATGTTCAATAGGAGGATTTGCACATATTTAAGTCTACTTTTTCCTAAGAGCAAGAATGAAACCAAATAACCCAAAGGAATACTTCAAACAAGGAGAGCGAGTGCAAGTCCGAAACTACTCTGAAAAATATAAATGGAGCTACGGAATTGTCCAAAGTAGAGATGGTCACCTTCATTATTACATCAAGATGGATAACGGGCAAATTTGGAAACGCCACGCTGACCAAATGTTGCACACGAAAGTTCAAGGGGAGACCACTATTACATATTTGACTGTTTCAGATGTTATCATATGTTATTTGTTTATATTTTGCAATTATTGTTGATTTTTCATAATATTCACTTTCCAGTACTGTGTTTTGAAATAAATAGTTTGCATGGTACAAGTGCTTGTATTTATTATTAAAGAATGATTTGACTATCACCATTGAAACCAGCTTAAAAAACTAAACAAATTAGTAATTTGAATTATTTGTCTACGACGAACAGGTCCAGAGAAAAGATAATTTTAGTGTCCATGATAAACGCAGTACGTTGTCTCAGAGTGTCCGATGTTATTCTTATGAAGAATATTTAAAAAATCAATTTCTTCCTTATTCCACTCAAAAAAGCTTGGTATTACCAAGGGAGGGGGGTTCCTCCAATAAAATTCTACTAATTACTTAAACTTTGTTTCTCTTGTTGTTATTTTCAAAAATTGGATGATTATTTTTGAAACAATAAATTTTTAAATGATACTTAGATAAACTTTAAAGAATATGATAGTTCAATTTCAGATTGTCGTTTTTAAAATTTTCTTAAGGGAGAAAGTATGTGTCAGTCCACTGATACCGTTTATTGAATTTTTCTCTTATCATTAGAATCAGCTAAAAAAATCTAAACAAACCTAAAAATCTAAACAAAGTATATTGTATTTTGGGGCTCCAATGTTATGTATCTTATGGAGGATAAGGACAAATTAATATATCACTTTTCTATATTTTTGAATGAAACTTGGTATGCTTCATGTGGTTGAGATCCATCCAGTTTTGCGTAAAAATCATAGCGTACGTGTTTATCATGGCAGCCAACCTGAAAACTCAATTCCCATATTAATCATATAGATAATAGGTAATAAGTAAACTCCTTTATTTATGGACAGATGATTATGAAACTTGGTATAAATATTCAATTAAAATCGTTTATGGTAGAAATGCCTACTTTCAGTGTTACTCACAGCAGCAAGCCCGCATACTCTTTCTCATGTTCACCCTAAGGGGAAGAGGCAACTAATTTTCATATTTATCGATAGGTGTTGATAAAATTTGTTATATTTTAGTGATTTGGAAATTCGCTGAGTACGCAGGCCTACTGCGTTGAGGGTATTTGTTTAATAGTTAAGGAGAATAATCTTTCGAAAAAATAAAATATTTAATAATGTATTAGTAGACTTAGTAAAAAATTAATTTAAAAAATAAAAGGAATATATAAGAAATTTTAGTTAGCTCTCTGACTGTGAGATAATTAGATGCTGCCTCTAAGCCACCTTAGAAAAATGTCTAGAACATAAAATAATTATAACTGATGAAAGCTATATGAAATACTGTAAAATTGAACCCCGCCAACAAGTTTTGTAAACTTAGCGGCTTGGCTGTAAGTTTTTTGAAAATAAATTATTTGTATTTTGTATCTGTACCTCAACTCTTCGGCTCACAAAAACTTTAGGCTCACTAGGCACCAGTTTTTGTTTCTGAGCGCTGGATGAACACATTAACACTCACAATCTCACATTAGGCCAACTACATTTGTTTGATGCCATAACTGAATGGTATATAATCATGTTTCCGGCTCTAACTCTTTTCGTCGTATAACTAATACAAAGCCCCATAAACTACAAGACAAGACGTGATTGCCATCGTCCACGCGACAAGCCCGATGATACAGCAGGAGCGGTTCCCAGGCTTATGATATATCGCATCAATAATGATTTACTCCCATTGGCATAATCGAGCGAGTATAAGCGAAATAAACATTTTTTTGTTAGATTACGTTTTATTATATCGGTTTGTTAGTATATGAGTGAATAGAAAATTTCAAACAAATTAAAAATCATTATCATTAATCATTAGTTGGTATCAATCGGACCATTTTTAGCGAATTTCCCATAGGGAATAAGCTATTTCCGAACGTCTCATGGTAAGATTTAAGCCCGGGACCATGTTATTTTTTCTTTTTTAGGTGCCTAGAGACTAAAAACAATAGTCGTTAAAATTGTTATATATAGATGTGTGTGTGTGTGTGTGTGTGTGTGTGTGTGTGTGTGTGTGTGTGTGTGTGTGTGTGTGTGTGTGTGTGTGTGTGTCATATAAAAACAAATTTAGAAACATGTACTTCTACATTTGCTCGGACGAGGTCGTAAACCAGACATATCGGTCAATCGGAACAGGTAGTTTGGGGGGGTTTTGTTTCCCAAAAATGGGTTTTTGCGTTTTTTCCATGTAATTTTTAAAACTTTATCTTTTACCATTAGAATCAGCTCTACACAATTTAGTTCCTTAAATTTTTTCTCTATCTCTAACGGTTACCGAGATATTAAAAAATTTAAATACAGTACATTGTATTTAGGTGCCTAGGGACTAAAAACAATAGTCGTTAAAATTTTTATATATAGATGTGTGTGTGTGTGTGTGTGTGTGTGTGTGTGGAGGATAATGAAAAATTATTATTTCCCTTTCTAATCGACAATTTTGGATGAAACTTTGTATTTAGCTTCATGTGGTTGGGATCCATACGTTTATGCTAAAAATCATAGTTCACGTGTTTCTCACAGCAGCAAACCTTCATACTCTTGGCTAATTCTCTATTAGATTTGTTGCATATAATAACTATTAGACTACATGTTTATTATATTTAATACTCTTTGACTTCTTTATGAAACTTCAGATGTTTTTGTTTTACATATGGTTTTCTGTTGTTTTATTAACTTTTGCACTGTAAATAAGGTTATGCAATATAGTGGCATTATAAAGGTTTCTTCCACAGTTAAGTATTCTTTTCATTTCATTCTATTGAATTAACTTGTAACGATATTATTTTGTAACAAGATTAACATCTAATAGAGAATAGGCAAGGTGCTTTTTTATCTCCAGATAATGATAAAACTTGGTACATGGTCAGAATAAAAATAGTTTATAGAAAAATGCCTACTTTTACTGTTCCTCAAAGCAGCAAACCTGCATACCTTATCCCATGTTAATGTTTTGGAGAATAGGCAAATACTCTAATTTATCAACAGGTATTGATTGATTAATCAATCAATCTTGTTACATACATGTACTATTATTGTCATATTATTGATTTGGAAATTTGCTGAGTACGCAGGTCTGCAGCGACGGGGGTTTTTCCAACTGTAAAACTTATCTGATCTATGAACATAATAAAATAAAAAATATATAGAAAGAAGAAATTTTCAAACAACTTAGAAATGCAAGTTACGCCTTATTTAATATTGGAATGGTATGAGTTTTCCCTGAGGGATAGTAACTGAAATTTATTAGCGAAGAGAGGAACCTCAGTATTTTATTCCCTGTAATATTGCACGAGTTAGAGTTTTCAATCACAGGTTTAAATTTATTTATTAAATGTAAATCTTAAAGATGTCTATGTCAGGGCCAGATACGTCTGTCTCAACTTCACAACAGAAATATGACAGTTTTTTTTCATGACAAATTAAAAAAATTACTAGCAGTAGGCCTAAGCCCGTCCTTTATACGGGATGTAGGTTTCAGTGTTAGAAAAAACATACTGATCATCGTGACAAAATAAAAACCTGAAATCTTAAACAAATAAACACAAAGAAAAAATAAATACTTAGCTTAATTATTCAACATTAGTTTACAGTTGGATCTTTTAGGTTAAATTTGGATCCTTACAAACATTCCTCATAAGTAAAGATACAATTTTAATATAGTATAATTTAAAATAGGTTCAAAATTTGTGAACAATGTAAACAAATTAATATTGATTTTAATTTTACAGCAGTTGATTATTTCTTTTGATTAAACCCATTGCCATAATAAAATATTGTATAATTTTGAAAAATAATTCAAAAATGTTTTTTTTGAGGCTCTTATCTCAATTGTTGTCCATCCGTCTGTCTTTCTGTTGCGGTAAACAGGCATTTGTGTTCGTCTTCTCCGTGATGACGAGATCACCCAGTTATAAAACTTATTTCCTTTCTTCTATACCTTTTGGAGAAACTTTGTATTTGCTTCAATTTAACCCACGCCCTGTGAAAAGTAAATAATAAACTCTCAAAACCCCAATTTTAGTGATGGTCGGTGGGTGTAGTGTTCTCTTGTGTGGATTAACGTCCGCACTATCGAATAATACGTTAATCCGTAAAGGCCATCCTCATAATTAGTCCAGTCCGTAATTCAGAGGCTCCACGCCCATGCGAACTCCACGTTAAACTGTACGTGTACGTCCCTTAGATATGTCATTGACTATTAGGCTATGAATATGTCAGCCTTAGTTAATAAGACTATAAGATCGCACCACAATCACCTTACACTCAATCCTCATTCATTATAATATAAAAATGTTATCTTAACGTATAAAAAACTTTTAATTAAATAATTAGGTTGAGAATCTATTTTCCTTTGTATTTATATGTTCAAGATTTCAGGTTTGTATTTGTCATGATAGTAAGTATCTTTCTTCATAATATTGAAAATCCTATAACCCGTACAAAGGATGGCCTTACCTCTAGTTATGAAAACAAATAAATAAACTATCTGATGAATAGATTAAGCTCATAAACCTAAAATAAACTAACAGTTCATAGCTTGATAATTATTTATACATCGAACGTGAGGTTTTTAATGTGTTGTATTTGTTTCATACCTTAAAATATTCGAGATGTTTTCGTACCATTGGATGCGAATAATTCCTATATTCTCAAATAAACATACAAGTACAAATCATATCAAGAATTTTTATGCGTTATTTAGATTTAACAAATTTAAGCTTTACTTTTATTGCAAGCAACAGCAGAAAGATATAATAACAAAATCCAAAATTAATTAATTTGATAGAGTTATTTTGGTCGTGACCCCGAATCCCATTACGGGTTGAATTGAAGACGCAAGAATATTGTTATTGCTTGTTTTCCCAGCGGTGGGGAGGGTTTGTGGGGGTTCCATCAAACGTTGCAATAATAAGAGCCCCGGGAAAACTCCCCCTTCCACCCCCAGGGCTTACCCCTTCTTGTATTCGTTTCCTTAAGTATTGAAATTTAGCAAATCAGAATCAACAATTGCCATGTTTTTTCTAGCAACGCTAAGCATAATTCTTACAGACGGTTATTTATTTAAGTAAACTCATACTTATTCACACACACCAAGAAATGTAACATATTAACCATTGATTTTTTCATAGATCAATTGCAGATTTTTGCTTCTCCATAAGCCTTTTCCTTTGTAATCTGATCATACATTTAACGTTGCAGCTTAACACCAATACCAATACTTGGTGCACACTATGCCTACTATTTTACTTCCTCCAACCGTCGTTATGCTTCGATCAGTGTGAAACTGTTCAAATCTCATTGTTTTATATACTGTATATATATATATCAATTTTTTTAATGTATAATAATCAATATATATATATATATAATCGATTACCTTATCAAGAAAACAAGTAATCATATTTTATGTAAACAATCAGTGTTATAACTCCATGAAGATTATAAGGAACCATATCCCTTCCTAGGGACACAATCCTAGGGGTCCAATATTACAATATGTAGTGTCCGAGTACGAGTCTGTTGTGCTTCAGTAAGCCTAACCCAGGAATGCAGAAGTAAGACTATCAGCCACAATCTCGCACATCTGAGCAGACAGTCGACAGTTGCATTTCAAATCACAAAACAATATTACTATCCGCTATCTTATCATCGACCTGGCCTTCCTTTATATATAAACCAACAAGGATCTGACCTGGAGCAATTGTTTAAAACTAAAAGATGGCTGGTTATATTGGCCAACATTTTGAAGACGTTATATAGTAAGAATATAATCTATTTATAAGAGACTGTGTGGACTGTGGTTACCTACTATTCGTCCTATACCATATGTAACGTATATGAAGGGGTTTTGGCAAGGTATTAAACGAATGTCACAAAAAAGACCTTTGCATAATAATGTAATAAAAAACCATTACATATTTCTGGCTTTAAAATTGGGACCTTTTAAGCGGTATTTTAAAATTAGGGAAGAGCCAGTAGTCACACGGTGCCATATCCAGCGAGTACGGAGCCTGACGTATAGGAATAACAATATCATAGGAACAATAGTATAGGAATAGTATAGAAATTACATGTTTGCCAAAGAAACCTTGAACAAGATGCGAAGAATGCGCTGGAGCATTGGCCTCATGAAGCCACCAAGAGTTAAATTTAAGTATTTTAATTTAAGAATAGTTTAACTAAGTCTTTTTCATCGTATTTTATAGTTCAAAAATGAACATCTTTGTTTATATTTTAGCAACAACATAAATGGTATTTTATACCTAAAAAACACCTCGATACTTTGAAAACAATTAAAACTAATAAATTATGATTTTAAGAGGTCACGCGACATCACCTGAGAAGGATTCAAGCCTAAAAATAGATTTCTTATTTTATTTTTTATTCTTGTTGCATTATCAGTGTTTCATATTTTTGAGGGCAATCTATAGTAAATATTTAGACGTATTTAGTAGGACCTCTTTTCAAAATTCGGTGTTGAGTGACCAATCACCGACATCAAGCTCCTTAACCTCGTTGGATACTGGTGGAAGTGTCCGTTGGTAACAAAACCCCACCAATTCTGCAGGACAAAGATGCAGACGTCATATAACTTGATCAACAAAAGTTTTTAGATTTTTAAAAACATCATTGTGTTTTTGAGACCGTCCTTTACCCATAGACACAACTTCTGAAATAACTTTCCGGTACTTGAGTACTTGAAACCCCTCAAAACACAGCCTACATACCTTGGTACATAACTTTGAAAACATTCATTAGATCATTCAAGTAGGACTAAACGTATAATTTATTCCAATTTATATTTTTAATCTAAGGTTAAGCTCAACACCAGTCATACACAATATCTGATTTGGTCTATACAACATGTGTGAAAATTAAAATTAAAATACTTCTTCAATATATAACCTAAAAGTACCATACGACATTGAAACATAAAAACTACTAATGCTTATAAGGATATAAGAAACAACATTTCTTGCTCACTCTAAATTTTCTAGCCTTTTTTCCGATATGTGTGATCCAATTGTCACAAAGTCAACGTTATGTGAGGACACCGAGACATCAATTAAACTTCAAGCAGAAATTGCCCAACAACCTTTATCTGCAAATCTTAATGATTATATGGTATCCAAACAGCGGCTACACGAAGAATGTTTCATAAATATGAATAACGAACTTAATTATTTAAACATGACCTCTAAAAATGAACTTTCTGAGATTATGGATATTTTAAAACAGGAAATGCTAGAGCTAGAGGTAAAGATGTGCGAAGTTTGTGAAGTAGAAATAAACACAGAAGAAGAATGGAATTTCCTTCAAGAAAAATTTAATAAGATTAGTCTAAGAGTTAATAAACATTTAGAGGAGTTTAATATGGACCTAATTAATTTAGAGAAGAATAGATGTGAAAATATTAAGAAAGTAGTCAGTCGATTTAAGAAGGAATGCAAGAATATCCAGTTTTTTGGTCTAAAAGATATAGAACAGACATTTGAGAAATTTTGTATTGAATTGAACCGTAGTACGTTAAACAATTTAACACTTCACGAAGATCTAAAACTAACATTGATGCTCAACGCGATGGCAATGGCCTCTAAATATAGTCACAAGCTGAAGCTTAAAGCTGATGAACTTGCTGGTGATCGGGACGTTCAATTGCGGCAAACAGCTATGGTGGAACAAGCGAAGGGGATAGTAGCACAAGCTATGAGTAATTTGATTGTTAGTCATTCTGGAACTAAAGAGGAATTAAACCGGGTAGTTGTAAATTTGTTACAACGGATATCTACATTCTTGGAAGCAATAGGATTAACGAACGACGCTAAAAGTGGAGATGAAGTGTTTTTGGAATATATTTTGAAAGAAATAGAGTCCCGATTTGAAGCTGTGAAAACGTGCTATTATGATGTGTGTGCTGTAGTATCAACAACAATATCACACCTTGAAGATAGTTATGAAAATGAAAAAATTGCGTTTACTCTTCACCTTCAAAAAGAGTTTACCCTAAAAGAAGGAGAAGACTTCTCACCAGGAATTCAAATATTAGAAACAAAAAAAACTAAAATCCTCGATGGGTTACAATTTTGGCAAAAAGTCCTAAAAGAGTTGGATTTGGTTTTACAGAATGCAAAATGTTTTACTTCAGATATTAATACATTTTTGCTTGATAATCTTGCAATTCAAAAAAAATATCGCTTAGATTTGTATACCAATCTGGAGTCGTGTTATCAAAGATGTGTGAAAAAAGAACAGGAATTTAATGCAAAAATAAAAACTCAAATCAAAGCCCTTAGAGAGTCTCCTGATAAAACTAAACTAGAGTCTTCATCAAAAATGTTGACAGAAATATTTGTGGCAATCTCTGAAATGTGGAGGGAGAATTTCGATGACAACACTAATATAATTGAAGATTTCAAAATCAAAAATGATTCGTCGGCAGTCCATCAGAGGTTAACTTGTGCCAATGACTTACTACTAAGGTATCCAAAAAACCTGTGGGATCCAGTAGACTTTACTATTTTAGAGCAAGGTGAAATAAATTCCTTAATATTTGAATGCATTGATTGTATAGTGTTCTTAAAGAAAACTTTGACCGATTTATATGATAATGTAGAAAAGTATGTTTCTACATTAGAATACGAAATAAGTGAAAAATACAAACTTTTGTTAAAAGATGTAACGGTATCTATCATGGATAAGTATGAAAAAATAGTTAATGAAGTTCATATTAAAACAGAAAGTTGTGTAAATATTAAAAAAATTAGATTAGCAGAGCTTGAAATTCATTCTGAACGGCTGAAATCCCACCAAGCTGGTGTTAATCTGATTGTGAATAGTGAAACCGCAACGTACGAAGGCATTAGATCTGATCACAAATCAAAACTTCAAGAATTTAACGATAAAATAGCAAACTTCAATAAAACCCATGAAATTACAAATCAAGTCCAAATAAAGAACGCTATTTTGGAATTGGAAAATGAATGGGACGAATTATCAATGTCTTTAAAAAATCGTATATGCGACACAAAGCTTATCTTTCAGCATAAATTTGAAAGTTTAAAGCACTCGAACGGTTTATTCCAAAAAACTGCTAATCATTTTAAAAACGGAGGAAATTTTAGTCAAAATGAATTTAGTTCACTGACAAAAGAGTTAAATCAATTGGATAAAGTAATATTAAACCAAAGCAAAACTCTATCCGACAAGTATAACAAACTATTACAAGATTTTCCTAGACAAGAGCTAGATTCTACTCTGAGGATTCTTTATGATAAGTTGAATATGGTTAAATTAAACTGCAGAGTAGATGAAGTTCTGAGTTTAACGAGAATGGAACTAAGGACAGAAATACTAGGGATTAGAAATTTACTAGAAACCTTTAGTATAAAAATACAAGGTCTCAATTCATTAGGAAAACTTGATGATAATCTATTGAATGAGTTAGCGTTATTGGCAAAGTCTATCCTTGGTGATTTAGCTTTGACTGTGTCTTTGGAATTTGATAAAAGCCTGCGAAAGTCTTTTAGCCTGGGGCCACCTTCAAAACAAAATAAAGGAGGTAAAAGTAAAAAATCTACAAAAGAATCTTACGTTCTTCAGCCTTTATTCGACAGTTTACCACAAGAGGAGTTTAAAGAAGAAACAAACGTTTTGTCTCGAGCTAAACAAATAATTTCTGCGAAATACTCACTGCTCATACAGCTTATAGAGGATTCATTGAAACCTAAATTAACTGAAGCTATAAAATTAAAAAAGAAAGAACCGAAACAAGACACAGCGAGTGGGCAGATAGTAGAACGAATTGATATTATCAAGCATGTTCTTCTGCTGTACAATGAGGAATGTGAAACCAGTTGGTTTGATCTAGCCAAGGAGTTTAACAGACAACTTGCTGTTTTGAGATCTATTATAACAAATATGTCTGAACAAATGTTGAACAAAACGTATGATTCATACGCAGAACGTCTTAATTTTACTGAAAGTGAGCACAGATCCGTAGTGCTAAAACTGGTGAACGAAGGAACGAGTGAGTTGAACCGTTTAAGGAAATCAGTTCTACTCCCATTAGCTCATCCACGTTATCAGGATAAGCTTGAAAATATTCATCGTCAAGCAAACGCAATAACTAGGTCAACAATCAAGTCATGCAAGGACTTAGTTTGTGGTTACCAAGAAGATCTCCTAGGGAAGCATAACAATTACGTCGATGAACTAACAAATTTGAAAAAAATGCTAGAAAATAATCAGAAGATATTTTTCTGTACAATATCTTGTGACGAGTTAGCTGTAAAACTCGAAGAACTGGAAATTGTGCTAGCAAATCTGTCAGTAAAAGATCAACTTGGTAATGAAGATTTACTCAAGAATAAACTAAGCAAAATTGATGATGAATTTTTCCATACAAATTCAAATGAGGCTAAAAGGAATACTGAGCAGATGGAATATTTCAAATATCCTTTGTCTATTTGGGCTGATTATGAAACAACTCGCCCTAATCTAAAAGTGAAATGTATTGACTTCGATCAGTGTACTAGTAACTGTGTAATTTCTTTGGCGACGTCAAAACTAAAAGATTCCGTGGTAAAAATACAGACAATGTACAAAAATGCCGAAGAAAACTATAAAAATGTTGAAAAGCTATTAGGGGTTTCTAGGAGGGATCTAAAGTTCATAATTGACCAAGCAAAGGATTTTTATCTAAAAATTTGTAGCTAAAAATTATTAAAATAATTTATTCCATATTCAAGAAACTAAGACCAATTACTTGATTAGTTAAAAATAACGACCCTTTTGGTTAAATGAGCCGCAAAGGATAGATGTTGAAATAGGGAAGAGAAGTCAATTTCATAATCAAGGATTAATATTTTTTTAATGAATGAAAGAAAAACGTTCGGTATTAAACTTTGATTCATAGAAAGTTGTCATTACCCCACCCAAATCCATATACTGTATTGTAAAATGTGATCCATTGTTTGCAATACCTTTCAATAAAGTTCGGTAGAAACATGCACCTGCTGCTCACCTGGGTAACAATGAACAAACCCATTCCCTAAGCTAATCGTAAGGAGGAAAATTTACTTTAAGAGTAGTCCATGGCTTTAAAAATGAAAAAATTAAAAATATACATCTGTCATGCAAATTATTGAAGGAATAGTCTTCGATGGTAGTTAACCTTTAAATACAATTCCTTCAATATTATATATAGCTTCAATATTTTGCAACCTCAATCATTACAATATGATACATTTTGCTCATGAGAGTGACCGTACTCACAAACCTGTGCAATGTTATATCCTGATTCTGTAGTCGACCGTTAGTCCTTATAGTGGGTAGTGCTGATGTGTCGAGTGTTGGTTCTGTACTATACATTGTGCACACGAGGGGATCGCCTCTCGAGCACTCATCACTCATGATTGACAGAGGACCTTTGTTGAGTTGACACGTTCACAGCGGGCTTGATCGCTCAACTAATGCTCCCCACTTATAATCTGTTTGTTTTATAAGAATACCGATTACGTATACAGTGATTAAACCTTTCTTTGTTATGACATTTGGGGGCTGCTAGGTTTACTAGCTGTGTGGTTCTGAGGTCATAGAGCCCGCTCCATGATCCGAACGTCGCCGACTCGATCCTAAGCATAATTTTGAGACAATATAGGGATTGTTCGGTAATGGACGCAGTTATCTTGGTAATGAACGATCGTATAAAGTTAATCAGTTAAACTTTATCGGCAACAAAGCTGTAGGGGATGAAATTCATTACATTCATCACACTCACCTTTCAATCATATTCACCTTAAAATACGTATTGCATTTGTTAGTGTGTGAAGTGTTGGAATAAGTATCGATCATGAAATGTGTTTATGTAGGCCGTACAAATATTTAAGTAAATATTAATATTGATTAGCGAATTAACGTATGTTCTGATATTAAAAGAACGTAGTTTTCTCTAATGGAAGTAGTGAAATTGCCACACATTTTTGGGTTCTGTCAAAGGTTAGCACGCACATTATTGAAGATTAAAAATGATCAATTCAGAGTCCGTGAGAAATGGAAACTGGCACAATCAGCTGGCCAGATAGAAGCAATTACGGCATGTGCGTTCTTAAGACGAGGGTGGGAATTATTTTGTCCCTGTGCCTTTACATTAAACTCCTATCAGCTTCCTTAACTTTTATCTCCAGTCCTTTGAGATGTTTTTCTAGTAAAATATTTGTAATATCACAATGATTTATACTACATACTACATGAGAAACTATTACTTTCAACTTACTTATTACTAATTACTTATATTTTAGTAATTACTTTTTGTATGAAAATACCGTGTACATGGTAAAAGAATGATTATAACTACTTGAAAAAAACGACGATGCAGAGAACAGCTTTTAGACTCGTTAAGTCTAGTTTAGTCTATTTCCACCACTGTAAACCACTTTCTAAAGAATTTTCAAATTAGTTCTGGAAATTGAAAAAAACTGTTTAGATAAGTTTAATATGTAAGCAGTTAGCTAACCAGTCTATTTATGCAGTTTATGTAAAACGTTATTTTAAGGTGGGCATAGAACAAAAATAAACTAGACTGTTTATTTAACTTAAAATTATTATCCAATGCATCTTTTGCTTCCTAAAATATCACCTTTCTGGTCTTCACACACCTCTGGACTCTTTGAATGATGGTCAGTTGTTAAGATCGTAAAAACATGAAACATATCAACTCATTTTTCCGTTCACGCCGATTATCTTCAGGCCCATTTTGAGACTGGATACCATGAGTCACAATGTTTCACATGCTCATTTATTATATATTATTAATTATTATTATATATATATATTATTATATTAATATTTTCATTTTTTATTATTGTGTTTTGTATCTAAATACAGTAAATATGGATAAACATACTCGTATAGGTGTAGGAAAATATTATTTACATTTAAACATACTCGTATTTATATGTAAGTGTTAAAACTTTTATACATGGCTCATAAATTTTCAATGCAAAGAGTCCAAAATCTTATATTCTTAAATTAAATCTTATAAATGAATAAGAATTCAAAATTCCCTTTCTCCCCTGATCTAAAACGGCTACCTGACTTAGCGACCGTTCCACTTCCCACCCATCGTCAGAACCCAAAAATGTGAGCCAATTTTGAGAGTTCTTGCTCTACCTACTGAGTATATCATTATTTAGTCTTTAATATTAAATCTTCGTTATTCATTAATAGAAAATCAGCTGAGCTGGTGATTCTCATTGTAATGGTCAACACGCTATTACATGTGGCACTGTTCTTTAGCCATAATCGAGATACCGGTGCCTCAATGTATCGCGTATTACTGTAGAGTATTTCAGTTAACTATTTTAAGTTATTTATGTGACGAGTTATTATGTGTGTGTTATTTTTCTGTATGACCAGACAGCTGATTTGTTGTTTTTGCCTGTAATATCGTATTATAAATTAGGCCAGTCCGTAAAAAAATGTGTTGAGTTCTTAATACAGTAAAAAGGAAGGAACTTGTTAATTCAGTGAGCTAACTTCCCCTTATTTGTCTGACTTAACATGTTTTTTGCTAATGCAAGAATAATATATGTAATGCATATTAACGTAACTTGCTAACTTGCTAAGAATTGTAACCGCAATTCACTAGCAAGCTACAATGAATTGTCTCTCATCCAACCATTTTTCCTGTTGGTTAATGTATGATTTTTACTGATTTAACACATCGGACACTAGTGAGTACTAACTACATCACATATCGAGTATAGAGAGATTAGTGGTGTGTCTCCCTCAGTTCTTGCTAAAATACACATTTACATTGTGTATTCTCCCAGCGCCACACCCGATAACTTATTCCACATTTGCAAGAAAAATATTTAAAACGTGCCACCGCATCTTAATGCTGCCATTCAATTCTTGCTCAATACATCTAAATATCCCGTTGTACTTATTCAATCGGCCAAGTAATGTAGGCATTAAACTTTTACTATTTGCATGTATAGAAATTTACACATTATGAACTGAATTATTATTAGCGTATTTTAGTTTACTCATATTGATTGTTTACCGTGTAAATGAATTCTGTAAATTATTTTTGTCGTCATTTCAATATCAACAAAAGCTAAAAAATGCAGGTGGACACATTATACTAAGAATAGTACCAAGTCTTGTGTTTTTCCGTCTTTTTTTCTTGTCTAGTATTCCTGAGGATGAATCTGTGCATTGTAGACCTACGCATTATTGTACAAAGATAGAATGGTTATAATGATGTATATTTACTTCACAACCACGAAACATAATTGACATACCAACAGAAACAACATTCATTCATCTTGTTTATCAGGTTGTAATTTAACCATAACTAAAATTAAATCGTACTTCGTTTTTGTATTTTTTTAATGCTGAATACAGTGAAAATTAAAAATACATTCTCTCCGTATTTTCTCAGATTTAAGATATAAAGTTGAAATACAGAGAGTTCATAGAATATAATGTTTATACAACGGAGCTTACATTTTCAACTGACACTGGCTTACAATATGAATTTTGATCAAATATGCAGTATACATACACAATAACAGCACAGAAAAGATTGACGATTTCATGGTCTCAAGAGCAATATACGGGAAAATAATAGTAAAGTTTGCCATAGATGTCCACGTGTCACCTGTCAAGGGAAATAGATTAGTTTCTAAATTTCTTTGGGGTGGCTGAAAAATTAATATACTAACAATATTTTATATATATATATATATATATATATATATATATATATATTAATACCTTATTTTTATAACATACGAAATCCTTATTTATGTATCACTAGCCAAAGTACCCGTTATTCGCACGGGTTAAAAAGGCTGAAAGGTGTAGGCTCTACTGATACATTTAAGTTATTGTTAATTAATTCTTCATTGATTACAAAATGACAAAACACGAGTATCTACAACATTTCAAAGTAACATCTGTCAAATATTGGGAGAGGATAAGGATTAATGTAATAGAGACAGTCGTCGGAAAAAAACTTAAAATCTACCATTCCGCTATTTCAAATAATTCACTAATTTCGATCCAGCAGTTTATCTTAAAAATCGACTTTATTTCTTCTTCTTCCCGAACTGTCAAAATATAGTGCAAACGGATGTTGTCATTAGAAAATGTAAACATTGAAACCTAGGACGGTCACGGCAGCTCTTTCTTCTTCTTCTTCTTCTTCTCGAACTGTCAAATTTTAGTGTTCACAGCTGTTGACATTCAAGTAATTTTAAGTTTTCATTCTCTAAAATAATGTAAACATTGAAACTTAGGACGTTCACAGGGCGTAGCCCGAGAGAATTTTAAGGAAATGAGTATGCCTATGTGTTGCATGAGTTATGATCTACCTTTGTGTAAAATTTCAAACCGGTCGGTTCAGTATTTTTCGCATTTACTTGCCACAACAAACCCACAAACAAACATACAGAAACCACCTCATCTTTACAATATTATAGATAGATAACACCGTATTAATTGATGTATAAGGTAATAATTCTTATTGGTTAGAACTTATAAGACTGTTATATTAAATATAACAGTCTTATAAGTTTAATAAGTTTAATAGTTTATAAGTTTATCTGTGACGCTCCAGGAGGCATTTTACACCGTCTTATCCAAACAAAAAAAAACGGGGAAACTGGTAACAATGAAACTTATTTCATGCATTCTCTACATTACAGAGAAGGGTTTTCAAAGCTTGAAATTGTTCGCTGCCCCTTAAAAAGTAAATTACGAGCATCTGAAAACCCTCTTTTTATGCGATATTAGTCTCATTTTGCTTTCAATAATTATCAATGAATCACCTAATGGTAATAATCCGTCTTTGTAGTTTAAAGATTTAATAGAAAGAAAAACAAACAGCTGTCAAATCAATATTAGTCAGTTTATATTGGTCATTGATTTTAAACCCATCTCTAAATCATTCTATATTAAAAAGTTATTTTAACGTATAACTAATTATAATAATGGTTTAATTGTCAAGTAATGCTAAATAATAAAGATGGGTGTTGATTTATTTTCTTAGTACTGATTTGTTTAGGATATCAGGTTTACATTTTGGTATGATAATCTTGTTTCTAAGCTAAATCTTACAACCTATACAAAGGACGGGCTTACTGCTAGTCTGTACTGAAAATGATTTGCACTGCATTTAAAAATGTACTCGTATTTATATATTTTGGTACAGGTGATTATTTTATTTAAATTGCGGTGAAAATTATTGTTGTTATTTTGAAATTTATTATTAAATTACAGTACCATCAATAAATGTAACAAAATCAACATAACATAATTCATCTTTGAGATTCCAACCTTTCCCCGTCCGTCCAATTGTTATGCATATCACATATGTCAGCTGTCTTCCCAAATCAACCCCTTTGCCTACCTTTTGTCCAAACTCATCTTGGCTGGGTCACTTGAAACTAACCACATCAAATCTAGTTTACTTATAACAGGTATTTTTGAAATAACTGTTGCAGAACACGTTCATACAATTCATTTCAATACTAAACGTATTCAAAACCTACTGTCGAAATTTTATAGAGTACCCTATGTTGTAGGTTTTCTAAAGGAATAGCCCATTATTCTAAATTATATGCAGAAAATACCATATAATATATTTATATTTAACGACATAAGCTACAACCCATTTAAACAACATATAAATTTTTATGTAGTATTATATATTTCATAAATTATTGTCAAATTTTATTAAGAGTCAATTCGTTCAATTACGCAAAACCCTATATGTAAACCAATAACTCAAATAATAGTTATAAAATATGATATTATAAAATTTTATGATGTTATAACATATGATATAGTTATTAAATTATAGTTTTAAAATAGACTAATTAACATCTAAACTAAAATATAATATTACCATCCTATAAATATCACTAAATCTACAATTTATTAATTAATTGACAATTGCACTTAGAGTAAGATTATGTAGATTTAGTAATATAAGTAAGTAGTAGTATTTAAGTAATATAAGTAGATTTAATTTAGACCTTTTTAAGTGATTTTGACATCGTATTAAAAATCACTTTATTCTCCATAGAACTGGATCCGATGCATATTTTCGGTCAAAATCATAAACAAAAGCTATTAAACTTATAGATAAAGTATTTTACGGTAGACTCCGAAGTCAAAATACTCGTATACAACTAACTGTTTCCGTATTTTTGTTTCTTAGGTTTAATCCAAGGCTCTATACATCTACTGTTTTATGTGGTATTTTGGACATACACTTTGTACTAAAGTTAACTTTCTTGCTTACTGTAACTCTCGTACTACACGTTGTAGTATAGTTTACTTCTTTGTTCAATATTCCTCCACTTAATGATAAAGTGTACTTCATTGTTCATTATTCCTACATCTACACTTATGATGTTTAATATTTCTACTCTTTATAGTACTCTTTCTCTCTTTAGCTTGTAAATTATAAATCAACATAAGTTATCAACACTTGTTCACCTTATAAAATAGTTTAACGTTATATTTTAACAGCCATAAAAGTTTAATAAAGTTTATATTGCTATTTCAACATTCGTATACTGAAAAATCTTTTTTAGCTCGTATACTTTTTGATAAAGTTGTCTTTGCTACACCAATACTTGTACACCACTCGTTCTATTTACGTTCTCGGCTCAGGTTTAGAATTATGGTTTACTAAGTCTTACTTTGATACTTTTCGCAGAAATGCTCCAGGTAGGTATTTTAAGCCAAGTATGAATGGTAAATGAGTGTAATTTGACAGTAGCGTGATCATGAGGTCTTGTTACTGATTAGGAAACGTAGGAAATTTGAACCATTATGTAGTGCGTAAGGCTATTTTTGTGCTCTCTACAGTATGTATTATTGTATACTTTTAAGAGCCAGAATTTCATCAAAACTGTGTTCATGAATGCAATTTAGTCAAAGATAATAAATCACCTGAGATCAAAACGCATGCAAGAACTGTTCCCTGAGGTGTGCTTTAAGCAGACTTGAGCAATGAAATGTTTTCTTGCATCCATTATTGAGACCCTGAGCTACCGGGCCTCACTCTATCATCCTCCTGAATCCAATCCAAGATTTCTGCATAATACAAGAATGTACTGCAATTTGAACTCAAGAAAGCAATTTTTATGTGAGATACTGTTATTACCTATAAAGTTTGGTTAATATGTTTGATGGGATCCTCTTTTAATATCTTCCTCTAAAAAGATTTTCATAAAGGATATTAACTTGGTGTTTTTTAGTGATATTTTTAACATTATGTGTGTAGTTTCAGTAAGAAAAGCACCCATTTTACACTTGGATAACAATGGATATAATGGCAGTAAATTATTTACTTGACTTGTTCAATAACATACTTTATTTACGATATTTATAAATATAATAATAAAATTGGTTAAAAGTTATTGCTTTTTACTTTCTCCCCTTATACATAGTATATGGAGAAAGTATTGTTTTCGTCAAAATTTTAGAATTTGAGTTGAGGGTGGATATATCCGTTTTGGGGTCCCCTGAATCCAAAAAAGTGGGTTTTGACGTGATGTCTGTCCGTCCGTGTGTCCGTGTGTCCGTGTGTGTGTGTGTGTCTGGATGTGTACAGTGCCACAGCCTACCCCGTTGGTCCGATTTAGATGAAATTTGGCATGTATGTATATATTCACGGTATCTCCAGGCGTTTTTTTCATTTTTTTGAATTTTTGATTTTTAAGGGTAGTTCACCCCTAAAAACCTTTAAAAAACGTGAAAAATCCAAATTTCTCAAAAACGGCTCTAACGATTTTGATTAAAATTTGATAGTTTATAGTGCACAGAGTACTAAATAATTTGACACCACCCGCATGTCTGTAAAAATGACGGTTCAAAAGTTATGGGCTTTTAAATGTCAAAAAATCAAATTTTTAAATTTTCAGCAAAAACAATAAAAGTAAAGTATAACTTGACTGGTACCATTGAAACCAGCTTAAAAAACTAAACAAATTAGTACTTTGAATTATTTGTCTACGACTAACGGTTCCAGAGAAAAGTTAAATTTACTGTCCACGATAAACGCAGTACGTTGTCTGAAAGCGCCCAATGTTATTCTTATGGAAAATAAAAAAAAATCAATTTCTTCCTTACTTTCCACCCGTTTTCCATGAAACTTGGAATGACGTGTAAGGTCAAATCACCGAACAAAACCAGCTCAAAAAATCTTTGTATTAGCAGTGGGGGGGGGGTTCCCCCCATACAATTAGAACAATAAATTATTAAATGATATTTAGAATTACTTTGTAGAACATGATAGTTTTATTACAGATTGTCTTTTTTAAATTTACTTAAGGGAGAAAGTATGTGTCAGTCCACTGGTACCGTTTATTTAAATTTACTTAAGGGAGAAAGTATGTGTCAGTCCACTGGTACCGTTTATTAAACAGGTGATTCTTTTTTCAAAATATTATGTATATTAATATTATAAATATTATTTATGGATATTTTGTACAATCTATAATATTATAAAGAAGAGGTGGTTTCTGTATGTTTGTTTGTGGGTTTGTGTGTTTGTGGGTTGGTTGTGGCAAGTGAATGCGAAAAATACTGAACCGACCGGTTTGAAATTTTACACAAAGGTAGATCTTAAACTCATGCAACACATAGGCATACTCATTTCCTTAAAATCCTCTCGGGCTACGCCCTATGAACGTCCTAAGTTTCAATGTTTACATTTTTAGAAAATGAAAACATAAAATTACTTGAATGTCAACAGCTGTGAACACTAAAATTTGACAGTTTGAGAAGCAGAAGACATGGTTGCTGTAAATACCCTGGGATTCAATGTTTACAGTTTTTAATGTCAACATCCGTTTACTTTACATTTTGACAGTTCGGTAAGAAAAAGAAATAAAGTTAATTTTTACACATAAACTGCTGGATCGAAATTAGTGAATTATTAGTTCGAAATAGTGGAATGGTAGATTTTTAATTTTCTCCCAATGCCTGCCTCTATTACGTTAATGCTTATCCTCTCCCAATATTTGACATATGTTACTTTGTCATGTTTAGATATATACTTAGACACGTGTTTTGTCATTTTGTAAACAATAAAGAATTAATTATCAATAACTTAAATGTATCTGTAGAGCCTACACCTCTCAGCCTTTTTTTGCCCGTGCGAAGAACGAGTACTTTGGCTAGTTTAAAATAAATATTAATTACAATTAAAACAAATATTAATTACAGTAAATTGCACTTTTTGGTATTCGACACCAGAGAAATTGTACTTTCTCCCCCATTTTTTTACGTGGGTAAATGCTGATGCACCATCAGGGAGGAAATATCAGTACACTCCACGGTGTGTGGGACTCTCACCCGCTAAAAACCCCTCACCTCAGGCTGAAATCCGCCTTGGAAGCACCTATTAAGTTATTACATCAAGGCGGAGCCTCTTATGTGAAGCCACATGGCTACATCATCTCCTTAGCCACCTGAGGAAGGATCAAAGCTGGTCTTGATCGTCTTTTGTTCTTTTTCTCTTGAGAATGTTCACGACGAATACAGTAATACGTCTCCAGTTCTTAAGAGATATCGTCATGAGAGGGACAATGTTTCCTGGCGAGATTGCCCCCACTTCCAGTTCCATACCTCTTCTCTGGGCTGCCCACCGCTCACACTCAAAAACTGTGTGGTAGGCATCGTCCCGGGGAGCATCCCCATATCGACAGGCTGCACTGTCGACCTTGCCCATCTTATGGAGGTAGTCACGGAATAGCCTGTGCCCAGTGAGAAGCTGCGAAATAAGGAAGTTGACCTCACCGAAACCGCATTTGACCCACACGGACAGTTCCGGGATTAATCGACGTGTCCAAGCACCTCTCGTCTCCCGGTTTCATCTCTCTTGCCATGATGTCATTGTGGCCTCTCTTGCCACTCGTGTCACCTCCTGAACACCAATATCGGATTTGGTTTGAAAAACCTTCTTCCTTTCCGGGGCCAGAATATCCACATATTCTGTCCGATAAGCTGACGCTATCCTCAGGACCGCCCTTCTCTGGACTGAACCCATCTGCTTTTGATAGCACTCACAGACAAAAGGAGCTTGCGCTTGTCAGCTGTCGGACCTCCGACGTTCGCCGTAAGAGAAGTCGTTGTCGTTCCCGCTCTTTCTGCAGCATATCGGATCTGGTCTCTGAGGGTAAGCTTGGTATCCAACCACACTCCCAGGTACTTCACCGCCGGCTTGGCTCGGATCGTCTCCAAATTGACACGAATGTCTCATAATGTCCTGTCATGATGACTATTTCGGTCTTCTCAGTAGTGAGGCTCACACCGTGGTTCTCCATCCATCTGGTGATAAGCCTCATCCTCTGATTCAACTTCAATTGGTCAAGCTGGACGTCGCAAGTAACAATGACCGCTGCAACGTCATCCGCATAACCCACGAGGAAGGAGTCTTCAGGGAGGGCCAGTCTCAATGTCACATCATAAGAGATGTTCCAAAGATCCGGCCCTAGAATGGAACCCTTAGCTGCACCGGCTGTTATAGCCCTTCTTCGAGGACCCTCCGATGTCTGGAAAATAAGTTCCCAGTCCCTAAGATAACTCAGAAGGATCCGAAGAAGATACTCAAGGACATTACGCTCCAGCTCGCGGAGTTAAACGCGTTCCTCACGTCAAGGGTGACAAGCAACATGAGGAATGGTCGTTTCTGTGCTGGGCGTTTCTTGCAGCCTCCATGACCTCCTGGATGGCTCCGATGGTGGATCGGCCTTCTGTGAACCCGGGCATGCCCCATTCGACTGCCCTAGCGTTGATGTTCCCAGTGACAATAAAACTGTCGCTGGCTCCTCCTACCAAGAAGTCTTCAAGGGCCTCCATCTTTGCTTAGAACACCGCAACGTGATCGTTTGGAGTGAGATAGCAGCTCACGACCGTGAACCGATTGCCTCTCACCCACACAAAGCTTTCGCCGGCACCGTGACCAGGATGAATGATCAGGATCTGAAAATTCGGAGTTCAGTAATCCAGGTACCTAGCTGCCGTTCTGAGAGTATCACTAAACCACCCCAGACTGTTTCGGTCGTGGTGCTGCTCGGAAATGATGGCGAGCTCAACAACCCACTCCCCAACGAACTGTGTCAAGAGGTGGTTCACCAGTACACTCCTGTGGAGAATTTGTATCAATTATGTTATAATTTATAGTAGTCTATATTGAAATATATATATACATCTCTATAACATTGTGTTAATTGTTGTGTGTATTTATTTGATTTATTTTAATTTATAATAAATTTTTAAACCCAATAAAGATCTATTATAGGTACATATAAGCCCAAGAACTTCTTTAGCCCAATCCCCCAAAAACTGGTTATAATATAAAATTTGTAAAATAAATAGTAAAAAAATAAGTGTCCTGTGAAAGTTAACTCTCTAAAAAAGGTCCGAACAGAAATTTGGTAAGAGACTATTTACTCCTCGGGTCGTAAACCAGACATATCGTCAAGGAAACGTAGTTTTGGGGGGTTTCTGTACCCCAAAATGGGATGCGTCCAAGTAGTTTCTAAAAATTTCTAATTTATATCACCATTGCATTCATTACCCTACACAAAAGTCTTAAGTTTTTCTCTATCTTCAACACCGAGATATATCTCACGTACTTGTATTTTTGAGAGCTCCAATAAATCTTGATAGGATTAAAAAAATAATTTTTCACTTATTATCTAATATTTGATGAAACTTGATATTTAGCTTCATGAGGTTGAAAATCCATCATTTGTGCTAAAAAAACAGTTTATGTGTATCAATAAACCTGCATACTCTAAAATCATATGGAGTTTAGGCAAACTCCTATATTGTGGACAGATGTTGATACACTCCTGTGGAGAATTTGTATCAATTATGTTATAATTTATAGTAGTCTATATTGAAATATATATATACATCTCTATAACATTGTGTTAATTGTTGTGTGTATTTATTTGATTTATTTTAATTTATAATAAATTTTTAATTATTCTGTTGTCTATAAAGATCTATTATTAGGTACAATATTTTTCCACTCCACTTATACTTCCTTTACTTAAAACCTCTGATTTTGATTTAGTTCATGTAAACCCAGTGGTGTAGTGCTAAAAAAAGCTGTGCCGGAGCGGTCTTTCCCAGGAGCCGTTACTCTTTTTTGGGGGGCGGGGGTAATGGGTAGTCAAAGTCTGCAAGTTCCTCAGAAAGGTCATTGCGTGGTCAAACGCGAGGAATTGTGTACAATGAATTTATCTATTTAAATAAGAATTACATCAACCGAAGTTTAATTTTGCTAAAGCGACTAGTGATGCTCCTGGGGTATCTGTTGTATTCATACAAAGTATTGCAGTCGAAGGCAAACGGTCCCTTTTTAGTAAGGGTTCGCTTTCTTTTTCAACCCAAACTGGCGAGTGAAGGTCAAGGAAGAAGAACATATTTGTAGATGAGTTTACCCACCGTATAATACGGAGGAAAATCCTCAAATTTTATTTTGTAAAAAACACCGCAACTTCATCGAAATTAAAGGCTGTTCTGTAGGAAGAGGGTGTGTTGAAATAAATATCTTAGACGGAGATTAAAAATGAATAGGATTTAAATGGTTGAAGACTGAAAATACAAATAATCTCAACAGTTCTTAATCAGTCTCAAGTTTGTTGTAAAAAGTATTATATTTTTGAATAAAAAAACTAGATACTATAAAAAGATATATGGTCTTCAAGTAAGCCGTAGGGTCTGATTCTGGTGTTACGATGTTGTTAGGTTAGGGTTAATGTAAAACGCCTTAAATTGCTCGATATTGCATGTTGATAATGAAGTTATGCGAGCCACTCGCTTACCTACCACGCTCTATAAACAGGCAAAGTACAAGTATACAAATCATACAAGTATAAAAGTTTCGGCTGCACAAGCTGTGCCGGAGCGCCGCTCCGGCTCCACTACACCACTGTGTAAACCATATGTCAAAACTCCCAATATCTAAAAGATAATATAATTAGATATTCATTTGCTGTCCCCCTAGATTTAAAATTAGTAATATGTACAAACCAGTGGCGTAGGTACGGGGGGGATAAGGGGGATATATCCCCCCCCCGTAATGGCCATCTATACTAGTTTAAAAACAAAAATATACTGAAATTCTGCTATACAATAACAAATAACAAAAATTAGTGCATTGATATTATTGTTTCTTCGGCTGTATTTTGCACGTTGCAATTCATAGAGTATTAGAATTTAGGGATCTTCTTCTATGGGTGCCGATTCGTCAAACTGGATTAGACATTCGACCACTATACCTTCACTGCTCTCTCGCTCATCTCTCCTGCCATCAACCTACCTCAGTCACAAAAAAAATCTTATAGCTTAAGACCTAACCTAATCAGTTGGGATATTGATGTTGGTTACATATGACGTCTTCTGTCATGTATTCTCGTATCAATTACATTTCATGCTCAGCTTTCGTGTTTTTTGTTTACTTTTTATTCAACACAAAATGATTGTATTTACTTTCCTTGTAAAAATAGATTGGATCATGGATAAAATGTCTAAGGGGAATGTTTTCAGTTCCTCTAAACAGCTTTTCTTAAATAACATTAATGTTAGTTTTGTGACAGCAGCACTGGCTACACGGTAGTCGTAAACATATGGTTAAGGTGTCAAATTAAGATGTATTGGTTATCTAGGGTATTACATTTTTAGTGTTTCTTTTCAAAAATATATGATTACCACGCAATTGTTCTCAAAAGTTAACAACTCACAACAAGTTAACAAAAAGTTATTGTAAAATTACAAGTTATTTAAAATTTTTACGATAAAAAAATTACAATAGGAAAATATAACTCCAATATGTTACTTTCAAATTGGCACCTCGGCCATCTTTTACAACAATCGAGCTATCGGTAATGCTGTTACAAAATGAACACTGTTCTTATGGTACTTAAGTCCAAAATGGTGAAAGTAATGCAGGTTCTTATACGGTTATTCAACCTATCATAATGTACCTTATGTACCCTAAAGTACGTCCTCTGGAATAGGTTTTCACTTCTTGGGGGGGTTATATCCCCCCCATGAAAAATTGTATCTACGACACTGGTACAAGCAATAATTAATATTGTATTGTACTCACCAAGCCTAAAACCTAACCAATCAAAAAAACTGCTATCACTAAAGCTTGAAAAGTCCACTGTGACAAGATTAGGTGAACCGATATAAATTTTAAATAAAATACTTAGATTTTATTTTAATACTTAAAAATCATTTGTGCACAACTCAAAATTCACTCAAACTTGATCCCCTGGGCCAAGGTGAGGCCTTCACCATGGTTGATAGTGATGGTTGACCGCCTCATGTACTGCTTCCAGGAATCGGAGCCACTCTCTCTGCCCCCGCCTGTGTGCTTCTCACCTCCAAAAGCCCCACCAATTTCAGCCCCGCTTGTCGGGATATTTATGTTTATTATGCCACAATCTGATCCCTTGGGTCCGATCCACTGCAATGTAAGAAGGTGTAAATTTTTCTTAATTTACCTAACCAGTAAAAGATGTACAGTACTTACTAAAGAAAATTAATTGGCTAATCTACAGGATCCAAGAGATGACCATTATATTGATCAAGGTTCGGAGTCTGTCATGTTATCAACTGAACCACTGACTCGCCAACTGAGTCAGTTATATTGGATTAGTATTTTTAAAAGATGTGATACATCTCAGAAAATATTGTGTCTGATGTATATAAAGTGTAATTAATTTATATCTGAATCTGTTAGGCTTGCTTTAGGTTTTTATTTCTGATCATATTACTTCCTTATTCATTCTACCCAACAACATTGGGTTCTTTTTTGGCATTCCAAAAAATATATATCCTGTACTGAACGATATGTATAAAATATGTATTTTTTTATATATGTTAAATAATATTGATTATTTCAACTCATAGATCTTGTGAATAAAGCAGTTTTTAAAAATTCTTCAATCTAACAGAAAAGTGTGTTTATCCTACTGTAAACATGTATGGTACCTTGAACAGATTTCCTATATTTTGAGTGAAGATGCTAGAAGAAAGCCCCTGTTTGACCTCATTGTTCCAAGCAATTGCCTCCTCTAGGTTCTTAGCCCGAAGGACATAGACGATCGGGGCAAATGTTTCTGTGTGGACAACCTCTGCGTCATGTGGCAGCCCGCTGATAATGGTCGGCTCTACAAAGAAGCCGGGGCGATCCAACACCTTTTAAAATTCACAATGAAATTTACTATGTGTAACTTTGATTTAGTGAAATTTTGACACAATATTTAAATTTTTACACATCAAAGTATAGCTATTTGTGTAACTAGAGCGCAAACAATGTCATATCGCGCGAGAGGTTCACATGGCAGCACAAAGCGTCAGCTGAAAATTGCCAGAACTTTAAGGGCGGCCATGACAGTTTGCACTTGTATTACACATAAGATTTTCCTACAATAATCAAGTCATTTAGATTATGTTTGATTTCCCGTTTGTATAAATGTAAACATAGTTTTTAGGTTTCTGGTAACCTCAATTTTAATGAGCAAAACTGGAAGTTAGTGTTGTAGGAACGTCCACCGACTCAGCTGTCTGAGCACTTAACGCATGCTACTGGTTAAATTCATATAAAGTCGGAGCATTCCAGGCATGTGATTGGCCAGTTACTTATCTGATAGTAGTTAGTAGGGTGGATATGAGATCATATCCACCCATTCGTAAACAGAAATGTACTGTTTACACGTTCTGCCAATGGTACGAACACGTTCTGCCAATGGTACGAAATGTGCCTGTTCACACATTTGTAGGAAAAGTATTTAACTTTTTTCCTGTGAAAAGCTGAAAATGAAAAATAATGGCAAAATAACAAAATATTTTATGGATTTTTTAAATGAAATAGGTTATCATATACAAAAAATCCTTTAATTGTTTGACATTGTGTACTCCAACAAGGCGTGAGCTGACTTGTCAAATAGCAGTAATTAATACTTCAAACAAAAATATATGTCATTGTGTTGTCAAAATATATGATCTATCAAAGGTTGCCTCACCAACTACCACTACAGTTCTTTGGTTTTAAAACAAAACACCTGTGAATCCCAAACAATTTCTATGGCATCCTTTAGGCTGCTGCACACCGGTGCAACTCGTACGTCTAGGATATTTTTTGCCAGGCGTACGCCACACGAATGACCAAATCAAATCAAATCAAATCTTTATTGCAGTAAGACATTTTTACAAATGTATAGCAAGAGTCAGAAATTTAAAATTATCAACAGCTTACCTTATCATTCACTCTCTCAATTTCACTACAATAGTAACATTCTCGCTACAATAGTCACCATTCACACTTCTCATTTACACAAGAACTCTCCCCCTGCTTAAAATCAATGGCCGATAAATTCTCCCACCGAGTAACATTCGGAAGCCACTAGGTAGCCTTTCAATCGAGCCTTAAATTTTTTTAAATTTTGTTCAGACCTCAGGTTTTCAGGAAGGGCTTTTAGGAATTTCACACCCATCTGTGAGGGGAGGTGCTCGAAAGAGGTTGTCCGATGTTGAGCTACACGATAAGCATGTCTTGATCTTGTCCCTTATTGATGAATATCGCTGCCCTGTGTCAATGAAACATTTTTCTGGCAATACAATATTGTTTCAAATATGTATATGCCAGCGAGGGTCAGCAACCCTAAATTCCTGAAGGTCTGCCTGCACGACTCTCTATAATTTAATTTCCCGATAATTCTGACGGCTTCCTTTTGAAGTCGAAAAACCCGCTTAAAATTTGCAATTGCACAGCAACCCCATAACCGAATTCCATAAGAGAGGTGTGGGTAAATAAGGCCAAAGTAGGCCATGAGCTGCACTTCTGTGTTACAGTATTTAGAAATACTGCGTAAAGCAAATAATCCAGAAGAAATCTTTCCGCAAATTTTGTCGATGTGAACACTCCACGACAAACACCTGTCCAAGTGAATTCCCAGAAACTTGACGGATTCTGCTTCCTCAATGGTAACGTCATCCACAAGCACCGAGAGACTCGACTCAGGGCTCAGGTTTTCCAACGATAACTTCAAGTAATTCGTCTTGGAGTGGTTTGTCATCAAATTGTCGGCTTGGAAGTATTGAATGCAAGAATTTAGATCTTCGTATGCTGAGATCTCAAGTACTCTAAGAGACTGAGATCTAAAGCAGAGAGTCGTGTCATCTGCATATTGAATAATTTGTCCCTGTGAAATGGATGATGGGATGTTGTTTACATAAATCAAAAAGAGGACAGGGCCGAGGATCGAACCCTGGGGTACTCCAAGTTGAATCACAGTCTGATCCGATACTGAGCTTGATATTTGAACGACTTGGCTTCGACCATTTATATTTGACTTTAGCCAATTTAAGGGAGTGCCACGTACCCCATAGCACTCTAACCTGTTAAGCAAGACTGTATGTTCCACATAGTCAAAAGCTTTTGACAGGTCAATGAAAACGCTGAGCGTTTGTTGTTTATTTTCCAAGCCTTCCACAACCATATCAACAAGTTCTGTGACTGCATCAATGGTTGATTTTCCTGATCTAAAGCCAAATTGGCTCTCCGACAAAATTTTGTGTTTTTCTAGGAATGCAAGGAGTCTTTCCAGAAAAACTTTTTCGAAAACTTTGCTCAGTACCGGTAAGATCGAAATTGGGCGGTAGTTGCTGGCTACCGTAGGGTCATCTTTTTTGAAAATTGGAACTACCTTCGCTTTTTTCAGTTCCATTGGGAAAATGCCACTTGCAAAAGACAGATTGATTATTTTAGTCAAAGGGCAAACAATGCTCTCCGAGCATTGTTTTATTAACCACATTGACACGCCATTGACATCTTCTGACAATTTTGAGGGAAAATTTTGGATCACGCGAGCCACCTCATCAACACTAACCGGAGATAGCATCATAGAGGACACTGGTCCAAGAATACTATTATTACTATTGTTTGCCTTTAATTTTGAAAATCGACTGGAAGCAGCTACAGACGAGAAGAATTTATTGAATTCAGATGCTACTGTATGAGGACTATTAGATAGTTCCCCATTCACCTGTAGGTTAATTTGTTTCCTAGGGGGATTATTTTTTAATTCATTAATAATCTTCCAAGCTGATTTTGAAAAGTTTTTTTGATTTTTTAAGCACGTCATTTACATTTTTAGACTTGGCCGCATTAATCACTCGTCCGTAGATTTTTTTGTAGTTTTTGAAAAAATTTTTGAATATGATGTCATTAGGTGTTTTAAATAATTCAGAGTAGAATTTAAGCTTCCTCCTCGAAACAAGAATCCCAGGAGTAATCCAAGGGGTTCTTGTGGGTTTCGAGGTAGTTTTTGCTTTTTTTAAGGGGCAGCATATATTTAAATAATAATTAAAACAACTATTAAATGATGAATACATTTCATTGACATCGGTGAAGGAGTTCAAAGATCCCCAGTCTTCCCTACATAGGCCCATTTAAAAAACCAACCCATTTAAAAAAATGAAAGCTTTTACTCTGGTGCTAGATGCATAACTTCTGGCACATGCAGCATGTGAACCGACCTGTTGGTGTTTGGAGCTGCATGCCATATGGCACCTTAGTCTGCACATGTGTCTTGATTGATAATCCATTGTTTATTAAGCAAGAAGGTTTCAGAACTGTTTCTTTTTGCGTTCTAAATAAAGTTTGAAACCTTTCTTGGTGTTAAAAAAAATTCTTTGCAATAACATACTGGCTACTATCAATGTTTTCTTTTCAATATGGATGGAACAAATATTCCCAATATAAATGTAACGTACTTCAATGACGGCTTCTTCTAATTGTTACACTCATCAAAAATAACATTTCCTCCTCATCCGACGACATTCTCAGCAGTAATGAGGAAAGTTAGCCACATCACTTGTATGAGTCTAGCACATGCCAGATGGGTGCCTCACGCTCTTACACACTGGTGCATCTAACGTGTGTGTTTAACAAGTGCCAGATGCACCAGTGAGTAAGCAGCCTTATTCCACCCCCTACCTTTGATTACTCCATGATCCCTGAAATATTGTGTTTATTTCACTCAGTGTGTTTGAAATTTTGCCGCACATTAAGACAGATATATTTTTTAATGAACAGTTATCACAATTTAAACTACATCATCATGTTTGTGTGGTTTTGTACATTTTGTATATACATGTAAGAGTTGATATGTTATGCTGGAGAAAGTGTGAATAAATTATAGCAAATGATATAATATATTTGTCACATTCGATGGTCGTTGAAAAGAAGACAAGGGCGGTAATTGAAATTAGTAGACACCACTGTCTCAAAGTCTGTCACTAATGTCAAACTATTTAAACCTTCTTGGTGTATACTATGGAGCCAACAGTGTAAGGTGCTGATGTAATGAAGTCTTTACAAAAGCTAAACTTATAGTAATTAGATTAGATTATTGAAATGGCGACCATACTAGGTCGGAGGACTAAGGTAAGAATTTTAAGCCAAGTATTTAAAACCCTCCTTTAGAAAACCCAAAATAAAATTGAAGACTATTAGAATTCACAGTGACATTGTATCTGTACATCTAAAAATATGAGCCTTTCTGAAATCAAAATTTTCTAGTTAATTTATACGTAAAGAAAATAACTTTTTCGAATATACATGATATTTGTCGAGTTAGATAGTGAGCGGTATAAAATAAAAACGCGTAGAACAAGTAAATACTTAAGTGACAAGTAAACGCCAAAATTGAAGTGAATAAAACAAGTATTTACTCTTACTCACAAGTAAATACTTGAGAGGCTAGTAAACCCCCGAAAATGCCAATATTGGTGTGAATAAACGCAAGTAAATACTTCTGTAGCAAGTAAATACTCGTCCATTCGCAAGCCAACCTGACCCCAGACTTGCAGTCGTACTTGTACACGAAAGAAGCTGCGTTTATGAACCTGCGTGGTGTGAAACGTTATAGAGACCGGCGTGATTTAAGTCCCGATCTATCTAAGGGACTATTACGGTTTGAGAGCAGAAAACGTAGATTTTCTCACTTCAAATTTTCTTGACGAAACCACTGATGCAAGGGGTGGAGGATTAACTGCACGGAAAAAGATGGAAATTTTTCTGAGATACGTTAGTGATCCAGGATTCCAAAGTGGTGTTGCCAACGACATGGGGGTTGAAAGAAGTACCGTCAGTAGAACATTTTAAAGTGTATTGGATAAAATAGTGTCGAAGTCTGAAGATTGGATTAAATTTCCACGCATTATTGAAGGTATGGATCAGGCAAAGGCAGATTGGGCTTCAAAATTTCGCATTCCGACTGTCATTGGTGCTATAGATTGCACTCACGTACATATTATGAAACCTTCGGAATTCAGTGACGAGTATGTGAACAGAAAAGGAAAAACAACAACAAACATTCAGATGACTTGTGACGCTAATGAAAAAATTACAAGTGTGGACGCTCAGTGGCCAGGGAGTGTACATGATGCCAGGATTTGGCAAGTGAGTGGAATTCAGGACGTGGTTCGCAGATATGATGGTGATGTTTGTCTCCTTGGTGATAGCGGATATGGAATTTCTCCTTGGGTACTGACTCCTTTTGACGAACCAAGAAATGCTCGTGAGCGGAATTACAATTCGACCCATGCTCAGGAAAGAGTAATAATCGAACAAGTTTTTGGCCAGATGAAACGTCGTTTTCCCATACTCTCGAGCCAAGTTAGAATAGCAGTCAAAAATGTTCCCAATTTAGTAATAAGTTGTGCAGTGCTTCACAATATAGCAAAACATTTGAATGATGTTTGGGAAGTGGAAGACGGAATCGAAGATGGTGTGGTTGAAGAAAATGTACTTCTATATAATTTAGATTTAGTGTCACAACAGGAAGTCACACTACTTTCATCCATAGCTGCAAAAAGGACAAAAACAAACGGGAATGACAACTGACTTGTGAGTAATGACGGGGAGTAAAGTTACTTTAGTGGGGAAAAAAATAACAAAAGTCACAAAAGGAAATGATGTGTGATATGTGTGGTGCTACAAGTATTTACTTGCCTTTGTTGTGAATCAGCTGTCTCGCGAGTAAATACTTGCTAGTATACCCTCGGATTGGCGAGTACATGGTCACAAGTAAACTCGACGCTTTATTTACATCGGTTTACTCGGGGTTTAAATACTCGTTACACTTAACTTGTGAGTAAATACTCGTCGTACTCGTTTTTATTCACACCGCCCAGTAAATAACACTTGTATAAACCTATTACTTAATAGATTACCATTCCTCCAAACTCAATTTTCCCGCCAGCTGCCACTGCTTTCTTCACCGCTTCCTTGTATCGCCTGACAGAGTCCTCTGAGTGCAGAGGACCATAGAGTGTTTTCTCATCTAATGGATCTCCAAGTCTTGTGAGCACCTTCTCATAAGCCTTCACAAGTCGAGGTAGTATAGAATGGTAGACCTAAATTTTGTTTTTTAAATTTTAAATTCTTACTTCCAAATGTTTTAAACTCAGGCTATGTTTCCAGCATTATTACAGCACTATTAAGTCTAAACTAAAGACATGAATGAAAATAAATTGTAGAATGAAAGTGTGTCTTAAAAATTCAATAGTTTATACATTTTAAAATATTTAATAATTCTTATTTATTATTTTTAAATATTGACTGGGAGGTAGCTAGTTAGAAAAATAATAGGTAATATTTAACCTTTTAATGACAAAATACCGCCATGCTATAGAATACTTTGTTTTCAGAGACTGATGTTACTCAAATGGAAACAACAACAAAACTTGTATATATTCATCACTCTGTCTATTGAATTTCCGGTCCCTAGCCTATGAGAAACTAGACTATAGCAACTATAGCCTAGCAACTGAGACTATGTGTGTGTGATAGACCTTATCATGCAATATAAGCCTTCTGGTGGTGGTACATCTCTGTCCCGCAGTCCCACAACAAGCAAACACCACAGACTGAGCCAACATGTCCAGGTTGGCATCCTCTGCTACGATGATAGCATTGTTGCCACCCAGTTCCAACAGCGGCTTCCCAAACCTTTCTTGCACTTTAACACCAACCTAAAACCATGATTGATACAGTATCCTAATTTCAATTTTGAATACTGTAATCAATTTATCACTTCATGAACTTTAACTTTACGTTAAAACATATATAAGAATAAAAATAAGAATCTTTATTTGCCATTGACATAAACATATGTATCAGCAATTGTCAAATCCTATAATAACAAAAAATCACAACAAGGAAATAGTAAAGAAACAGTACAGACATCCTTAACCTATCCTATATTACAATGTCTTTTTTGTTTAAAAAATCTGTAACTAAATAAAAAGGATTTTTTAGTAGCCAGCTGTGTAATTTTTTTAAGAACAGTGAATGATTTTGATATGATTGAACAAATTTACTCAGTTTATTATAAATTTTCTGTGACATCGCTATATGGCTATTTAGACTTAATCTAAAAAAATTTCTTTTAATATTGGAGTTATTTCTAGTGTTATAACTGGATTTCATTACAGAATGTTTGAGAGGGTAAAGTTTTAGGGCGTAGGCCATGATATCATAAATGTACAAATTTACGACTGTTTTAAAATCTAATTTAACAAAAAGAGGTTTGCAATGTGAGTCAGGGGGTTCATTACAGATAATTCTGACTATTTTTTTCTGGATCAGTAAAATATCGTGAATTTTTGGACTACTTGCCCAGAAAATCAGGCCATAGCGATAGACACTTTGAAAAAAAGCAAAATAGGACATCCTTATATAGTTATTGTCAATAAGTGAAACTAATCTTCTGACCAAATAGACAACCCGAGATAATCTTGTAGACAAGTAATTTATATGGGATTCCCAGTTAAGCTGGTTATCAAAAAACATTCCGAAAAATTTTACACTTGATTGATTACCATGACACTCATAGTCTGTTGGTCTTAAACTAAATAAAATGTTTTGTGTTTTACTATGGTTCAAGAGGAGGCCATTAGACTGAAACCATGCCGAAGCATCTTTCATTGCAGTTTGAGTCAATTGTTGTAGTTCTGCTAATGTATTGCTTTTTGAGAGAAAGGTTGTATCATCTGCATATAAAATAGTTTTTATTGGCTTTGAGATATTACTTGGAAGATCGTTAACAGCAATTAGAAACAATAATGGCCCAAGGACAGATCCCTGGGGAACACCACACTCTATTTGAATTTGGTCTGACATATTACCATTTACTGAGACAACCTGTCTTCGATTACTAAGATTTTAAAAACTTGAGAGAGGTATTTATTAAAAACTTATAGAGAGGTAGATATATATATATATATAAACTTAAAATTTTAATTTTCTTATAACTCTTTTAACCTTCTGTCATTCTTAACAAAATACTGTCCAAACTGATTTGTAGTTTTAAACCATTACATACATACATTGTAACAGTTATGTTATGATTATATTTTACAACGAAACAGATATAATGTATGAAAATGCAAGGCTTATTGACAACAAAACACATGAGAGAAGGATTTTTTCACTAAAGAATATATAGAGTGTAATATATTAAAACACCACGGCACTCTTTTTCCACAAAAAATTATTTGATTTTATGATTGTTTAAATTTAAATATTTTTCTTTCAAAACAATGATGTAGTCAAACTCATATTATGATTTTATATCAAGTTGCAGGAAAAATAATATATTTTACATATTCTTTATTACTTTTTTTATATACCTTGTAAGTCATAGGCTATTAATTAATTCCTATATTACACACCTTCTTGCCAATAGCACTGCTGCCAGTAAAGGAGAGCAAAGGTATTCTTGTGTCACCTGACATGGCCTCTCCGATGTCAGCACCCCCACACACCAGCGAACACACAGCCCCAGGGATGCGGTTAGCCTCCAAGACCTCTGACACCACTTTAGTAGTAGCGACAGACACTAGAGGGGTGCTCGGAGCTCCCTTCCATACTACTGTATCCCCACAGACCTATACAATCACGATATATTGTACATTTAGTCCACATTTCCCTGGAGGTACGTACACTATGACCTTGAATACTTTCTTTTGACAAGGGTGTGTCTTAGCTTAGCTCTGGAGGGGAGGGGGTGTTGGCAATTTGCACGACTAAAATTTGAAACAGTGACGTCATTTTGTTAGTGACGTCATATAGTTAGTGACGTCACTAACTATATGAACGTGTTATTATAACGTGGGGAACAGTTGTTTAGATGAACTGAAAAGATTTTCTTTAGACATGTCCATGATCTAACCTATGTCCGTCCCACAGGGAAGTAAATACAAATATTTTTATTTCACACTCCATCCTCTATGACGACCCTGGGTCATGGCCGAAGGTTTTGACCGACAGCGACAGCCAAATAATTGTGACCCAAGGATCAATTACAATTAAGAATACGGCCTTTCCGAAAAATGTGGAAGGTCCTCATTTTTCTACAGCCGCCTACGAAAGAAAACTTCCAAATGGTGAGCTACTGAATTGAAGTTGCTAATCTATTCAATCTTTAAAAATGCCATGTTTCTGTTGCTGACTATTAAGCACGGAAAAATGTCTCTGTCATCATCAACTGGTAACTCAGATAGGAGACTCATGTACCAACTTTTATCAGAACACGAACAGTCACCTAAACATATGAAGGCTTTTCAAATATGGATGGAATTAAGTAACACATTGCGCTGTAATAAAACCATAGACACTAAAAACCAAAAAATAATAAAAAATTAAGTAGACCGTTGAAAAGATGTTTTAAAATGCTTGATTTATATTATTCAGTTCCTCCAATCTCAGTATTTGGCAATGGGGGCAAATCAGACACAGTTTTTAAAAGGGATAATGGAAATTTTCATAAATTTATGGAATATATGTCTAAGCTCTGGACATGGATATCCATGTCAAAACATTAGAATATACAAAAATGTGATCAGCTGATAGTAAATTAACTATTTATTCACAACAGATTATACATCCAAAATGTAATTATAGTAGAGTTGACAAATTAAAGGTAAAAATCCAACTGGCAATTTTATGGATCTTAAATAATGTGCTTTTGCAAGTCTTACCCATGATGTACTTTTTTATTTTCCTCATAATTTTGGCATTGAAAACAAAGAGTGGTTTCAATCATATTTGAATGAACAACAATAATTTGTGAAAATCTTTCAGATAAGATAGGGAAGGTTGGAAAAATTCAAATTGAAATTTCAAACAATTCTTTTTTGTTTTCCTCAATTTTTACTATTGCTATTCATATTTTATCTAAATGGTATATCAAATGTGATTGATGATTAACACAACAAAATTTCATTGTACACTGATGACATGAGCTTGATTTTATCTGGTTCTGGATGCAGATTTAATAAACGGTATTAGTGGACTGACACATACTTTCTCCCTTAAGTAAATTAAAAAAACAATCTGTAATAAAACTATCATGTTCTTCAAAGTTTATCTAAATATGATTTAATAATTTATTGTTTCAAAAATAATCATCCCATTTTTTAATAATACCCCCATCGCAGCAAACCTGCATATTCAGCGAATGTCCAAATCAATAATCTATAATATAAAAATGAATCGCAAAATGTGTTGGTAAGCGCATAACTCAACAACGGCTGGACCAATTTGGCCAATTCTTTTTTTAAAATGTTCGTTGAAGTCCAAGGATGGTTCTTACGGCGAGAAAAAATCAAATAATTACTGGGAAAACCCTAAAGACAGCCCTTTTAAAAAGGATCCCATATGTACTAAGGAACCAGAAATATGTTTACATTATAAATATTTTTTTTTCAACATCGGATTGCTATACTATATCTGTTAGTTGAAGATATACACAACAGATTGAAGCACTTGCATTTTTTATGTTTTTTATTTGGTTTACTTATGTATTTTTGGTTATGTGAGTGACTAAACAGTCTTAACTGTGACTTCTTATTGCACATTTTGATACTGTGTTACGTTATTTTAGTTTATAATGGTATGGACTTTTGCACGCACTTTCCCTACACTGCCATTAACTTTATTCTAAATACTAAGGACTGTCGACAACAACCACGGGGGCCTGGGGGAGCCCCAGCTAGCAAAGCTATGATTGGAGAGACAAATTAATGAGTAGTAAAATAATTTGTTTTTGTTTACATTTTTGTTTTAAGGTTATGCAAGTGACTAAACAGTTTAACTGTACATTTTAACTGTATACACTTTTACTTGGTCAGGTGATCTGTATTTCTTATTATAGATTTTAACCTTATTAAAGGATAAAAAAAATAATTAAAAGCAATGGTAATTATTAATTATTTATTAATTTAATTAATTATTAATTATTTATTATCAATTTATTTCCACGTTTCCCTAAATCTTTTAATTTTGCAGAATACTTTTTATGACATGCCTCCTAAAAAACCAATATTATTTATTATTTTATTATTTATTATTTTGGTAGAACAACCAAAAACGCTCGATGTATTTCAGCACTTAGAGCTGCTGAAACATCTGGAGAAACAGAAGCACGCTTGGAAGCTGTCCGAATAAGGGCATCGTCTTCAAGAGCTGTCGAGCTCCCTACAGAGCGGAAAACACGACTTGAAGATCTGCGAGAACGAGCTTCGATCTCAAGATGTGCAGAAACACCTGCAGAACGAGATGCTCGACTTAAAGACCAGCAAATACAAGTTTCGACATCAAGAGATGCCGAAACACCTGCAGAGTGACAAGCACGACTTGATGACCTTTGTGGACGAGCTTCGACGTCAAGAGCTACAGAAACACCTGCAGAGCGAGAAGCGAGACTCAGAGACCTGCGTGGATGAGCTTCGATGTCAAGAGCTACAGAATCACCTGCAGAGCGAAAAGCACGACGCGGAGACCTGCGTGAATGAGCTTCGACGTCAAGAGCTACAGAAACACCTGCAGAGCGAAAAGCACGACTTGATGACCTGCGTGGATGAGCTTCCACGTCAAGAGCTACAGAAACACCTGCAGAGCGAGAAGCACGACGCAGAGACCTGCGTGGATGAGCTTCGACGTTAAGAGCTACAGAAACACCTGCAGAGCGAGAAGCAAGACGCGGAGACCTGCGTGGATGTGTTTCGACATCAAGAGCTAAAGAAACACCTGCAGAGCGAGAAGCACGACTCGGAGACCTTTTATAAAAATCTGTCCATAAACATGAGTATTATTTGCCTATTCTCCATAAGATTAACATGGGAAACAGTGTGCAGGTTAGCTGCTGTGAGAAACAGTGAAAGTAGTCATTTCTACCATAAATAATTTTTACCTTAACATTTATACCAACTTTCATTAACATCTGTCCATAAATAAAGGAGTTTGCCTATTCCCTATATGATTAATATGGGAAAAGAGTATGCAGGTTTTCTGCCATGATAAACACATAAACTATGATTTTTAAGCATAAATGGATATATCTCAACCACATGAAGCTAAATATCAAGTTTTATCCAAGAATATTGATTTATATGGTAAATATCAATTTTTCCCTATACTCCATAAGATTAACATTAGAGCCCCACAATACAACGTACTGTGTTTAGATTTTTTAATATCTCGGAAAAAATCGAGATATTAAAAAATGGATGAGGAAAATGTATTAATATTTGGATGAGCTTCGTCGTCAAGAGCTACAGAAACACCTGCAGAGCGAGAAGCACGACTCGGAGACCTGCGTGGATAAGCTTCGACATCAAGAGCTACAGAAACACCTGCAGAGCGAGAAGCACGACGCGGAGACCTGCGTGGATGAGCTTCGACATCAAGAGCTACAGAAACACCTGCAGAGCGAGAAGCACGACTCGGAGACCTGCGAGGACAAGCTTCGACGTCAAGAGCCACAGAAACACCTGCAGAGCGAAAAGCACGACGGGGAGACCTGCGTGGATGAGCTTCGACATCAAGAGCTACAGAAACACCTGCAGAGCGAGAAGCAAGACGCGGAGACCTGCGTGGATGTGCTTCGACATCAAGAGCTAAAGAAACACCTGCAGAGCGAGAAGCACGACTCGGAGACCTGCGTGGACGAGCTTCAACGTCAAAAGCTACAGAAACACCTGCAGAGTGAAATGCTCGACGTGACGTTGAACGCATAATTTTTTTCTTACAAATGTTTTTATTACTTTATTTTGGTTTATTAATGAAAAATTATAAGCGAGACAATGTCCGCCGGGATAAGCTAGTATAATAATAATAATATATGACAAGTTTTATAAAAATCTGTCCATAAACATGAGAATTATTTGCCTATTCTCCATAAGATTAACATGGGAAACAGTGTGCAGGTTAGCTGCTGTGAGAAACAGTGAAAGTAGTCATTTCTACCATAAATAATTTTTATCTTAACATTTATACCAACTTTCATTAACATCTGTCCATAAATAAAGGAGTTTGCCTATACCCTATATGATTAATATGGGAAAAGAGTATGCAGGTTTTCTGCCATGATAAACACATAAACTATGATTTTTAAGCATAAATGGATATATCTCAACCACATGAAGCTAAATATCAAGTTTTATCCAAGAATATTGATTTATATGGTAAATATCAATTTTTCCCTATACTCCATAAGATTAACATTAGAGCCCCACAATACAACGTACTGTGTTTAGATTTTTTAATATCTCGGAAAACATCGGAGATAGAGAAAAACTTTAAGGAACTTAATTGTATAGATTTTAAGCTGATGGTGAGCAAAGCGAGTGGTGAAATAAACAATTAGAAATTTTTTAAAATTACATGTGAAAAACGCAAAAAACCCCATTTTGGGGTACAAAACTCCCCCAAACTACTCGTTCCCATTTAGTGATATGTCTGGTTTACGAACTTGTCCGAGCATTTGTAGGAATTCACGTCTCTACCAAATTTGGTCTCAATCGGACCATTTTTACAAGAGTTATCGTGTTCACAGACACACACACATATATATAAATTTTAACGACTATTGTTTTTGGACTCTGGGCACCTAAAAACAAAAAAATAACATGGTCCCGGGCTTAAGTCTTACCATGAGACCTACGGTAATAGCTTCTTCCTATGGGAAATTCGCTAAAAACAAGAGAAACCAAGTTAAATTAATTGTTCGAATTGTGTGGGGGAAACCCCCCTCGGTAATACCATGCTTTTTTGAGTTGGTTTTATTGGGTGATTTGACCTTACACTTCATACCACGTTCCATGAACAACGGTTGGAAAACAACGAAGAAATTGATTTTTTAATATTCTGCATAAGAATAACATTGCACACTTTCAGACAATAATGTACTATGTTTATCATGGACATTAAATTTAACTTTTCTCTGGAACCGTTAGTCATAGACAAATAATTCAAAATGCTAATATGTTTAGCTTTTTAACCTGGTTTCAATTGTGTTAGTCAAATTATGCTTTACCTTTATTATAAGTAAATGTTTTTGCTGAAAATTAAAAAAACTGATTTTTTTGACATTTAAAAGCCAAAAATTTTTGAACCGTCATTTTTACAGTCATGCAGGTGGTGTCATATTATTTAGGACTCTGTGCACTATAAACTATACAATTTTAATCAAAATAATTAGAGCCATTTTTGAGAAATTTGGATTTTTACTTCTTATTTTTAGGTTTTTAGGGGTGAACTACCCTTAAAAATCAAAAATTCCAAAAAATGAAAAAAAAAACACCTGGAGATACAGTAAATGTATACATACATGCCAAATTTCATTTAAATCGGACCAAGGATGTGGCTCTGTACACATCCTAGCTATATTGAGCGCTGTAATATCCCCAAAGCTTATCTCCCAACATCTTGAGGAAGGAGTATTTCTCATATATGCTATACCGGGTCTAGGACTTTTGGCAACCTCGCCTATCCCAATCGTCATCGCAAAAGGCTATAAAAGTGTCACAACCCATGGTCCGGACTTTTGGCAACCGCTGTTCTCCTTGGTGGGGATTTCAGGGATGTCGTTCGTGCCGGGCGGGGTTGAGGGTGAGGGAGAAAGCGCGCTAGAGAAGAGCGAGAGGGGAGGCGGCGGGCGAAGACAGACGAAGAATAACAAAGCACAACGCATGATACCCAATTCCTTCCAAGTGTGAGATTACTAACCATCTAAAACTGTCTGTTGTTAAGTTTGAACTATATTTGTAGGTACAATATTATGAATTGTATTGGTCTTATTTTTAAACTCATACATAACTTCTTGAGGGAAGAATTAACGATTTATATATCTTTGAAATCAGATAGACTTGTAACTTTCAATTTATAATACTGTAATAATTGTATAGCCAAAATAAAGATATTCACTATGTGCAGAATCAATTAAACAAAATATACTGTCATACACTTTGTTTTATTTTTTACAAATACAATTGGTATATTTGACAACAACATTTTATCTGACTTTCAGTCAGGTTTCAGAACAGGACACAGTACAGAAACAGCATTCCTCCGAGTGGCTGAAGACATAAGACTTTCCATGGAACGTCGACAGGGAACGATTCTAACTTTATTTGATTTTTCTAAAGCGTTCGATTGTGTCAATCATGATATTTTAATTCAGAAATTAAGGGCCATAGGGTTTTCCCAGAATGTCCTCAACTGGCAGAGATCTTATCTATCAGATAGGCGGCAATGTGTGGAGGTTGGTGAGAAGCGATCCGACTGGGAGACTGTTACTTGTGGTGTTCCACAAGGATCAATCCTTGGACCCTTACTTTTTGCACTTTACGTAAATGACATAAACTCAACGTTGGTGCATTGCAAACACCATATGTACGCCGATGACCTTCAAATATACGATTACTTTACTACAAACAATGTGAACGATTCTGTCAGAAGAATCAATGAGGACATTACTAGAATTGTTGCATGGGCTGAAAAATATGGACTGAGACTAAATCATGAAAAGACTAAACCAATTGCAATTTGCCGTACTCAACTTCGCAATTCAATTTTGTTTGACTCTATTGATTCAATTACGGTATGCGGAAATTCTCTGCTGTACTACGACAAAGTAAAGGATCTTGGAGTAATACTTAACACAACACTTACTTGGGACGAAGCAGTCACTGACATACGCAGAAAGGCTTTCGCATCAATACACTCACTCAAGAAATTACAGAATTTTTTGCCACTACAAACTAAACTGCATTTGGTCAAAACACTTTTACTTCCCCACTTTACTTACTGTAACTCACTGATCGATGACATGACTGTAACACAGGCGGGTATGCTCCAGCGTTCTCAAAATTATTGCTTGAGATTTTTTTATTGTCTTAGACGTTATGAGCATATCACGCCGTACTACCTTGAGGCAAAAATTTTGAAATTGAAAGATCAAAGAGCAATCAAAATTCTGTCATTACTTTTTTCAATATTAAAAACAGGAGTTCCAAATTATTTTAGAGATGACTGAAATTCGTATCTCAAGTAGTTCGCGAAATTCACGTTCGATCACATTACGAATACCTCATCATGTGACCACAGCTTATGGTAGGGCTTTTGTTGTCCCTGCCTGTCGCCTTTGGAATAATCTACCTCTACAAATAAGATCCCTTGAAAAACGATCACAGTTTGTGGCGGCACTAAAAACTTTGTTTTTTGATCGGATGGTCTCGGCTGGCGTGTCCTGGGGCTTCTGTGGTGGGGCGGTTGCTGATGTGAGTGTACGTGCTTGAGTGTAAGTTTTGTAATAAAAACAATCTATTTATTTTTTATTTTGTATATTCTATGTTTTATTAAGTATATTTTGTTTGTAATCTATGATAAGTTTATTTTTATGTTCATATTTTTATGTTTTAATGCAGGTTAAGTGTAAGAAAGGGCCATGTGGCCCTAAATTTGCCTGTTTAAATAAAGAATTTTTCATTTCATTTCATTTCATTGGTATAAGACATTTACGAATATAGGCTTTATATATCAATTTCACTGTATATATTATTTATAAATGAATAATTAAAAATTCAAAACACAAAAAATTAACTGTCCAACATCTCTTAAAAACTCTTGCAAATTTATTGTACCTGAATTGTAAAAGATGCATTTCGTTTTAATAAGATTCCTCGTTTGTTCAGATTAGATTCTGCCTCCCTCTTTCATCTCCTGATTTCAAAAAATGTAGGAATACACGTCTCTACAAAATTTGGTCTCGACGGACCATTTTTACGAGAGTTATCGCGTTCACAGACACACATATATGTATATATATATATAAATTTTAACGACTATTGTTTTTGGCCTCTGGGCACTTAAAGAAAAAAAAATAACATGGTCCGGTGTTTAAGTCTTGCCATGAGTCCTACGGTAATAGCTTCTTCCCTATGGAAAATTCGCTAAAAAAACCTATTCTCTATTAAAACGTGGGTATTACTACCATGGCGATAGCGCTGTTCCAGCCGTAGACAGCGATGGGGAAGTTGAATGCACTGATAACACCTACGACTCCTAGGGGGTTCCACTGCTCCAACAGCAGGTGTCCTGGTCTCTCTGAGGGGATCACAGAGCCACTGAACATACGAGATAGTCCAACCGCATAATCACAGATGTCCACATACTCTTGTACCTCACCCACCCCCTCTGCTAGGATCTTACCTAAGGACATATCAGTTTGTATCAGAATCTGCATGGTGGAATCTGTGGGCAGTAAACTAAAAAAATTTACACTACCATACTGAAATTTATATGTACAATAATCGACTTTTATTTTGTTGTTGACTTTTATTTTATTTTTGTTTTTGTTTTATTTACTGTACTTCTTATTTATTTCTGAACTGTTCATATGTTGTACTACCGTGCATATGTTGTATTGCTCCTTCACAAAAATATTAAATAAAGACTAGTTTGACAGCTCAGTCAATCATATAACAAAAATGATCACCTATTTCTTTTTAAATTAAAATAATCAGTAATTTCAAGAGTTAATTTATAATCATTCATCTACTTAACAGAGACAGTTATCTTATGTACATTTACATATAAGTTAATTTTGACATACCCATCTCCAATGACACAAGTTTCCCAAGAGGTATAAGTTTTTTTCTTAATGCATCTCCTATTTGACGTACAATTTCACCCCGTTTGGGTGCAGGAAGTTCAACCCATTGCTGCCATGCCTCCTGAGATGCTTTTACTGTATCTTCATAGTCTGTTAGGTTGCCTTCTTGCACAGCTGCTATGACTTGACCATTGCTTGGACAAATGGACTCCACAACCTAAAAAGATCCAGTTAAATAATAAATAAAACAAGATGAATACTAAATTTAAATTTGAATAGGAAAGTATATTTATTTCTTGAGATAACTTTTAAAATGGTTCACTACTTCTGAGGTTCGCTGGTTAAAGGGAAGAGCCTGTCTGATTAGAATGATATGAATGATTGGCTGACTCTGCTATTTATATTAGTATTTAGTAGCATACATGCTTAGCCCAGGGTGTTCTTATTAACCATCAACAATATCATTATTTTACAATGCACTATCCATGATAAATTAGTAGTATCTACTGAGTATTGTCTTTTACATCCTTAAAATAGTGAAGTGATAAATAGAATGGGTGAGCTTTTTCTGCCAATGAAGACCCTTAGCTAAAATAATTGCAATCAAAACAAAATAATACACTTTCTTCCCTCGAAAGATACTTCATCATATAATTGTTTTGGTTTGCTCTAGATAATTTAATAAGCCTCAGAAATATTTTATTAAAATTAATCACAATTGGGTTGTTATTTGTTATTTGAAGCCAGTAGGCCCGAAGGACTAGCGGGTTTCATGCCACCTAGAAGTATCGGTACACCCTTTCAGTTTTCAAAAGTTGTAAGATTTTTTGTGGATTTTTTGAGGGGATACCAAACTAAGTGAGCGCTTCCAAGTTTCAATTTTCTTGTTTGTCATGGTGGAAAATCCACTAATTTGTTCAAAATATTATTCCTATTAAAATGGATAAAATCAATATGTATCTATAATTTATGAAGATAATTTTACAGAATTTTTATGAGGCTTCATCCAGTGTTATTGTCCATGATATATTGTCCCTATGCTTCAAAGACGTTTAGTAATCCTTGTTTTAGCAAACTTCTAAATCTAATTTATACTAATGGAGAGGTAAAAGTGCTATAATTTATTCCATAAATAGATCACTTTATCTTCCAATCAAAAGATAACCGAGACTAAGTACCATCTCGGCATAGGGGAAATTATTAGTTTTATCTTATTAAAAAATAAACTAATACCTGTGAAAACTATGGTAACTATGGTACTATACAATGTACTTAATTGCCTTCACTTTGAATTTCTGAATTTATTGATGCATTTTACTGATTAGTATAGATTTTTATTTATCCACAATAGATATGAGAGATATTATGACACTGATTTTTAAAATCGGGAATAATATGAATAATAATAGCAGTCAGCCAATCCTGATTCCAGAAAATCTGGAGCTGATCACAGCCACTGGCCTGATGAGACCATTGGTGACCTTCCTTCAAACACTCAATTACCAACTTATGGCATTAAAGTCACGTATAGAAAATAAAGACAATTATTTAAAGAATATATATATATATATATATATATATATATGTGTGTCTGTGAACACGATAACTCTCGTAAAAATGGTCTGATCAAGACCAAATTTGGTAGAGACGTGTATTCCTACAAATGCTCGGACGAGTTCGTAAACCAGACATATCGGTCAATGGGAACGGGTAGTTTGGGGGGGTTTTGTACCCCAAAATGGGGTTTTTTGCGTTTTTCACACGTATATTTTAAAAATTTCTAATTTTATATTTCACCATTGGATCAGCTTAAAAAATTACATAATTAAGTTCTTTAAAGTTTTTCTCTATCTCCAATGGTTACCGAGATATTAAAAAATCTAAACACAGTACGTTGTATTGTGGGGCTCCAATATTAATCTTATGGAGGATAGAGAAAAATTAATACTTCCCATATTAATCAATATTTTTGGATAAAACTTGATATTTAGCTTCATGTGGTTGAGATCTATCCATTTAAGCTTAAAAATCATAGTTTATGTGTTTATCATTGCAGCTAACCTAAATACTCTTTTCCCATGTTAATCATATAGAGTTTAGGTAAACTCCTTTATTTATGGACAGATGTTGATGAAAGTTGGTATAAATGTTATGATAAAAATTCCTATGGTAGAAATGACTACTTTCACTGTTTCTCACAGCAGCTAACCTGCACACTCTTTCCCATGTTAATCTTATGGAGAATAGGCAAATAATTCTCATGTTTATGGACAGATTATTATAAAACTTGTCATATATTATTATATTATTGATTTGGAAATTCGCTGAGTACGCAGGTCTGCTGCGACGGGGGTATTTTATAATTTTACTATTTTTAGCAGTTTTATGTACCTACATAGTATAGTGATTTTTAAACAATCACTCCTATATTTTCCTACACTTTCCAATAGAACCTCTAAATGAAATGAAATGAAATTATTTATTGACACAATGAGAACATTACAAAATTTGCTTCAAAAGCCGTAATTGGTGTCTTGTCATTAGATTTCATTCTAGTCTAAATTAATTTTACATCACAATTATATTACAAATACATTACAAATAACAATAAAAAATCATAGGCACAGTAAAAAAAAAGGTCTAAACTACAGCTCTGGTATTTTGAATATCAAAACATTGGTCAGACAGAAACTCAGTTGGGGAATAGTAGCACTTCTTTAAGAGAATATTTTTAATTCTTTGCTTGAAATTAGTTTTGCTAAGTGATTTGAATGAGTCTGGGATTTTATTGTAAAATTTTAAACATGTATAAAAGGGGCTTTTAGCGAATTTCCCATAGGGAAGAAGCTATTACCGTAGGTCTCATGGCAAGAGTTAAGCCCGAGACCATGTTATTTTTTCTTCTTTAGGTGCCCAGAGACCAAAAACAATAGTCGTAAAAATTTATATATATATATATATATATATATATATATATATATTTATTTATTTATCTTTAAATAAGTCAACCGAAAACCCTTAGAAAACATTTTAATTATTTCTTCGACATGCTTCGGGAATCATCCCATCTTCAAGAAGTACAAAAATGTTTAACCTAATTTGATAATCTTAATTTATAAATGTAAATAAATCTCTTATGATAATTTAAATTTCACTGTATTCAAATTGGTGGAGTGTGTTAGCATGTATTATTTCTTCCTTCTATAATTTTTTCATATATTGGATTGTTTGTTTCAATTTGTGAAGTGTTTAGTATATTATTTTTGTCAATTTGATAGTGAGTATAAATTTGGAATTCTTCTTTTGTATCCAATGTTAATCTTATGGAGGATTAGGAAAAATTAATTTTTCACTTATTATCTAATATTTTTGGATGAAACTTGATATTTAGCTTCATGTGGTTGAGATCCATACATTTGTGCTAAAAAATCATAGTATATGTGTTTATCATGGCAGCAAACCTGCATACTCTTTTCCCATGTTAATCATATGGAGATTGGGCAAACTCCTTTATTTATGGACAGATGTTGATGAAAGTTGGTATAAATGTTAAAAATAAAATTTTTGATGGTATAAATGGTTACTTTCAGTGTTCCTCACAGCAGCAAACCTACTCACTCTTTCCCATTTTAATCTTATGGAGAATAGGCAAATAATTCTCATGTTTATCAACAGATTTTGACTAAACTTGTCATATATTATTATTATTATATTTTTATTTTATTTGGAAATTCGCTGAGTACGCAGGTCTGCTGCGACGGGGGTATTTTCTACTGCTGCGGTTCTGTGAATTGGATAGTTAAAAATATATTTATTTCTTGTTTGATAACTATGCTGAGGAAGATATGCAGAAAAATCATTTATGTTTCTATGAACATAAGTTAATATTTCAAGAATATACAGGGATGGAAAGGTTAAGATACTGAGATTTTTAAAAAGGGGTTTACAAGATGCTCTGTATGAAACATTACTAAGAATTCTAATAATCCGTTTTTGAATTATGAACACCTTTTTACTATTAGAAGAATTGCCCCATAATGTAACTCCATAGCGGAGAATAGATTCTACGAAAGCAAAATAAACTGTTTTACATGTTTCGATTGATGCACAAGTAGACAATATTGAAAAAGCAAAAGTAAATGATCTAAGTCTTTTTGAAATATATTCAATATGATCATTCCAATTTAGTTTATTGTCAATAAAAACGCCTAAAAATTTATGATTTTCCATATCTGTGCAATTTAAAGGTGTTTTGAAAAAGATAGATTTAGTTTTGGTGCTATTCAGAAGGAGACCATTTAAGGAGAACCATTTATCTAACTGTAATAATGTCTCAGCAACACATTCTTTTAATTCATCTAATGTGTGGGCCTTGACTAGAGCAGTGGTATCATCCGCAAATAAAACCAAGTCATTCTGAACATTAGTGGGGAGATCATTAATATATATTAGAAAAAAAAGTGGTCCCAAGATTGAGCCCTGAGGAATACTACAATGAATTGGTTCCCATTCAGAGTAGTATCTGGAACCATCTTTAGTTATGCAAGTTCTGTGTTTACGATTTGTTAAATATGATTTAATCCATCGGAGATAGTTGTATTTTATGCCAATTTTATTTAATTTTGCTACCAGCAAGTCATGATTCACACAATCAAATGCCTTCGATAGGTCACAGAACACCCCAGCTGTATTCTGTGACCCATCCAAAGCAATCAGGCTACTGTTCACAAAATTTTCCAAGGCTGACCTGGTGCTCATTTTCTTTCGGAATTCAAATTGGGATTTATGGAAGAAATTATTTACTTCAAGAAAGTTTGTAAGATAATCACAAAAGACTCTTTCAAGAATTTTTGAAATATTTGACAGCAAAGCAACCGGACGGTAATTATTTAAATCAAATTTGGAATCTTTTTTATGAATGGGGATTACATCGGAATATTTAAGCTTCACGGGAAAAACACCCTGCTCCAGGGATAGGCTTATTATTTTCCTAAACATAGGAGCTAGAACAAGAGCATTATCTTTCAAAATTTTTGTAGGTACACCATCCCATCCAACTGAGTTTTTATTCTTCAACTTCATTATTGTATCATAGATATATCTATCAGTCAGCGTTGGTATCATGAAATCTGGAAAATTATAATTTGGCATTTGATTGATAGCTTTTTGAATTTCAATAACAGGCAAGTTGAGGTGTTTAACAACAGAGCTGAAGTGCTGGTTAAAATGATTACATATTACTTCTGGATCAGTGGTTCTTATGCTGTTTACATCTAGTTCCATATCACAAATATTTTTGTTTACCATACCTAATTGATCCTTAACAACAACCCAGGTTGCTTTAGATTTATTTTCAGCCTTAATTACATATTTACTATTTTCTAATTTTTTTGCAGCTTTAACAACTCTATTAAAAACTCGCTTATATTTTTTTACAAACATAATAAAATTTAAGTCTTTACTTTGCTTAGCTTGCAAGTGCAATTGCCTTTTCCTTTTAGCTGAAATTCTTATTCCCAAGGTAATCCATTTTTTCTTACAGTAACTTAGCCTATTAGTTACAGTTTTCAAAGGGAAAGCTTCATTGAACCTAAGTATAAACAGATTTATAAAATGATTATAGGTACAATCTACACTCATGTTATCCAGAACTGATAAATTAGGCAAACTAATTGCAAACTGAGACATTGAACTCTTATCAAAAATTATTTTCTTAGTTTTGCATTTATTATTTACTTTTTTTAAATCAAGTAAACCTACTAGAAGATAATTATGATCAGACAATCCTATACTTTGGTTAACTGTCTCAACAGTACCTGTTACAAAATTAGTGGCAATATCTATAATATTATAAAGAAGAGGTGGTTTCTGTATGTTTGTGGGTTTGTGTGTTTGTGGGTTTGTGGGTTTGTTGTGGCAAGTGAACGCAAAAAATACGGTACTGAACCAAACAGTTTGAAATTTTACACAAAGACAGATCTTATACTCATGCAACGCATAGGCATACTCATTTCCTTAAAATCCTCTCGGGCTACGCCCTGTGAACGCCCTAAGTTTCAATGTTTACATTTTTAGAAAATGAAAACATAAAATTACTTGAATGTCAACAGCTGTGAACACTAAAATTTGACAGTTCGAGAAGCAGAAGACATGGTTGCTGTAAATACCCTGGGATTCAATGTTTACAGTTTTTAATGTCAACATCCGTTTACTTTACATTATGACAGTTCGGGAAGAAAAAGAAATAAAGTTAATATTTACACATAAACTGCTGGATCGAAATTAATGAATTATTAGTTCGAAATAGTGGAATGGTAGATTTTTAATTTTCTCCCGATGCCTGCCTCTATTACGTTAATGCTTATCCTCTCCCAATGTTTGACATATGTTACTTTGTCATGTTTAGATATATACTTAGACACGTGTTTTGTCATTTTGTAAACAATAAATAATTAATTATCAATAACTTAAATGTATCTGTAGAGCCTACACCTCTCAGCCTTTTTTATCCGTGCGAAGAACGGGTACTTTGGCTAGTTGTCTATACAGGTTTTAGAATTGCAGGTAATTCTTGTTGGGGAATTGAAATTTAATTTAAAACCATTGCTTTCCATAATCTCAACAAACATCGATGAGTAGTGATTTTTTTGCAAGATATCAAAATTGAAGTCAGCAGATATGATAATTTTTTTAGATTTATGTTCATTCCTTAATGTGAACCTAATTCCTAAATTCTGGCACTCGGTAAATCGATATAAACAAAACATTATATGTGAGGATTTCAACAAAAGACCCTTCAAACACACATTCTTCATTAAAACGGCATAAATCAGTTCTTTTTTTAAACTTTAACCCTTTTTTTAATAAAATACATGAACCCCCTCTGCATGTTGTCATTCTTGCAAAACAATCAACTACAGTAAAACCATTCAAACTATTTAAAATAGTGATGTTGTCTCTAGAGATCCAGTGCTCATTCAAAGAAATAACCACAATGTCTTCCCTGACAGTATCAACAAATATTTCCAAATCATTTAACTTATTTTGAGCTTTTGATATTAAACCCTGTATATTTAAATGCATAAACCAAACAGTTGCAGCTGTGCTTATATTTAAAGTGCAATCTAATTTTTTTGGGGGAGCTTTAAAAGATTGAATACATGTTTTGCCTACTGCATGAGATGTGTTATTACATTTTCCTGTAATTAAGGATGAATCCTTTCCTCTATATTTATTTCTAAAAAAGGAGATGCTAACTGCAACATATTAAACCTATTGAGATCACTTAATAGAAGCCCACTATCATCACTTCCAACCTCACCGACCCCAGCACCGGAACCGCCAACCATCACTGCTTCCCTGTAGGAGAGATGGCCAGGAGCAAGGGCCGGGGAGAGGACACATGGAACCTCCATGACATCACTTGACACACATACACTGTTGCTGCATGGAGGCTGATGTGCTGGGTTGTCATAATGCTGTGGGATTTCCTTAGATGTGCCTATGAGTCGAGGGCTTGTTACGTGTGTAGGCTTCTTTTCCCTAGTGAATTTAGAGGATGTTTGGCAACATAGTTGACCAGCTTTACTATCTCTCTGTCCCAAGCAGGGGGATCTGATTAGCCAAGAGTAAATACAACTGCAAACCACACTTTTCCCTGCTAAATTTAGGTGGTACCCGCTTTTCACATAGTGATCAGTACGGCTCAGCTTGTGGTTAAGTAATAAGAACCTTGCACCTTCCTCCAATATCAGAGATAACAATTACAAATTGCACTGTTCAATCTCAAAGAACTTTTTACCATCATTGGGCTGTAGATAAATGTATGGAAGCTCAGTCAATTTTCAGCTTCAAACGTTTTAATAATTGTTCGGAGTTTGGAATAAACCAGGTTTTGGTGATAGGAGTCTGTCCTGTTGGTTCCTCCAATAAGAATGACACAATCCTTCTTTCCAAATTCATATTTGTGTTTTTCTAGTTGTTCCAGGACATACAACATAAGTGCTCCAGGATAATAAGTGGATGTAACATAATGGTTAGGAAAAAGTGGAGTCAGCATCTCAGCCAGGTCTCTGGCATGGCTGTCCCCAGTTATAAATAGTGTAGGCCTCTCGTCATCAGGACGAAGCTTTGAATAATTTTCAGTTATTTTTGGGTCTTCGACTCGGAGACCCAAAAATAGCTTCGGAGTGTAAATGTGGTATCACTTAAATATTCACCGGTTTTCCGAGATTCACATATTTTTATCTTTTGTGGCTGTTTACATTTTTTACATTTATGCTTCACATTTTGCCATCTGTCCTCTGCTCGAGTTTCATTTGTGGATTTAGTATTTGTTGTCATGTCATGTTGCTGTTTAAATATTAGATTATCATCAAAGATCAATGAAGCTACAGTCTCACTTTTCAATTGTGTTTTGTTGTTTATCACATAGGCAACTAGAGATCGTTTGGTTATTAAAGCTTTTTCGCTTAGTTCCGGCAAAAGAACAGTTTCCAAAGAGGCTGCCAGGTCATTTTTTAGTATATTCATTATCATTTCTGTTATGGCCAAAATATAAATCCCACAATCGTACGGATTTTCCTGTTGAGGAGTGTTACAAATCCTGAAAGAGAATTCGGTTTGTTTGTTTTTAGGATCACAGAGGTGGCTATATATTTTATTTGCAATAATTTTTGCATGTGTCAGATTGTACCCTTTTAAAGTGTCATAGTAGTAAAAAGTTTTTTCAACTACCCTACAAATAAGCAAACTCCAATGAGTGCCCCCATCATTATTAGCACCTGAGCTATCATTGACTGGGATAATCAGCCACTCATACTCTTGTAGATTGAGTGGGGCTAATACTGTGTGTGATTTCTCCAGCAACTTAATAGCCTGACTGATCGATGGGTTGATGCAATGTACATGTCCCTTTTTTGTGTCTTTTTCATTCCAGACATCCAATACTACTTTTATTATATCGTCACTGATCCAATTATTACCCAACAATTCCAGTATGTTTGTATTGTTAATATTTATACCATGGTGGCAGGGTATGTCTGTCTGAGATCCTCTTGATAATTTTTTACAATCACTAACTGTAAGAGTAATATTCTGATTGGTTTTTGCATGTTCTGCTATTGTGTCAATATTATTATTTAGTTTTTGCTTGCTCATTTCAGATTCTTTGAGTTTGTTTTCAAGCAATTTTATTTCGTGTTTAAGAGATTGATTGATATTTTCCATTTTGCTCATCTGGCTCTCATATTTAGCTAAGTTACTTTCCATAGAATATATAAGCTCCTCTTTAAAAATGTTGTCCTTGATTGTTTTGTCACTCAGTGTTTTAAAGTTACTTTGTAATTCTTCTTCCTTTACTTTGTTTTTTTTCTGTTAAATAATTAATTCTTTCTTCAAATTCTTACTCTTTATCTTCTAGAACTAATTGAAGTTCATTTTTAACTTCTTTCAAGTTGTGAATTTCCTGTTTTAATATTTCATTCTCTTGTAATAATAGATTCCCAGCTTCCGCTGCCAGTTGCAATGAGGTCTCAGCATCCATAATTTCATTCAGGCTTAAATCATGCAATTTCTCATTCAAGGCATTCATTTTAGCGAATTTCCCATAGGGAAGAAGCTATTACCGTAGGTCTCATGGTAAGACTTAAGCCCGAGACCATGTTATTTTTTCGTCTTTAGGTGCCCAGAGTCCAAAAACAATAGTCGTTAAAATTTTTATATATATATATATATATATATATGTATATATATATGTATATATATATGTATATATATATGTGTCTGTTAACACGATAACTCTCGTAAAAATGGTTCGATCGAGACCAAATTTGGTAGAGACGTGTATTCCTACAAATGCTTGGACGAGTTCGTAAACCAGACATATCGGTCAATAGGAACGGATAGTTTGGGGGGGTTTTGTACCCCAAAATCAGGTTTTTTGCGCTTTTCACATGTAATTTTAAAACATTTATAATTTTATATTTCACCATTAGAATCAGCTTAAAAAACTACACAATTAAGTTCCTTAAAGTTTTTCTCTATCTCCAATGGTTACCGAGATATTAAAAAATCTAAACACAGTACATTGTATTGTGGGGCTCCAATGTTAATCTTATGGAGGATAGTTAAAAATTAATATTTCCCATATTAATCAATATTTTTGTATAAAACTTGATATTTACCTTCATGTGGTTGGGACCCATAAGTTTATGCTTAAAAATCATAGTTTATGTGTTTATCATGGTAGCAAACCTGCATACTCTTTCCCCATGTTAATCATATAGGGAATAGGCAAAGTCCTTTATTTATGGACAGATGTTGATGAAAGTTGGTATAAATATTAAGATAAAAATTATTCATGGTAGAAATGACTTATTTCAGTGTTTCTCACAGCAGCTAACCTGCACACTCTTTCCTATGTTAATCTTATGGAGAATAGGCAAATAATTCTCATGTTTATGGACATATTTTTATAAAACGTCATATATTAAATTATTGATTTGGAAATTCGCTGAGTACGCAGGTCTGCTGCGACGGGGGTATTTTCCTTGCTATCATTTTCATTACATTCAGTGCATGACCACAATGTACCTTCACCTTTGCTTATTTTTCTATACTCAGAATCTGACATATTGATACATTTTATGTGATACCAGTGTTTACATTACTTGTTACAATAAACTGCTGAGTTCCTAACATCTCTTCCACATATACCACAGGGATGATTAACTTTTTTATTGATTTTAATCATTTAAAAAGAGTGATCATAAATAAATAATAGATAAAACTGATAAAACTGTGACTGAAATAAAAGATTATTTTGGCAGTTTAAACAAAATGTAAACAAAGTTTCCTGTAACTCAAGTCCTGTGTACACTTCAATGAGTGAATCCACACGGTAGCAGCTGATAAGGAACAGTGTCAATAACAGCTTTGACTTGACCTTTGTCTTGACTACCTGCTAAGCTTCAAGCGGCCAGTTTTATCTTGTGGGGTTTACCCAGCCACGGTCCTTTTTTATCACTTCTAAAGTAATGGTGTTAAAGACTCACCCTCATACTAACTCCTATTTACCAAGGATATGACAACAAACTTTTTCATCACATTTAAGGTACGTCAATTATAAAACAACACATTTAAAAATTACTTTTAAAGAGAGCAAAGTTACAGAGAACTGCCACTATCCGCCATCTTGAAAAACATCTAACACAATTCAATCAATTTCATTGTTACTTGGCTGGTTTCAGCTACATATATATAGGTAGCCGAAACCAGCCAAGTAACAATGAAATTGATTGAATTGTGTTAGAGGTTCTATTGGAAGTTGATGATTCCGACAATGATCCTGATTTTCTCTAGGAATGTGATGATAATAATGAATAGCAAGATTGAAGAAGGGATCAACAATGAACCTGAAAATAATTTAGGCACACAAGATTTGTGTAAATGAAGTGTAGAATGTGATTACGAGATGTGCAACGACTGTTGAACGAATATTTTTTAAAGAAATTCAAGCCCTTCAAAAACATATAATTTTAAAATGATAACCACTTCATAGTATTTTTACATAAAAAGTATTTTATTTTCTACAATATTCATGTATTTAACGTCTAAATTGGGGAGTTTTTATATTTTTACTGATTTTTTAAACTCATATAAGAATTTTATATTATTTTCCAAATCTGTATATTTTTATATTTAATCAACTTTGTATTTTACAATGTATTACATATGTAGCTTTGATAAAGAAAATTGTTTGTATAAACCAATTGAATTGGTAATTTTTTTAAATGTTTTAGTTTTGGGTCTGTCAGATCCAGCCAGTCCAATTATGTAACTTTTTTCTACTAGGGTTAAATGACTTTCCTACATTAATTTATTTCTTACCTTCCCGTTAGCCTTCCAACAGCCATGATAAACTCCAACATTCACTTTTTCCAATCCAAGTTCTTTCAAAAACTCATATTTAGGATCATCAATTAGATATTTAGCCTGAGATGACATCCTACGAGATATGAGAGTGTACAGCCTCTGGTACACCATGGTCACGCCAACACTGGGCTATCTCCACTCTTACAGTTGACTCAGAGTTCAATATTGAGATAATACCGTACTAGCTGATCTTAGTAAACACTGATAATAAATCAAGAAAATACCACTTTGTGATTAATAATTTTGTCACTAACAAAATACATGTAAAATACATAAAAATTAATCCATGAAAATATTATTGTACTTCATAATTTTGGTATTATATGTTTAAATTAAAATAGGTGAAATCTAATCTATAAAAATGATTTTTTCCAAGAACTTACTGTTAATAATCTTTTCTAATCTACCGTGCGTATATTTCAGAACTGAAAAATATGATTTTTTTATGTTTTTAACTTTTACTTTCTCCCCTCACATATGTAATAAGCCTACATGGTGAAATTGTGGTTTTTGTCAAACTTTTGAATGTGAATTTAGAGTGCATTAATCTGTTTTGGGGTACCCTGAATCCAAAAAAGTGGAATTCATTCAACGTGATGTATGTCTGTCCGTATCTGCAGTTAACCTGCATCCTCTTTTTCCATGTTAATCGAATATAGAATAGGTAAACTCATTAATTGACAGATGTTGACAAAACTTGTCATATATTACTATTGTCATATTATCGATTTCGAATTTAACTGAGTACGCAGGTCTACTGGGATAGTGATATTTATTAAATTTTTGAGTACAACCTGCCAGAACAGAAAAACCTGCCTACTGTAGAACAGTAGAACAGCAGAACAACGTACTAAGCTTAACCTTAATCACCAACACATATACCCCCGTCGCAGCAGATCTGCGTACTCAGCGAATTTCCAAATCAATAACATAATAATAATAATATATGACAAGTTTTATCATTATCTGTCAATAAATATGAGTATTATTTGCCTACTCTCCATAAGAAAAATTGTGAAAGATAAAATTTGAAATTTTTAAAAATTACATGGAAAACCCATTTTTGGGGTACAAAGCCCCACCAAACTACCCGTTCCGATTGCCCGATATGTCTGGTTTATGAACTCATCCGAGCAAATGCAGGAATACACGTCTCTACTAAATTTGGTCTCGATCGGACCATTTTTACGAGAGTTATCGTGTTAACAGACACATATATGTACATATATATATATATATATAAATTTTAACGACTATTGTTTTTGGTCTCTAGGCACCTAAAGAAGAAAAAATAACATGGTCCCGGGCTTAAGTCTTACCATGAGACCTACGGTAATAGCTTCTTCCCTATGAGAAATTCGCTAAAACATACAAATAGTGGATAAATAAGTACATATAAGAAATTTAGAAATATTTATTGAAATTTTATTATTTTTAACACCATAACATCTTTTTCAACTGAGCTGGTAGACAACGTATTTAAATTAGAAAGATAATTTAATAAAATAAAACATAAATATATAAAATCTACAAATACAGAAAATATTTTAAATAAAAGTATTATAAAATATATTAATGTTTAACAAGGTATTATCATTTATATTTGAGCAATGTATAAGATCTTGGCCGTGGAAAAGCATTGATAAATAAAAACCTTTTGGAGTTATTTACTAAAACTATTTGAAAATTGTCATTATTCAATATGAACACCAAACATTACACTTTATGAGGGTTGGCTCAGAAACAATAAGAACTTTAAAATATTAACTTTAAATTACTTTAAACTTTACTTTAAACTATACTTTAAATCATATTGTTTAACTTTAAATTATAATAAGTTTGAACTTTAAATTATATTGTTACTCTACTGCATATTGCTAGAGTTTTAGTTTATGAAAATAGTTCTGATTAAGCTCATACGAGTAGTCATACATATTCTCTTGGAATAAGCTAAAATCACCTTAGTCTCGTACGTTTTCCTAGCAGCCGAAGTCTTATTATGTAACAAACGATAAATTATTAAAAATTTAGTAGTAGAAAAGTGAGGTTTCCGCAACAGAATCGGCACGTTTTATCCATGTTATTCTTATGTGAATTTTTTGCACAGATCAATCAATTAGTAAAAAACCGACCCTTATTCATATGCAATCTACTGTCTGATAATATACATTATTTTTTTATGAAAATAAAACCAAATTTCACAAAGCATGGACATTAACACTTTGAAGTCCGAGTTTTGCAGTGGCATGTGTTCACTGCAGTCCAGATTTTTTTGCTGAAACTTTAGTGTTTAAAAAAATTATATAAAATCAGTAATTAAAGTAAACCTATTAATGGGCATATTCATTATGTTTATATTGAATAGAGGAATATTAATATGGCAAAATAATTACAGCTGGGAGCTGAATAAGAATGACACAAATTATCAGTGATGCAGATTCATGACACAAAACTAAAACTCCCACGATATCCCTGAACGTATCCATACCTAATACTATGTATTAGTACAACAGCTGACAGCAAAAACAACGAAAATAAAAAGTTGACATCAGCTCGCATATTTGCGGGGGTGGACCGCTGGCATGTCAGTCATCTGCTCACATATATACGGGTGTGGATTCCAAGAGAGTTCGGGAAAGTTAGCACGCGCCGAGTCTCGCGCTGCTGCTCATGACATTGTCGCAAGACTCAACCTGGCGTACATTTTGTATATTTGAGACAATGTTGTATGCAACAGATAATCATTTTCTCTTAAGTTTTTTTTTTAAGTTCTCTCTGATTGTATCATTAACTAAACTGCAGTGTTCGATAGTGTATTTTGATAAATTACGAAATAAGATTGTCAGTTATTAATACTGATTAGAAACAACACCATGGTCAGATCAACCAGTTGAAATCAAACACCATCAATACTTATTACTTGGTCTTGTTCTTAAGATAGGAAAGTTGGTCCGTCATTTGAACTGACTCAAACTTGATCTAGGATAGATAAAATAATATGCTGCATTCAACATTTCTAAAAATACAAAATATTTGTTCTAACTAATAGATTATTAATCCAATAAAAAATTGATAATTTTTAAAATAACACAATTTAAATTAAAAACAATTTTAAATGTATGCCTTGAGATAAATAAATATAAATAATTACATTAAAAAGTCACATAGTGACATCGTTTTATTTTTGTAAAAGATAGAAAATTGTGACCTTATAATTCATAGCTAAACAAAATATTACAATCGATTAAAAATAATATCAATTTCAAACATGTTTGGTGCGTATGGCAAGGTACCTTGCCTGTGACACAGGCGAGTCAGAGGCTGAAGAACTTGACTACATCAACTCGTCAGTGGTATCATTTATGTAGCTGAAAACATATGTAAAAGTGATTTCAAGGACATAAAGAACTCGAGTGAGTGTAGATAACTGTCGTGGGTGCGTGTGGTAGGCATCCCTAGCATTTACTAAAATTTTTCTTAGGTGTGATTTTGACTTTTATTCTGACTTCATAGAAAGTTTAAAAAAATAATGTTGTATAATATCAGACAGTAAATTAGATATGAATAAGGGTCGGTTTTTTACGAATTGATCGATAATTGCAAAAAAAATCTCCAAAAGAATAACATGGGAAAACATACTGATTCTGTTGCAGGATCCTCAGTTTCCTACTACAGTAGAACTTGGATAATTCGAACCTCAAGGGACCAGAAAAAAATTTGAATTAGAAAAGTTTTTGCATGTGGTTGAAATAACAATGAAATATCATGTTTTAACATTGTATATTAAAAAAGTGATTTAAAATCCTAATTTTAGTTAAATGTCGATAATGTGTTTGGAGGGATGAAGGAATCCCGAAACATTAGCTATTTCAAACTTTTTCTTAAATTTCTTCTCTACCTCCTTGATTGCCGCTATTTATTCTTGCAATGTCAGAGATTTGTAGTTTCTCTTTAGCGAAGCCATCATACACACAACGTGTTAACATGAACGCAGACAAAGTCACAAATGCCAATACAAAACAAAGGCGGCGAATATTGGGACAAACCACCTTCAATGATAGACATGCTACTGAACTGTGCCGGCGCCGCCGTGTAGTGAGACTAGAGATGTCAATGTTGTGATTTATGAGCAGTAGTGGACTGGTGAGGGGGAGGGGTATAATGTGACCAGTCAACAGCAGGTGTACGTGCTGTGAGAAGGGTTGGCGAGGGGGGGGGGGTGCGTTGATCTAACTAAAAATAGTCTGAGGACAGGAAGCCCGAAGGTCGTTTCCTGGAAAATTTACGCTCTGAAAACTTGAATTGAATTAGAATAATTATTTGAATTATTCAAATAATTATTGAATTAACAAGGATATTTTAACATAATTTTTATATAAAATTCTTGGGACCAAGTCAAAATTTCGAAATAAAGAAGTTTTCAAATTACAGAAGTTCGAATTATCCACGTTCCACTGTACTTAATTTATTAATTATAATTAATACAAGGAAAATGTTATGCAAAATTTATCCAGGTGACATTTAAACCCAATAATTAAAGGTAGCAAGTTAGAAACAAAGAAGAACATGCCATAACACTTATCTAAGTGTTATATAAATATAAATAACATATATAAATAGATATAAGAATAAACAAAATCTGATAAGTGTCTCTGATTTTTTGTTTTTATTTAGTTATCAAACAGATACTATTTTTATCAAGTACTGGTGGCTTAGTAAGAGCTTTTTTATCCTTACAGTAATCTTATTTCATTTCACACCCCTCTCTGCAGTGAAGTCAATGTAAACAACTTCCATGTTTAAATAATATTCCTCGACTAGATATAGGAAATATAAATAAAATTATTTAAACATAAAAAACTGAAAATGGAATAAGAGACCACTGCAGGCAGTAGTAGGGTTGGCTCACTGTTTTTACGGTTTGCATAGTGTTCCTCCTTGTCATGTTATATTATATAATGGTTATAATTTTGTTTTGTTGGTTACACAGTTCTTTCAAGTTGTTCCTTTTCAATGATTACCTTTTAATAAAAATTTCTCAACGAGATGGGCAGCTCTTTCATTCAACATCATGAATAAATATTTTTTATGATAATAAGACATAGCACAATCGTTAAACATATATAATTAGATTCAAAGAGGTTTTAAACATTGGTATCAATGTTAGTAATATTAAGTTAGTAAACAAGGTTGGTGCAGAGAAAGGAGTCGTTGCGAGACACATTGTTACTTACTAGTACTATTAAAACGCCCACAGAACTCCCATTGAGATTGGATGATTTGGAGATTGGATTGGATGTGAAAACTAGTGTTTTTTTCAAACAATAATTTTAGATCTATTCAATCTCCAGTAGGTGTGCCACTGGAGAAAGTGAGTAAAGCCTTAAATTTAAATTGCATTGGCAATAGTTCCCTGAACACTAAAACACTTAAAACCTCGTTTATGCAGGTTTGATGGGACCAAGGACATTTCGGATAAGAGAATTTTCGGATTAACCGTTTTACTGATTTTTGGAAGAAAAAGCTAAATAAACGCCTTCAGTTTTTTCTATACCGTATCCGTAATAAGGGAGCGTTTCTCTGATTACAGTGTTTACACATAGTTGACTTTTTTCGACCGACAGTATTGTGAACGGTCGGCCAAAAACGCCTCATGCAATGCTGGCAGAAAACGCCATGCATTACCGGCTGAATTCTCCACGCAGTATCGGCCGAAAACGCCCCGCAGTGCCGGCCGAAAACGCCCCGCTGTACCGACTGAAAATGCCACACAGTGTCGGCCAGATACGTCCGCGCCGTTTAGATTGTCCCAAATCACACTGTATTTTTCCAGCAACATTCTTTATTTTTCTCTTGGAACCATTTCGGATAAACCGGAATTTCGGATAAGCGAGCACCTGATAAAAGAGGTTTTAGTGTACCTATGAAATAGCTCAAGACAAAAATTAATTTATAGTGATGAAAAAAATGTTCCTACTTGCCTACTTATCCTACTTCCTTCCATAAGTTAACGAAACATATGAAAGACACTCTTTTTTCTTTCATTCTTTTTTCAGGGAGCAAAAACCAGATGAAACTATTGACCAGTAGGTAACAGAACATCGGGACTTGAGCAAATCATGCAATTTTGGTACCCTAACAGACTGATTTGTGACTGAATCATTTTAGGCATAAAGGACAGATCTGTAAAGAACCGAATACTACAGACTTAGGATCTTGATTTGAATAAGGCTTTGGAAGCAGGGCTGCGGAGTGGACCAAGGCTTAACTTGCTGATATTTGCACTCTAGGTGCAGAGGAAGTGTTCAAGGTAAATTAAAGCAAACCATAAGAGGTTTAATAAAACCTTACATTGATTTACTCGGTCAATAATAAACAGTGCTGTATGAGAGATTTGGCAAACCACTGAGAAAAATACAGAACGATTTGGTTATCATTTGAAAATACAGGGAAGAAAAATATTTTCTTGGCAGATTTAAGATATATGTTTAAAACAAAATCACCACTTTAAGAAGTGATGTGACATCACTTCTGTGAGACTACTTTACATGGTGCAGTGACTGCAGAACATGAGCCTACATTGTCAAGAGATATTGTCATAATACAATTATGGAAGCCCAGTTTTATCATGGAATTAGCAAATTATAAAAGCACAATAAGACATTCATTTAGGTTTGAACAGTTGGTTTCAAAAACCAACTATTATTTTCATTCAAAAGAGAATAAAGAAATTACTTTGCTTTATCAGGGTGTCTAGCAAGAAATCATTAGGAAATTTCCTGATTTTTCCCTGACTTTTTCATATTATATGCAGCATTTTCCCTGACTAAAAACATTTGTAACTGGCTTAATTTTAATTACAACATGGAGAAACCATTAAAAATTAACACAAAATCAATATCTATTCAATGAAGACATAAAATCAAATTATAAAATTAAAATTTATAAATAAATAGAATCATATTAATTGGAGAGCGAACTAGAAAATACACCGCATACGTCGACAATCACTATTCATTCACTTCCAAACTAACTCATACATGAGTAGAAAGAAGAAAGAATGGCAGCTGCCATCCATATAACAATTATAACAATATATAGTTTTACCAAATTTGTAAGTTCTGAATACTTAACAAAATACCGATTTCCTTGGGTGGTTTCCCTGACCAATGTAGATTTTCCTAACTTTTCCCTGTTTTCCATATTTTCTCTGTTGTTAGAAACCCTGTTTATCTGAATGACTTTTAAAATTTTATTTTAAAATAAAGTTAATTACACATGATCTTACTTATTCAGAGAAATCATTCCAAATATAGGCACTCTAAAATTTGATCACAATAATATCAAAATTCAGTATTAAAATATATAAAACCATTTTTATACATATCTTATTAATACTGAAACTCAGCCTTATCAGTCACAAAGGAAATATATCTATGCCATTAAAGACCAAAAACTGGATGGAGTAAAAGTTTCACATTAAATGAAAGGATTCAGAAATGTTAGTAATCAACAGGACATATTGAACAGTAATTAATCAACCTATTCTGGGTAAAGAGGGAAATAAATCATAACTTGCATCTTAAAAAGAGCACTTTTTACATTATTCAACATCCAGGTGATTGTAGAGTATTTTAATAAAATATAATTTCTTCAATACCAACAATATTTAGATAAATAATTAATTACTGTATAACGACCAAAAAATAAAATATTACTCTATTACACACATGAAATAGTCACACAAAAAAGAGTTAAAAATGTATATTTTAACTCAAAGAACTCCTTGGGCAGCTAGCTCTTCTAAACATCTATCTAGGAAAGCGGGCTCGAACCGTGAGTGTGGTTCTGTCTTGTGATGAATATCATTCCATGTGACGACATCTTCACGGCCGGTGGTCACTGAACGACCAATGGTGAATGTGAGTCTCCGCTGAAATGCCACCCTCAACAATCTTAGAACTCTTAGTCCTTTGTCTGTGTCTGGCAGATAGCAGACCCTAGGAAACCCCACTGCATAATATGGTCGGCCAGGATTGGGATGCTCTGGCCCTTGGATGCCAGAAGCAATGCTGAAAGGTACACAGTTGGTAAGATATCTTGTACAAGGTACTGCAAATTGCTAAACAAAAAAATCTACATGAAACAGAGTTAAACCACTGTATATATTTTTTAATCTGTAAAATTTATAGCGACGGATAAAGCCTTTTTGCCTGTCAATCTAACTATACTTCTAAAATCCAAATGCTAATGACTGATTGACTAATTGAAGTTCCTGAAAAGCTTTAAGGATTTGGATATGAAACTTAGCACATATATAGCTAAACGCTTCTTCATAGAAGTGTATAAAGAAATGGTTTCAATTAGGGATGTGCCGGTACCTCAATTTCAGAGTCAACCAGTACCTGGTCAAAATCCAGACTCACAATCAGTGCCAAAATAAATAGTACTTTTTCTCCTATAACATAGCTAAAAATTATATTTTTAATGAATAAAATATAAAGGAAGGTTTTCTAGGATTAAAAACCATAGTTTAGTTTAAGATACATACTGATCTGATTCATGGATAAAACATTAATTGAAATTTATAGTTACAAAATACAAGTTAAATATATAAAATTTATTTGAGTTGTTGATTGTTTTTCAAATAGAATACTCAAAAAACATCCAAAGAAGTACTTTGGATATTTAAATGTTTATTAACTCATTCCCGTCAGACAGAACGGTCAACGACTGAGGGCCTCCAGTCTGAACGAAAATTGAGCCTTGTTCACTACAACTGCGCGTCACTATTAGCGTGAAAGAATTTACAGTAACTTTATGAATTATATGTTTTGATTTCATTGCCCTGTTCCTTATACCTTTTAACTGTGTATACAATCACTTTTAGCAAGAAAAAAAATTATTACTGTACTTTTTTTACCAGTTCCAAGATGTAGACTTAAAACAAGTAGGTAGGTACTGTTGTTTCGTCAAATATTATTTTATTTTCAAAAGATTCCTTTATTTCACTTGGCAGATCTACTTCTAGTTACCTGCAGTAATAAATAGTTAATGCTAAATCTTTAAATAATAATCATTATTACTGTATTATCATCAATAAATACAATCGCTGAACGAATTGTGCGAACGAGAAAATAATTTACTGTCAATACGGAACATTTGACACTAAATAAGATGATAAAACAGGACGCCAACACCATCTATCGGATGAGAAATGAACTAGAACACCTAACGGCGGAAAAAAGATCTACGTCGAAATATAAGCAGGTAACGCACATTGTTAGCTCATAACCACCCTGCGCCGCGGGACGCACGTCATTAGACATCTAGCGAAGTATGCGGACGTACGGTGTACGTCATTAGACAGGAATGGGTTGAAAAGCAAAGAATTTTAAAAGAATTTCAAAAATGAATTACTAATTAGCTAATTACTACTAATTACTAATTATTAATTTCTAAATGAATTACTACTAACATTAACATAAAATAATACAATATAAGGTATGGTGTAAATATCCTGATAATAATAATTAATATAAGTAATTTACAAAACAATGGGCAAGTAACATAATTGTACTTTTTTACCTTGTTCAAGTTTTAAACAATTATACTATCTCATACACAACCAGTTGACGTTAAATTCATAGACAGTAAATTCTTTTCCATTGGTGATTCTAAATTTGAAACTGAATAAATTTGGCTTATCTTTCTCCCAACTCCCTTAATCCTGTGTCGTTAATATATTTTAAACAGACAAGAACAAATTGCATCTGCTACTCAGACTCCAGTGACAGAGGTAATTGCCTGTAAACTAGGGGTCTGCGGTACAGGAAATTATGAGGTCGGTACGGTACGGTACAAATTGTTGTACCTCGGTTCTCGGTACAAATTCGGTACGGTACAAGAGAATAATGCCGCTAGTAACATTGACTGATCTCATCCTTTTATTCATAAGTATTTTCCAGAACTTATTTAGTGAAAACATAGGAAAAGGAGTTTAAAAAATATATACAATGTCAGAAGAAATATTTTACTGTACTAATTTTCAAACTGTAATATGATTTTTTTAATCCATTCTGTAAAAAATATATCACATTTAACATATTAATAATTATTTAAACATTATAATATACAGTATGTTGTAACAAATTAATAAGGGGTAATAATCTTCTCAAGTCTCAAACTAAGGATGAACAAACAAAATAAAAAAATATAATGTATTTTATTGCAGAAAAAAACTACAGAAAATATACTGAGTCAATACCATTAGCCAAGGGTTTATTAGACCTATGTTTTTTATTGTCCTGGTTTATTATTTTTAATTCAACCAATCACAACCATTGTTCAAATTAAATCAAACACTTTCATAAAATGTCAAAGGGCTCTTTAGACTAAAATAGTTATTTTAGTATAAAGTGGTTAACAGTTTAATATTACAGTGGAACCCCTCAAATCTGAACAGTTCTCAAGAAATAAAAAAAAAGAAATACAATGCAACTCGGTTATTGCGGCCTCGGCCATAACGTCAACTCGGATATAACGTCATTTATTTTTAGGTCCCGCCAAACTATATGTATTTACATAGGAAAAAACCTCGGATATATCGTCAGTAAATTCTCAAACCTCGTATATAACGTCAAGTAAATCGGGCCGAGATGAAGGCAACATATAGCTAAATAGAGAAAGTTCGGTCGGTGGTGCAACGTGAGGGCTACGGCTATTGTTTAGCTACATTCTATTTTTAGAAACGGCATTTTATTGCTGTCTTACCGCTAACCACCCCAACCCCCTCCCATACCCTATATCCGCTGTCGCCGTTCATCAAGGTCAGTGTCAGTGACTCACGTCGCATCAAAGCACTGTGATGCCGTTCGTACGTACCTACAGTTCGCGTAGATATCGTTAGTTCAGTGTATGTCTTTTACAGTTTGTTTTCGTTATTTTAATTTACGAATACAGTATTGAAAAATAATGGCAAGTGTTAAGAGAAAGGTTTTGCTGAAGAAAAGGTGTGAGTTATAAGAGCGTGTGAGGAGGGACGAAAGATAGCAGACGTGTGTTCGGGCTTGTTTTTTAAAATCGAACCAACAGTTGAATTCACCAAGCCGAACTTCATTGCAATATTTTTAAATTCGATTTTTTATATAGTAGAGTAGTCTGTCAGTCATAAACATAAACTTACAGTGTATTTCAAATTACCTTCATTAAATATCGTAATTTCATGTAAAAATGTGTTTCCCTATTTTTCCTTGGTTTTAAATTAAAATTATGTAACCTCTTTTATAACGTTACTCTGATATAGCGTCATTAATTGTGTGGTCCCTTCAATGACGTTATAACCAAGTTCTACTGTAGCTGGAAATTTAAAAGAAATTAATCACATAAACTTTTTTTTCAAGGTTTTAAGGTTTAAGTCTGTTATCTTTAACTGTTGAAGTGAAGAAAATCTTCACACGAACGTAATCCCAAGCCACGTCTGTTAGCGATGCACACTTATCAGCAGGTAAACGCTCACTAAACTAGACACAGACAGTAGACAGACGCGATACGCATCCTTGTTAGTAAGGGCGATGGTAGGGGGAGAGTGGTTTATTTTTAGCACAGGCTCGACCCGCCAAGGTCACTGCCCTTATGAATTAATTGAGTCACACACAGCCTGTATAACCCCAATCACCGCGTCTCCCGTCGCTTACCGCACAAATACAGTGACGAAATAAGTGCACAATATTATTTCCCGGGAAGAAAAGGCTTCAGTCCCAATCAGTTCGGATATGAGGGGTTCCACTAATGAGGAAATACAGAACGTATTAAAAAAATAAAACGGTTTATTTATTTCCTTTATTCAGTTATATCCTTAACATTATGATTTTTTGTTTTATTTGAGAGAAAATACCGAAATAGCGAGATCGTGTGATACGGCAAATCACAGTTCTGTATTGGTCATATACTTGAAAAAATCACGAATCTCTGTATAAAAGGTTTTCACAGTGATTGTAAAATCACAGGTAATCCCATCTCTATTTGAAACACGACAAATACGAGCTTCATATTGGTACGACTATTTTGTTGCATCAAAAGAAGGAACGGTTCCATGATCGCATAAGCTGCTATACGAGGCTGGCTATAATGGCTGGTTGCCTGTTTTCCTGGTGAGGCTGTTTTAAATGATCATTCACCAACACGCTATGAGTCAGTCTTACGTTCAGTATTTGCCGTACATCTGGGCAGTGTTGTAATTCTATATTACAGTACTTGTAGAATATAAAGCCTTTAACGGTCGGGTTTTATTCAATGTTTTCGGCGGGAGTTGTTCCACAGTTATATTTGATGGCAACCTAGACTGGAGAGTGACTTAATTTTTACTTACTTGTACCGTACCGTACCGATTTTTTCGGTGCACCGCAGACCCCTACTGTAAACTTACTGGTAGGTGATCTGTATTGTCCGAGTGCCAGGGAAGCCAGGTAACGAGGTAGGCAACAATGTTGTATCCATCGTTCCTGGAGGCTGGTTACCTCTCTTCTCACCATAAATCGTCATACAAACTGGACACTGGATGTATAACCACTATAAACAGATACTACTTTATAATACTATACTAAAATGTGAGTAAGTAAAAAATCTTTCTTGGTCAAACAATCTTGAAACCGCTTGACATTTTCAACATTCTAATTTTTGGAGATCAAAATTCTGTTTACAGTCCTTAACACGTTAACTGCCATGCCTATTTCAGACCTGATTACTGGAATACCAAAGATAATTGTAGGTGTTAAAGGTAGGTGTTTTATGGTTTTATAATATTTTGAGGTTCTTTAGGTTAGTTAGAAAGCATTCTAAATTTTTGTAATTTTCTAAAAGACTGTGTTTTTCCAAATACTCCACTATTTGATTATATACCTAATGCTTTCTCAAAGACTTGAGATATTGCTTGAAGAAGTGCTATTGGACAGTAATTATTTATATCACTTCTGTACTAATTTTCCAAAGCTGGTATTAATTTGAAATTTTTAATCTACTAGAAAATATCTCAGTTACAAAGCAATATTAATCATGCGATCTAAAGGTTGGATACAAATTGATTGATTTTTTTAGGAGCCACAGGGAAACTCATTATTATGAATTCATTTGATGAATTAGTGCTAAAAGAATTTATCACATTACTTAAAATATAATTCACTTCTTTATCATCAATGTTCCTTAGTTTAAAAGTACTATAAAGTTCATTTTCTAACACTTCATATCTACAATTTTATGCTAAGTTTTTATTGAATGATTAAAGGCAATGACCCTATCATTGCCTTCATCATTGCTATCATCAACTAAATCACAAATATGATTAATCATTTAAAACGTTGCTGAGTACTTTAGAACCTGATATTAAACACCTCCCCAAATTCCATCTGTTTTGAAATTTTAAACTAGTTTTGCCGGGTTCTGAATTGGAAATATTACATGCAGTTTCAATGATGGAAACTAATAACTATATAACTGATATAAGTTTAAACATTATTATGTATGATTTCATTATTTTATCTTTTAAATATTATTTATAAGTGAGTTAATTTTTATCTAAGGCTTTTTTGTCAAGTTTTGACAAAAAAGCTTTAGTTTGACAAAAACTTGACAAAAAGCCTTAGAAAAAAATAACTCACTTATAAACTATATTTTAAAAATTTTAACCACTAATGACCCGTAACTCCTAATCGAGTGGGAGAATGTGAGCTGTGGTTCGCCATGAAACAGACATAGACTTGTTTCAACTCCTTCAGCTGGAGGTGAAAGTAAAGCTGTCCTTGTGCCTTCTGTCAATGTCTCTCAATTAACGCATCCCTCTTAATTAATTGTATTCTCAATAACACTTGCTGGTTTTACCTGATGAGAGTTAGGCTGGCTGGTAAGCATCGAGTTGAGACAGTCGAGATGTAAGCGGTGGTGACATCTGGTGAGAGAGACAACAAGCAGTTCAGAGTCCAACTCACACAGACAAACGGGACACAAACCCTCACACTGGTCTTGCACCACGCAGACGTACTGTGAGATTCCCTCACTGGCAGCATCCACCCCTGGACAAGGTGTAATAAATAATAATAATATGTATCCGTCATTAAACGTTCAAAATGCCGTTATCAATACTTGATTGAATTCTTACTTCACTTTTAACTAAGCTAAAATATGCAAAAATCATATAACTGTAAAAAACATTCAATTATATTTGAAACGCCGTACTAGTAGCAATCAGATATCACGTACGCAGGGTCGCGTGATCGATCCCCACCCGAGGGCTATATTTTTGTTCAGTATTTATGCCATATTAATTACGGGGTATGAAAACGGTTTTATTTAAACCACATAAATGTTTTCATTGAGCAGTAAATTTGTTTTAATTTTGTTAATTAACTTGTAAAATACATGTCTTATTCTATCCGAGCAAAGCTCGGTCACCAGGTACTATTTAAAAATAAGCAAAGTGCCCTCTGTTTTCCGATAGGACCTTTCCTTAAAGTTATATAGCCGGAAAATGAAAATTTTGTATGAAAAAGTTTAAGTTTTTTTGGGTAGTAAATCGGGCTAATCATCAACTAATTTTCAATTTTATTTCACAATTCAATTATTTTATTTATTACAATGATTACAAAAACAAATCACCATTAACAAAGAATCAAGATTTGGCGGCCGACGTCGTTGGCTCGATGCCATCGGCTATCTGTGTATCGGCAGATCGTTTGATAGCAGCTGCTATCAAACAAAGGCCTGTGTGCAGGCGCAGAGTTGGAATATTTGGCAGATAAAATACTCCGATTGGCTGTGTAACAATATTGAAACCCGTGAAATTATGGTACCTCGTTGTAATCTAGTTAGTTATTCATCTTAAAATTATCTAAAAATGTAAAACTAATAACGCTTAAATTCATTTAACAAAGAGAAAATGTAGATTGAAAACAAGTGGAAAATTTGTTGGTTATGTGAACACCGAACAACAAAATAGGCCAAATGTAAATTTGGCAACACTTTATCGTATTGCTCAAACCCGGAGTAGTTGAGAATGCGATAACTAAACAATTGATCGTCTATGTAGACGATCAGAATGAAATTATTTTCAGAATCAGTTATTTTTGCCGGAAACCCTGTCGCAAAACGAACTATTATGATGGTTTGTTACCAATAACATTAAATCAACAATTAAAGTTTTTTCGTAACCGAAATGAAATTTTATATGGAACAATATCAAACCGCTATCTGATACTCGGTGCAACTATCGATGACGCTATGCTTTGTATTTCAAAATGCAATATCGTGTTGAACTTACGGTTACTTAAATGCGTAGTTGAAGAATCGAATAATCATACCGCATCCTCGAACCGCCCTATGACGTTCTTACATTCCGATTGGATATGAATTGCGTAATTTCGTCATCTGCGGTCGTCATTCGTCATTCGAATCGCTATAAGTATATCGTGTCTACCAGTCAACGACATTGTTTTGATGAAAGACTACGTAATTTCGTCGTCTTATCAAGGTTTAAGTAAAAATTATTCCAGCTTCGCGGGTATTAACTTGACGAAAATCTCGTTGTTTTTGTTAATTTGTTCAAATTGCTGAATTATACAGTCTATCCGAAAATTCGGATATTTATCGGATATTACCGAATATCTTGAATACATTCGGATCAGTTTCGGATATCCGCACACCTCTAATTTTAGACAATCTTTTTTTAGACAATTTTTAAAGACAATCTTTATCATTAATAATTGGTTATTAATTAATTAGTTCTTGATTGTTTGTTTTATTCATTTGAATAAGTTAGATTAATGGTAGTTTTTCTTTTTTAACTGTATGTATGACGATATGTCCTGTCACAATGATGTAATGACATGAAATAAATCAATTAAATAGATATCATATTAAAATATTTTTCTTTGTGTGAAAAAACTTGAGAAATATAAAACAGATAATTATTGAAAAAGGCAATATATAAAGTATTATGGTGCTCAAATTGTGAAACACAATTAAAATCTATTTTACAGAAGATTACTTCCACATTTTTACATATTTATCCATTTATCCAACCAACATCTGGACGGTTATTCTCAAGAGTATTCAGCCACCATCAACCATTATGAAAAATTATCATAATTTTAAACATACATTATTTAGTGAAAATATAATTTTTCCTTTTTTACCAACTATAGCGCCTTGTTTCTTACTGACATTCCCAGGTTCAAAAACATCTTCACTGCTTCCCGTACAATCAAGAAGGTCAGCCTGTAAAAATAAGGCCATTAAAAATGTTTGAATGAGCTTCAATTTAAAAGCTCAATCTCTTTTACTTTTATTGTTTACTTAAAACATTTCAATGCTTATATTGCAAACAAAAATAGAATCCTATTTGGTATCAGTCCTATTGCTACCAAACAGATAGTAGATAGTTTGTTGTTTGTCCAAACAGATAGGGGTACAGGTGTCCCAACTCCTCTCAGGACATGGATACTTTCATAAATTTCTACACAAGATTGTTAACTAAGATAGTCTTTGTCCTGACAAAGTGCACACTATCTTTAGTTGAGTCCTGATAATATCAAAGATCAGGTGTTTTTATTCAGAGATAATTTTTAAATCATTTAGCCCAATCTCTAGGTCAACAAGTTAAAACTGTGTGGCTTATTTCCTCAAGACAACACTACCGGAAAAAATGGTCCAATCTTGATCAGCCTTAATAAAGTTTAACTTCCAAGCGTTAGCACTCACAGAAACAAGCTCAAAAATTCTTTAAGAAACGTTCTGTAACAAATGTTATAAAGTTTTAGTGGGTGCAGGTCTCACACTACTGACAGTTTCCTAGTGAGCAGAAGGCATTTTAACTTCCCCAAAAACTATTTATGGGCCTATGATTTCCAGCTTTGAATATTCTTCCCTTCTGTTTGTTACTAAATTAAATGTCTGTATTACTGAATATAATATCATAGCTGATTTCCTATTTAGTCGGAAATGGCCTTTGTTTTTTTAACTTTAAGAAATGTACCTGACAGTAGTGTACTTTAATACCATAATGGCATTTGAAATTTGCGTTTTCATTGTTTATTGTTATTATATAATATATATTATGAAACCAAGAGACTACATAAACCAATTTTTATGCGGAAACTCAGTTCAGTGAATAGCATATTAATCAAAATTAATGATGAAAATTTCGAGGTCGATCGGGCAAGGGAAGAAAGTACACCACTGCCCTAGACTATTACTGTAAATTAAATACCCTAGACGTCCGCATTTCACTGTCATGGCTAAGGTACGTGGAAACAGTGTCTACGCTTGGCCGCCGTCCACTTTTGGTGCTGCTTGAGTCTGTGTCCAATACACCCCCAGCCCCGTCATGCTTTGAGTCCTCCACATTTCCTTTGTGACCTGTAAGTGCAGAATTGCATTATAATAAGCATCAAGCAGCGTTACTCATATAAGTGGAGACGTACGTTTATGAAATCAATACAAAGCGTTATCAACCATCATGCTCGTATCGGATATGCCAATACTAAAAAATTTGAAGGATAACCTCTTTAAATTAGATCGGCGGTTTTAGATTTTTTTGGTTAAATCCGGCCTTTACAGTGGCTCAACTGATAAACCCGTGAGAGTGATCGAGTAGCAGAAGCTAGTTTAAAATTTCCTTCTATTAATAGATTGAATGTTTAGTTAAATTTAGACAAAAATGTTGCTGAAACTAGTTTTGGGAGCTAATTAATTTATTTTAATAGGTTATTTATTACTCAAAACTCACCAAAAATATTAAGATTGCTCAATATAGTCCGTGCAATGTTGCTGGAACCTTCACTCTTGTCATTCTTGGTTTTTTTTATATGTTTCTTCACCCCTGTGTTGGTGTTTGCATGGCTATTTGTTTTTTTACAACTGCTCCCTAACAACCCTCTCTCATGAGCATCTCCTCTTCTGGACTGTTGGTTGGAAATGACACTAGAATGTCTCAGTCCTAAAATAAAACATGTTTTGAAACACTTTTTCAACACATTCAGACAAAGAGTCCCTCAGAACTAACATTTTCTTGAGAATTGCTTGTATCATAATAAACTAATAGAAATGATGATAAATGTATGACTTTGTCTGATAATTATAACAGACGTTTTGTGTATGTGAAACTTGAAGTAATATAAAATATGCACAGTGTCGGAGGATGAGCTTCTTACATTACAACGTTCATGGCGAAGCCAATTTTTCTGACCCACATCCCCCATCCTGACTGACTCACCCTGCCGTGCCCGTAGCAGCACTGCCCAAGAGAGCCTACGCTAACATGATATACAATGTACTATTAATAATAATCATTAATAATAACACCTTTATTTCAAGAAATATATACAATTACAATGTACAATAATACAAATGAAAAAAACTGAAATTTTCCCCACATGGGCTACTGCCTGTGTGTGGGGAAAGAGTCTAACAGTCTATTGCTGCACCACTTGGTGGTACAATAGAGGAAAACAAAGAAACTCAACATAACGTACACAAAATAAAATATATATTACACCTAAAGCATTATGCAGACACATACTAGGGGAGAAAGAATTGCAAAAACGTCCGAGACCTGACTTCCAGCTCACACACACTCACGCACGCATGCACAAACGCTCGCACACACACTTTTAAAAGTGCGTGAACTGTACACACACTTAAAAAAAAATTATTATGGCTGAGAGCAAATCAAATACAAAAAGTTGTTCAATACATTTTATTTATGAATATGTGAAGTTTATTAATTCAGGTCCAAAGTTTAAAATTTTCCACTGATAAACAAAATTAATACAACAGAATTAGTTTTGTTAAATCCTGATGGGATTTTAATTTTCTAATTTCAAAAAAAAAATATTTCAAAACCTTAGTTTTGGTAGTTTAACACATCAATATGTTGATGAGGATCTATAAAATACTTTGTATTTGGTATTTTGTTTTTAATAAATTTTCTTTACGAGCAAACAAAAGATAATTAAACCCATCCCATGTCAAACGCCCACAGTTACAGTGAGCGCCTGCACTCTCTCCTGCCGCCTCTTAAAAACAGAGACCATTGTATACATTCTAATGCATACAAAATATGCGTAGTACAAGAAATTTTTGTTAAAATTAATCCAAGATTTCTGTGAAAAGGCTGACGGACTAAGATATAATCAAAGAGACCGTTTTATCAATGTAATTATTAAATTAATTAATAAGCTATATAAAGTAATTTGACAGATTTTATGATAATTATTATAGGATTTGTGAGAAATATACGAGAGATATCTTGAGATAATCTTGTGAGATTAGAGATATATGACTCTGGTTTAATTATGAGTAAACATACTATCAACATAAAATGTTTCTTTAAAAACACAAAAACCTAGATAATCTCAATATAAAAAAAAACATGTCTAACTTTAATTAATTTGATTCCACTAAAGGATACTTATTCACTCTATTATCCCATTATTAATGGCAAAACAGATGAAAGTGACCTTACAAAAAATAAAGTTACTCTAAAGTGTATGAATGTTTCATTTGAAAATACTTTCATAGCAATATCCAAGGGAAAAAACAAATAATCATAATGTTATAAATTATCCTATTTCAGACAATGTTTAAAAATTAACCTAAATAAATTTCTTATTCATAATTAAAACAAAAACAAAATTAAATTTATTGCAATAAAGAGGATACTATTTTCCCACGAATTTTAAAAATACAATTTCATCTTTTTTATAAACTAATAAAAAGAAAAATTCCTGAATTAATGTAGAAAAAAAATTCTCAAGATAATAAAAGGCAATAGATAAATAAGTAAAAATACCCGATGATTCATGATATTATGACATCTTCACTGAGGTGGCTGGGGCTGTCCTCTTGGTCCGGCGGGGCTGGCGGTGGCGGTGACCTTAGCCTGTGATCCTCCGTCGGCGCTGTTGACTCCATTGGTCCCTGTGATGCTGTCCATGTCGTTTGAACACCTCACTCTCATGACGTCAGAGTCCGTCGTCTTCCTGATTAGGATCTTCCCGTCCTTCGACCAAGCAAAGGCAAGGAGTCCGATTTTTACTTGAGCTCTAGCATATCTGAGGACGTGTTTGTTGTGCAGTGTCAGGTGGTCTACGACGAACACGGGAGACAGGTGTAGCGACGGATGCACGTCAGAGGATTGCAGTCTCTTCGACTTGGCGGACGCTATCCATTCGGCCTTGGTGATACGACTGAGGAATCGACAGATTATGGAGGCTTGGAACGGTTTCCCTTTCACAAATGGGAGCCGATGCGCCGATATTGACTGTGCTAGCGCAAGTTTCAAAGTTCTAGCTCTTATCCTGCAGCAGTAATATGCCATTAAAACATGTACTACTAGATGGCAGCATATGCATTCATCAAGATGGCGATTGAGTATTTACACGGCTGAAAATGTCTCCATGTTTTAACACCAAGATTTGAGTAAAAAATTTGACTTTTGATATTCAATAAAGTTGTAAATACCTGCAATTGCTGTAATTTCCTCCTTCACCAACGGGTATGGAGCCTGCTGCACTCGCCTGATGCTCCGAACAAAGCCAGTATTGTTCCGGACTTGTGTGAGATTGCAGAAGTTTATGATATAGGGAAATCCAAGATATGTCTTGCTCACATCTATAGTCTGATCACCCTGTTAAGATGTGATCTCAATTTAAGTTATTCATTCAAAAAAGTTTATATTTTATATTAAATTTACCAACTTAAATATTGTCAACTATAGTTGGAAATATTTTTTTAAATTGATTTATACATTATCCTTAGCTAATCAAACCTGTATGTGATCTGTTTCACCAAACATTTCATTACAGTGATAAAGTACAGTCAACTCTTGATTGATGGTATTCGGCCAATTTTTTAAAATTTTTATTTTTAATGTCATATAAAATTAAAAATTACAATATATCTTCCGAAAAGTGATTTTCCAATTATTACATAAATAGAGAAAGCAGTAAGAGAGTTTTAAGCAGGAGAAGTTGCAGATTCGTCATGTAAAGGTAAAACAAAAGGTTCAGACAAAATGTTCACCCGATTTTACTGTAATTTTGTATTTCTGAGTAGGCCTATAAAGATTTGCTTATTATCTATCATAATTATATTTTTCCATGAATTTTCAGATTAAAAAAACAATTTTCGATAAAAATAAATTTTAATTTTAATAGTTACTTATTAATCTCTATGAACTCCCTGATGGAAGAAGCTTTAACCGTGGATGGCATTGTCAAACTTAAGTCGGGGACTTTGATAATTTGACTTTTTGAGCTCCCTAGAGGCCAAAAATAAGTCATTAAAATTTCTTTGTGTGTGTGTCCGTGACCATAATTCATGTAAACATGGTCCGATCGAGATTAAATTTGGTAGAGTTGTGTATTCCTACATTTACTCGGACGAGTACATAATCCAGACATATCGGATAATCGGAAGGGGTATTTTGGGGGATATAGTAGCCCAAAATTGGGTTTTTTGCATTTTTACATGTAAAACCTTTGTTAATTTTATCCTTCGTCATTAAAATCAGGCCTAAAACACAATTTAGTTAATTTTGCTAACTAACTTAGATAATACATGTCTTATTCTATCCAAGCAAACCTCGGTCAAAAGGTACTTTAATCATTATTTGATGTTGTATTGTACAGATTATGTTTATTTTATTTTCACAAATTTGTATTTGTTTGAAAATGGTGTAAGCCGAAACATGTAACACAAATAAATTTAAGTTATTGAATTGCAGACTGACTAAGGTACTATCTTTTGAAAAACTAAAACCAAATTCAAAATATGACTAGGCCCTAACACTAAAATTTACCTTTGCCCATGAAGCTTCTATGAGTGATTGTACCTCCATATCATAAGTATGCCATTCACCAGCAGAATCCCCAGCCCACTCCCATCTGACACCCTTCCCAGCAGGAGAATCAGGAGGGTAACACATTCTGCGTACTCTGTGTGGTCCCCCTGTAACAGTAATTAAATGTTACCATAACCACTATGTCGAATCCACATTTTAGCTTGCTTTTTCAGACTAGTACAATTTTCAAAACATAGTTAATACTGATTGAGAAATTCTTTAAAATTAATGACAGTTAATCTAACCATCATTTCATCTTTTAAAAAAAAGCTAAACTTATTTTTATAGAAAATATATTCATGTTGTGTATAGTGATGTGGGTCGGGTATATACCCAAATATAAAGGTAAAGGTAAAGGTAGGTAAATATAAAATGACCCCATGGTCCTGTGTAAATACCCAAAATTTATGTTTATATGTTTTTTATGTATTTATAGGGTAAATACAATTTCTTTACAATATACATGCTCTCAGTGTGATTAAAATAAGATCATAAGTGTTAAAAAGTATTTATTATTGTCTTCACAACCATATTTCTTAGGAAAATGTTTGGTTAAAATACCCTGGGTCTAGGTAAATACCCAAAACCTGGGTATTTTTTATTAATTTTTAGGGTAAACACTTTTAGCAAATTTACCATAGGGAAGAAGCTATTACCGTAGGTCTCATGGTAAGACTTAAGCCATCTTTAGGTGCCCAGAGGCCAAAAACAATAGTCGTTAAAATTTTTATATAAGTGTGTGTGTGTGTGTGTGAACACCATAACTCTCGTAAAAAATTGCCCGAGGCCAAATTTGGTAGAGACGTGTATTCCTGCATTTGCTCGGACCTAGTTTGTAACCAGACATATTGGACGATCAGAACGGGTAGTTTGGGAGGGTTTTGTACCCCAAAAATGGGTTTTTTGCGTTTTTCGCATGTAATTTTTAAAAATTTCAAATTTTAGCAAATTTCCCATAGGGAAGAAGCTATTACCGTAGGTCTCATGGTAAGACTTAAGTCCAAGACCATGTTATTTTTTCTTCTCTATGTGCCTAGAGACAAAAAACAATAGTGGTTAATATTTATATATATACTAGCTGACCCGGCGAACTTTGTAACGCCTAACAGAAAATGCATGTTAACTTTAAGATTGGCCATTTTGTAAAGTCAAATAGCATTGCGGCTTCGTTGTGAAAGATTTAAATATTCAACAGCTGATTATTATAATAAGCACACTATGCTTTTTTAAATTATTTTTTTCATTTGAATGTTTAATTTTATTGCAAAAAATAACAGCTTGGCACATCTGTTTTTTCCTTTGAATTCATGTATGTGTATCATTGAAATCGGTCCAGCCGTTCTCGAGTTATAATGCGTGTAACTAACACGACTTTGTTATATATATATATATATATATATGTATATATATATATATATGTATATATATATATATATATATATATATATGTATATATATATATGTGTGTCTGTGAACATGATAACTCTCGTAAAAATGGTCCAATAGAGGCCAAATTTGGTAGACGTGTATTCCTACATTTCCTCGGACGAGTTCGTAAACCAGACATATCGCTCATTCGGAACGGGTAGTTTGGGGGGGGATTTTTTACTCAAAAATTGGGTTTTTGTGTTTTTCATATGTAATTTAGAGGTTTGTATAAATTTGTTAAATTCAATTTTGTTTGCTTGAATTATAAATTATATGTTTTTAATTTTATCTTTCATCATTAGAATCAGTTTTTAAAAAAATCACACAATTTAGCTTGAAAAGACATTTTTAAAAAGATTATTGCAGTTTCTTGATAAAAATAATTTGATGACTGAGAATCAGTTTGGCTTCGTCAAAAAAAGTCAACGACAAATGCAATTTACCACTTGGTATCTAACATCGTAAAAGCTATGGATAGGGGTGAGAAGGCATTGGGTTTTTTCTTTGACCTAAGTAAAGCCTTCGACACTGTTAACCACGCTATACTTTTGGAAAAGCTTCACCGTCTGGGCATAAGGGGCCTTGCACTACAGTGGCTTACATCGTATCTGACTAATAGAAGTCAGTATGTTGAGGTGATTGCTACTGATACAGTGGGATGCCTGAAGCCATTTAGATCTTCTACTAGCATGATTACTAGTGGAGTACCTCAGGGGTCTGTCCTGGGGCCGGTGCTGTTTCTGTTGTTCATGAATGATCTTCCTTCTGTCATTCAGGGGGGTACCATCTGTCTTTATGCTGATGATACGTCTTTCTCTGTTTCCAGTTCCAATCGTCAGGAGTTGACAGTGCTACTACAGTGTCCATAACTGCATCGCTGGCGGACTATAGCTTATGTCTTTCTAATATTTTAATTTTAAGTTTTGTTTGGTATAAGCTATATTTTAATATTTTCTTGACCTGGCTAATACAATTGTACATTGTCAATCTGGCTTGAATAAAGAGTTATTGAGTTAATAGTCGTTAAAATTTATATATATATATATATATGTGTGTGTGTGTGTGTGTGTGTGTGTGTGTGTGTGTGTCTGTTAACACAATAACTCTCATAAAAATGGTCTGATCGAGACCAAATTTGGTAGAGACGTGTATTCCTACAAATGCTCGGACGAGTTCGTAAACAAGACATATCGGTCAATGGGAACGGGTAGTTTGGGGGGGTTTTGTACCCCAAAATCAGTTTTTTTTGCGTTTTTCACATGTAATTTTAAAAAATTTCTAATTTTATATTTCACCATTGGAATCAGCTTAAAAAACTACACAATTATGTTTCTTAAAGTTTTTCTCTATCTCAAACGGTTACCGAGATATTAAAAAATCTAAACAGAGTATGTTGTATTATGGGGCTCCAATGTTAATCTTATGGAGGATAGGGAAATATTAATATTCCTCATATTAATCAATATTTTTGGATAAAACTTGATATTTAGCTTCATGTGGTTGAGATCTATCCGTTTATGCTTAAAAATCATAGTTTATGTGTTTATCATGGCAGCAAACCTGCATACTCTTTTCCCATGTTAATCATATAGGGAATAGGCAAACTCCTTTATTTATAGACAGATGTTGATGAAAGTTGGTTTAAGAGCGATTTGATAATAATTAGTTTGTACCGGGTGCGGAACTTTTACCAAACTAATCAGTTGAGAACGTCAAATCGCATTCTCACATAAACTTGGGGGTCCCGGTTGGTTAACGCAACAAGGGCAGATATCTTGTGCGTCACAGTAGTGAATAAGGAATACTTCTACAATATAACTCGTTCGTCACGGTTAAGGGGTTAATTAGTGTTTAAATAGCAAGTGAAGTTATTTAGGCCTACAGATAAATTTTGCTATTGCATCAAGCATATCATTCACCATTTTAACAAAATTCAGTAACTGACTACTGACTGCAACAGAATAATCGTAACAAATGATCTGATCTACATGGCTCATTGGTTGCATGGAGGTTAAAACCAGCCTACCAAAAGGTCTTGAACATTTTATTAATTCTTCATTTAGCCTAAGTAATATTAGTACACTAATTAACCCTTTAAGGAGTACCATATTTTGCGTCAAAATAAGATTGTTGTTTTAAAACATCTTTTTTATAGTTCCACAAAAAGGAGTAGCGATGTTTTAAAACGTCATTTGACGAAATTTGTTCAAATACCGTACATAGGAAGTTATATATACGGTACATATAACCTGACATAGATTGACTCATAAGCTAATAATTGATAATTAAAGACACGTAGAGACGCGGAACACGTACTTAAGTGTTTTCAGTAGGTTGTGGGTAATCTGCGGTGGGTTTCTTAGGTGTGGGGTGGACACGGCGGGAAGTTTCAGCAAAAAAAGTGACGGCACGGCATTAAGTTTTATTAGACTTGTTATTTGTTAGCACTGAATAAAAGTGAAAGCGTTCTACACTCCCCTATTGTTGACGCCTGTATCTCTGTAGCTGAGAATTATTCGTTTGCTAAACATCACTCGGTGCTTTTTTTAGCTACTTTATGGAAAAATTGAAAACTGAAAAACTGATGCAAAAAGTTATAAAATGTTTATTCTAGGGCACTTTGAACCTAAAACTCGTTTCTAACTATATTCACTCCATGTTGGAATGTATTTTACCCTTACTCCTTAACAGCTCTCAAATATTGACGTTTTACAACGTCGTTACTCCTTAAAGGGTTAAAAGTACCTAAGCCTACTCTGTTGTTGGAGTTTTAACAGGACTACACGATTATATATATATACAATATTTCACCCCGTTCAGTACCAGGTCGGCAACTAATAGTTCTATATAAACTACCAACCTGCTCCAGATTCTTCAGAACATTGATGTTTGGTTCTCAAATTTACATAATATTTGTCTAATAAAGGATCTGCATCACTAAGCATTACTCTTGTCAATCGTTTGCAGTTTGCTCTCTCAAGTAACTGAGAAACTTCTGGGCTGTAGGGTCTCCATCTTCCTTGTCTATTTTCCCACTCCCAAACAACTACCGCATGACCTGTCATTGTTAACACCAAAGACAATTTATATTAGAATAAGATTGTCTTTGTTAACACTTAACAGGTTATTAAGAATCCTCACATAAATAAAACCCCAGTAAATATTTCAGTACACTTGATTCAGCCTTCAAAGAATTCAATACCAAATAAAAATCTGCCTTGAATAAATAAATATACACACTCCGTTTGTAAACTATTGGAATTTATTACACAGCATTTTAAACCATATCTGCTAACTGCGGTTGCCGAGAAACACGATTTAAATGAAAAACGCAGCATGTTAAGACGTTTGATTACATATTTCACTTAACCTCAAGTCGAAGCGTGGGAACACCCCCACCCAAACTCGATTATTTGTTTACAAACTATTGCTGAGATCTTACAGAACAAGGCATTGTCTTGACACACGAAACGAAACACAATTACCACTTCACCGTACTAGAACTCTGAAAACTGTGTCTGAGCTGTCTGTGTTAGGTTAGTTGTTGTTCTCCTCCTCTCCTCCAGTGTTACCATTGATTATAAATAATCATCTATAGTGTTACCAGTTCATGATCATGTGGATATTACCATTGATTATAGATAGAACTATTTATAATTTCCCTTCTTCTATTTATAATCAATGATATTACCCTAAAAATTTGTAAGTTACCCTAACATTATTTATAGCCTGTAACCAAATCATATAACAATCATCAGCATAGACCAAACATAAAACAAAAACGTAAAACCTAAACAGATCTTTTTTATTCGTCATGCATTAAAACAGCAGTCATATACTAAAATACATTAAAATTATGCATTTTTTAAGTTCCACCTGAAAGGAACGGTTTATAAAGATTCGAAACGGATTCTTTACTATCCGTTCATATCTGGGTCCACCCACCTCATAAGTAAGTATAAGCCGTGGGTTCCCATCTCGTAGAATCCTATTTCGTAGAAAATGAGGGTTTCCCATTCTGTAGAAAATGAAGGTGTCCAATCGTGTAGAAATGTATAGTTTTTCCCTGTTTTGTTGGCAATTCTCCTTGTTTAGTTGGCATAGCTTGCATTTCTACACGTTTGGACACCCTAACTTTTCTACAAAATAGGAAACCTCCATTTTCTACGAGATGGGAAACCCGCATTTTCTACAAAATAACACTCATCCATTTTCGTAATATAGCACTGATATTGTTATATTGTGTCAAAAATCCTAACCAAATTATACCAGAAAAAAGCGCAGTTGGGGTTAACAAAATTATCGTACTGGTATCAGAATAAATGCAAATTAAATAAATGCAAATGAACAATGGAGAAAGCTAATGTTAGCTAACGATCATATTGAAATGCAAATGAACAATGGAGAAAGCTAATATTAGCTAACGATCATATTGCTGTTAGGAGGAAGGTGTTTATTATAAAAAATGCATTTTAAACTCAAACATTAAAATAGATAAATAATTAAAGACTACGACCTTCAATAATTAGGCTTAGATCTATCAAAGTTAAGTAAATTAAAGCTCTCAATGGATTATATTTTGTATTTGCAACTAAAAAGAGATGATATGATATTTTATAAATTCTGTCTCAGAGGTCCAATTAAGCTGCACATGAGTATATAATAATTATTTATTCATCAATGCCTATTTATCAACAGTGACTAGAAACTATTATTGACTAATTTTACTGGCTCGTAATGAAAACAATATAACTCATTATGTTAAGCCTCCAAACTGGAATTTGTTTTTATGTATACAATACCTTTTCACGTATTTTCCCATAATCGTCGACCCAAAAGAAATAACTTCGAAAAGTTTGTATGATATTTAATTTATGATTTGTAACTGAGACTGGAAAAATATCAATGTAATCTTATTTAGTTACAGAAGATAAAGCTATATGAATTGTTGTCAATGAGTAGTTAGCCTACTTTGACCAGAATTTTGTAAATTTATAGATGAAACTAATTACTAATGTGTTTTGCATTAGCTTTGTGTAACAACTGCATTCAATTAGTTGTTAGTTCAATAATTATCGTCTTTCTTAAATGGAGCTGGTATTAGTTCATCAGAGACAGCATGGAAATACCAAACGGTAGGCTTCAATATAATAATATATTACCTAAAGAGCAATTTAGTGTCCATTCATGGTAGTGCATATGCAATCTGCTATGGGAAATTATATTGACAACAGACTGTCAGCTCCAAGTACATTGCAAGTCAATATCACATGATAACAGTAACAAAACGGAATTTTAATAATAAAAGTCTGCTTAATATACATATTAATAGACTTTTAACATTTTAATACAGGGCTTCCATCCTGCATTACTTTGGAGCTATGAGTATTTGAATTGCCCTTAAATAGTGTTATATAACATATGAAACAAAAACAAAAATAATATATCGTAGAAAATAACTTTATTTGGAGATCTTTTAAAAATTTACCTGAGGATCAACTTAAAAGCTCAGGGTATATTAACGCGATATGCGAATAATGGCAACCACCGCTAGAAAATCAGTTTCACTCTGATTAATGTATTCTAATGAATAGTAAGCTTGACTAGTAAGTAAGTAGTACTGTAGTATATAATGAATAGTAACGTAATCTCCAACGAAACTATTATTTTCTATAGATAAAAGGCTGGTTACAGTTCCATCACAACAGATGAATGATCGTCCCTCAAAAGAGCTGAAACCAAAGGTAGTCATGTAATCAATTAAGAACTAATTAATCAGTAATTCGTCAAATAACATGGCTATTCATTTGAAAAATAATTACCATAATGGCAACATTTAAAACTTGAGATTCAAAATGATATACTCTTTTTCCTATCGCTAATATTTTTAAATGGAATATTTTTTATTTAAACAATAAAATAAACGTTTTAAATTTGTATTTTATGTTATACTCACCAAATAACTCAATAACCGAGACCAAACGTATACCAAACCAATATATTACCACTATATGTACTTTTATTGTTTTAGCTATTCATATTAACTAATTCTATAAACATCCTGGTTAGTTACTTCACTTTGTTAATTAATTATTATTAGTAGATATCTTACAAGACTTAAATCAGTTATTAATTATAAACGTTTATTTCTTATAGTTACGTATATTATGAATGATGAAAATGCCATAGATGAACGGATAGTAAAAAACTTATAATCCGTTCCTCTCTGATAATACATATCAATCAAATTTATAAGGGTTTATTCTTCTTTGAAACTAGTCTTGCTAGACACAGCTAAAAAGAAGAAATAACGTTAGCTACACGTTAGCTTACTTGGCAGTGACAGCTGTTAACCGTCCTCAAAATTATTATCGTGCATATGGCAACCCTGTCTATTTGTTCCATAGAGTAAGAGAAATTCTACAAAATTGGACGACCTTATGTTTCTACAAAATGGGAAACCTTCATTTTCTACAGAATGGGAAACCTTCATTTTCTAAAATTTAAGACGATTTTAAATATTTCTAAAGAATTGTAAGAGCTCACTTTCTGCACGATTGGAAACCCTTAAATTTCTACACGATTGGAAACTCTCATTTTCTACGAAATAGGATTCTACAGGATGGTATCGCACCGTTAAGGATGAAGACGGTACATCGTACCGCCAATTGACGTAGTAGGTACTGCCATCCTCAGGCAGCGCTAGTGTCGCAAAAGACACTAATGACAAAAAATGACACACCTGACGGCGTCACAGAGGCCCAGTTCACCGCTAGATCCGACAGATGGCAAGACTTGTCCTGAGATTTCATCGTCTTCACTAAGTGGCAAGTGCCTCCTCTCCTTATAATCCGTTCCTCTCTGGTATGGGAAAAGAAATATATATAGGTGTGATATTCCGTTTGAACTCTGGCGTCACTTACATCCAGCATGACGTCATCATTTAGTTACCTCTGGTTTCCCATCAAAACTATCATATAACTAACAGTTTATGTAAGTAAACTACCCATGCTTTTGTAAGTAACGAAGACGGATTTTTAGTACTTCCTCTGTAAATTGTGTGTAAATTATTCAAAATATGTCTCAGCGACTGTTGCGATGTTGTACTATCGCTACTTGATACCGTCTTGGTTTGAGGTACCGCTACTAAAATTACTATGTTGGTTTTTTTTGTAAAATCCCATAATTTATGATATTATGTCATTAACGGTGGAATGTTTTGAATAAACTCTATCTTCATTCTTTACTACGACGTATATCATGGACAATAAATTTATCTTTTCTCAGAAACGTTAGTCCTACATAAATAATTCAAAATACTAATTTGTTTATTTTCTAAAGCTGGTTTCATAAACATAAACATCATTTATTCTGAATAGATACATACAATATGATGGTAGTGGCATCATACTTTATCTTTATTGATTTCGCAGAAAATTAAATAAACAATATCAGTTGACTGACATAATTTCTCCCTTAACCCTATCAGAGATCAAAAATTTAAACCTGGTACAAGTTAATTTTTTGGGTTTTTTTTTATTTTCCCACCCCCTTAAGGACTTAGGAGTACATTACCTATGTCCTATATAAAGGACATTATGACAATAATTCAGGATAAAAGAACAACAACTTGTCCATAAATACATAGCAAATAAAAAATCCTTATATAAGACTAAGCCCTGAGGCTCACCAGTCCTAATCTTCTAACCAAACATTTATTTTCTACAACAGGGTTAAACAAAAGTGCCCCAGAGGGTGTTTTTTTCTTGTTGAGGTGCAAAAAACTCCATTTGTTCACACAGTATTTTGTATTTTTAAACTTGACTACAAAAATGTCATTATATAGGTTTTAGGTAAAAACTTACTACCTATTAATTATTTGTTAATCATACACCTTCAGGAACCAAAATGTAGTATTACTTTGTTATTTTTCTCAAAAAGAATATTTTTATCGAATTTCAAATTTGAAAAAGTTGGAATAACTTTTAAAAAAGGTAAGGGTAAAGGTAAGGTTTTTTGGTTGGTAAAAGGAATTTTTTACTAATCTAAAAAAATACTATTTGAATCCAAATTTATATTTTTAAAGTGTTCATGGTTTTTTAAATAACAAGTTAAAGAATGAGTTAATTATACATAGCATACAATTACATACATACAATGTTACATTTAGGTTTACAAATATAAAAAAAATACTTAGAAAGGTTAAAATACCCCCGTCGCAGCAGACCTCATGCGTACTCAGCGAATTTATAAGTCAAGTTTTATGAATATCTGTCGATTAATATATGAGTTAGTTATTTGCCATTATGGTGGATATGGTGTTCTCTTGTATGGATTAACGTCTGCACTATTGAATACTACGTTAATCCGCAAAGCCTATCCTCATAATTAGACCAATTCGTAATTCAGAGGCCGTGGTTCGGATTCCACGTTAAACTGTAGGTCCATTAGTTGCCATCAGCTGTTGGGTTATTAATTAACAGTCCTGTCTAAGGAACATGTCAGCCTTAGTCAGTAACAAAACTACAAGATCGTGCCTCAATCATCCGGCACTCAATCCTCCTTGGCTTAAAATACCTACATTGTAGTATGGTTGCCATTTCAATGATCTAATCTAATCTAATGTGTATATATATATATATATATTACCCCACATTGGCCATAAAAAGTGACCAATTAGCAATTGGAGGATCAAAATTACGATTCTGCATTACTTCTTAAGCATATGCTTGGTTTTTTACAGTTAAAAGATTAAATATTTTCTCACTAAATAATACAAACATTGAATATTGTAAAGAGACAAAAGCAGTTTGCTAATAATAAATAGTAAAATTACTTGCACCGTACAGAGAAATGTGGGATGAATGGCATATTTAGCATAACATTAGTTTCCCTGAAAAAAGTCACTATATTTATGTGTACATCATATATTATCCTATAATATTTTATCTACTTCTAATGTCTCACCCTAATTGTGATGCTAACTTTAAATATTATGTATTAAAAAGACTAAAACACGTAAAACTGCAATCAAAATTTGAAAAGCTTTCTGGGGGCCAAACCACGCACCCCCTACCTTGGATATAAACTACCCAAATTAGCCCCCCCGATAACTAATCTCACAAGCTCTGCCTCTGTCAATTGGTTACTGAGATATCAAACAATAATTAATTAATATTTTATGATTTCCATTTTTTAGATCTCTATATAGTATAGTTTTTTACCTTTATTTGCCTGAAGATCTAAAAAGTCTTAATTCTCCCGATGAATTGTTACAACAGTATGGCATCTTTTAGAGCCTATATGTTTAACAATACACCATTTTTATTTTTCTCTTTTCATTTAACTAAATGCAGTAAACGGATTAAAAGTGCCTTGTCTTTTGAGTATTTTTATAAACGTATTAAAATATACGTTTATATCTTTAAATGCATACATACACATAGCAACGCTTGGGCCCTATGTCCTTTTGTTATTCATTGCCCTACCCTAGCAATAGATGCCCTTACAGCTTATAGATGTTTTTATCCTTGAGATCAGAGAAAGGAACATGTTTGTTTTCTCAGATATTCTCATTGGATGAGATCTTATCACTCATTTTGATGCCTCCAGAACCGTTTATTGACTAATAAAATAAGTGACTAAATAAATACCTTTTAGTCACAGTTCTTAAAAAATGCAGGTATATTTATCCTACATGTTTCAAAGTTTATTTATCTATCATCAGCGAATAAAATAAAAAAATTCCAAAAATTGCACGAATATTTGCCACATTTTTATATATTTTCATACATTATACTAAACAGATGTTCTGCTGGCCAGTAATAGACATCAACTAAGGGGTGTAAGATAAAAAAATACATATATTTGTGGGTCTGTCGTCTAAGACCCCTACACTCATCAAGTGAAAGGTTGTTACTAGTTCTAGGCGACATAACATACAGTGAAAGAACAAAAAAGTGGAGCAGTAACTTTGTGCAGAGTTATATTGATTCAAATATAGATAGGACTGACTCGGGGTAGGTGAGTAGGTTCGGGCTCTTGCTTTACCTTTAACCTTAGTAAATAAAGCACAGTAAAATTAACATTTTCTTCCAAAATATTGCACACCTTTCCCCCCAAATAAATTCTTTAAAAATAATTCTCCTCTAACCAAATAAGAATAAAACAACAAAAACAATAACCTAACATAATAAATGGTAGAAGATAGAATGTATCAATTTAAGTAATTATACGATAAGAACACAAATCTCGAGTAAAATTCAAATAAAAGGGGGTGATATGATCTTGTCTGAGATGGGTTTTAAATTGGGGCAGTTATCTGTACACTTCACTGATGAACAAACTAATGGAAGAAATGGAATTGAGAGTTCTGTGCATGAGATTATTACAAACAAATACAAAATTTTTATTATTCATATAGATATATAGGTCACCTAGCTCATATATTAAATTTTCTGACTATGCTGGGCAGCTTTTGGAAATAAATACTAAAAATTCAAAAGCACAACAAAACATTTCCATCAAAAAGAAAATTTAAATATTTAAACACTTTTCAGTTTGGATATACTAAAAAATCAGGCACTTTATTAAAAAATGTTTACTTTACTTCAGTTTAAGAAATATATATATTTTTGCTCATAAATCACATTTTTACAAGTAATTAGCAAAATTAAAACAAAATTACTGCCCAATGAAAACAATTATGTGGTTGAAATAAAAAATTTTCGACTTAATTTTTTGGCATAAATACTGTACAAACATATAGCCCTCGGGTGGGGATCGATCACGCGACCTTGCGTACGTGAGATCTGAGCGCTACTAAAGCTAGTCGGCCAAGTTGTCGTCGTCGTTTAATAGTTTTTGGCCAACCTCAATTGTTTTAGCTAAACGTATACTGAATTTAAATGTCCATACAGTTTGTTATTATTATCCTGTGAATTACTGATTTTGCTAGAATGAATGAGGATTGAAAAGCAAAAGAAATATAATTTACACCAGTTAATTGGTTTGTTACCGTGGCTTACAAGCAATAGAATGAATACGTTTTCATTCAAAACACAAAAGATGAAATAATTTTCTCTGCTTTTATTTCGCACAGTTACTTTCCCCTTTAGTTTTTTCAAATTGTTTAGTAATTTGAAATTTTCATTTATTACATACAATATTGATGCAAAACCTCTATTCACATAATTGTTTGCCACCATCTTCAATCACAACTGTCAAACGGTATAAACAGCTGATTTGATTTGTATTGTTTACATTTGATTCTCCATAGCGTAATGTTAAATTTTTAGATTTTTAAACTTAATATTAATAACAAAAATTTTCCTGGACATTAGACCTATCTAAAACTTTTTTTCTAGTTATTTCCAAAATTTAAAATCCTTACCGTTTTCAGTTGTGGAAATATAATTTTATTATATTTTAAATTGCTCGTATTATAGTATTGGATATATATTTTTTATAATTTATTTTTGTTTTACCTTGATCAGGCTTTTCCAAGAACTTTGGTGACAAGGAAGTAAAAGAGAAATTATTGAATATCAAATGAAGCTGCTCAAGTTAACACTAATAACTGTCAAGGGAGTTTAGAACAAATTTCCAAGAACTTTGGTGACAAGGAAGTAAAAGAGAAATTATTGAATATCAAATGAAGCTGCTCAAGTTAACACTAATAACTGTCAAGGGAGTTTAGAACAAATAAAGGTGAGAATATTAAAGCACATCTAAACTATGCAAAGAAGTAGTATACAAGTTAAAATCAAATCAAAGTAATAAGTCAAAATACTTTAAAATACCCACGTCACAGCAGAACTGCGTATTCAGCAAATTTCCAAATCAATAACATAATAATAATAATGTATATGACAAGTTTTATTAAAATCTGTCCATAAACATGAGAATTATTTGCCTATTCTCCATAAGATTAACATGGGAAAGAGTGTGAAGGTTTGCTGCTGTGAGGAACACTGAAAGTAGGTATTTATATTTATTTTTGTGTGATCAGATCAAGGAGGCCACTATTGGGATATTGGAAACTGTTAGATGTAGAGAAAACTATTGAGGTGATTACAATATTAATTTCATTTTTCAAAATATCACTTTTGAAATTTAAACATAGAAATTTCTTATGGAAACCCCTACATTTAATATGGATATTGTTTTTTCATAAAGTTTAAAGACTTTATTCCTGGTACTTTTTTAATAAATATCACTATATGGCCACTTGTAGCGCAAATAATTTAGGAAATTCTCATTTCAATACACTATTATTATTAAAGATATGTGTTTCAACATTTACAGGCAATGAAATAAAGATACTATTAAAACGATAAATACAAACTTTTTGATTTTTAAAATACCTTATCACACCAAAAATATCTTAAACTATTTCAAAAGTACATTACATAACTTCGATGTCTTGTTTTAGTGCATAACACATGATTCTGCTGCTAGACAATAATCAGCTGTTTTATTGTTGAAATTTTCCAATGTTGTTTTTAAATCACATAATAAGTAGGTAGTTTATTGTGGTATTGAGTTACATCTTCTATTGTAATAATGGAGTTTACTAATGGGGAAAATTGGACATGTTGGAAGTTTTTTTTCAATAGTACCTTGGCAGCGACACAATACGCTGAAAGATACCTGAATAGAAGAGCGCCTAAAACTAGTTGAAAACTTAAGACTGAATGGGTCATTTACCAAGAAAAGACAATGTAACCCAAGAGTTGTGACAGAAGATGTTGAGTCAGATATTTTGGCATACTTTGAGGAGTACCCAAAGGAATCCATTAGAAAAGTCGCATGAATTTATTAATTGTCATTTAGATCAGTACGAAAAATTCTCCACAAACACAATTACCACGCTTATAAATTTACACCAGTTCAAGCCTTAATGCCTGTCGATGAAGGAAGGAGGCTTAATTTTTGTGCTTTACTGTTTGAGCAGTTTACCAACAACCCTGGCTGCCTACATAGCATCTGGACATATGAAACCAACTTCTCCAATAGTGGCATGTACAACCGAAAGAATAACCATTACTGGTCAACAGAAAATCCTCTGGCAGTGAGAGAGCGCAACCATCAAGTTAGGTTCTCCATTAACTGTTGGTGTGCCATATTAGGCAATCGTGTCTTGGCTGTGCATTTTTACAACGGACATTTCACAGGGGCCAGGTACATTCAACAATTAGAGGATGTTTTGTTTCCCGCTATCGACGATTTGCCGCTGCATGTAAGAGGGCCACTTATGTTCCAGCAGGACGGAGCTCCACCACACAACGATCAAAATGCCACCAACTTTCTGAATTGTCACTTTTCAGATAGTGTAATATCTACTAATGGAAATGTAGCTTGGCCAGCAAGGTCCCCAGACCTAACTCCACTAGACTTTTTCTCTAGGGATTCTTGAAGGACAAACTCTATTCAAAAAGGTATGATACGGTGGAAGAAATGCAAAACTCAGTAATGGACATTTTGTACAGCACTTGTAAGTGAGAGCACACACATGTATTTATGTTGATGGAGGACACTACGAACACATGCTTTAATTGTTGTAATTCACTGTTGTTAAATAAGGGTTTTTCAGTATAATAAATTATTTTTCAAATTAAAAAAATGTATTCATCTTTTGTAACAAACGTAGACGAGTTTATTTAAAAAAAGTCACGGAAAAAAAAGTTTTTAAAGTTTTATTAAAAACTAGCCAAAGTACCCGTTCTTCGCACGGGTAAAAAAGGCTGAGAGGTGTAGGCTCTACAGATACATTTAAGTTATTGATAATTAATTCTTTATTGTTTACAAAATGACAAAACAAGTGTCTAAGTATATATCTAAACATGACAAAGTAACATATGTCAAATATTGGGAGAGGATAAGCATTAATGTAATAGAGGCAGGCATCGGGAGAAAATTAAAAATCTACCATTCCACTATTTCGAACTAATAATTCACTAATTTCGATCCAGCAGTTTATGTGTAAAAATTAACTTTATTTCTTTTTCTTCCCGAACTGTCAAAATGTAAAGTAAACGGATGTTGACATTAAAAACTGTAAACATTGAATCCCAGGGTATTTACAGCAACCATGTCTTCTGCTTCTCGAACTGTCAATTTTAGTGTTCACAGCTGTTGACATTCAAGTAATTTTATGTTTTCATTTTCTAAAAATGTAAACATTGAAACTTAGGACGTTCACAGGGCGTAGCCCGAGAGGATTTTAAGGAAATGAGTATACCTATGTGTTGCATGAGTTTAAGATTTGTCTTTGTGTAAAATTTCAAACTGTTTGGTTCAGTATTTTTTGCGTTCACTTGTCACAACAAACCCACAAACACACAAACCCATAAACAAACATACAGAAGATCCTCTTCTTTATAATATTATAGATTTAATCTTTAATTAAAAATAGGGGTTTCTATAAGAAATTTTGATGTTTCCAACATCCCAATGGTGGCCTCCTTGATTTGATCACGCGAATTTCTGAAACATTCAGGGCTCCTAGTCGCTAAACGGTCAAGCTTATCAAAAGAAGACCTACAGTGAAAAGTCTTAAAATTCCATGTTAAATCCAAATCCATATTAAAAACAGGGGTTCCCATTATAAATTTCGAAGTTGAAAAAATATTTTTAAGTTGAATAATATCTTTTTCAAAGTTGAAATATTTAGAAAAACAAAAAATAATATTTTTTATCGCTTTAAAAAATTAAGGAATGCTCCCCATTTAATGTCTTCTCTAAATCTTACAGTTTCCGATATCCCAATTGTCGCCTCGTGGAGTTGATCACCCTGTATATATACATACTCGCTTCTCTCGCTGGGGGCTCCGCCCCCAGGCCTCCGTTCTATGTGTTGACAGAATCGCTTGTCGTAATCTCTAGTTTTTGGAGTAATAGGTAATAGGTGTGGGACAAATGGTTTAGGAAGGATTTCATATCTGTAATACAGAACTGCCCCAAACCCCCATCCATAGCTGCATTCACCAATAGCAGAAGCGCCAAAAAAGAAATAGATTGGCACAAAAAATACGTGCTTTGTTATTTACTTCATTGATATCACGCAAACTATCAACTGAAATGACTTTCTTGTATTGTATAGGCGTTTGTATGGGATTCATGTATTTCTGGGGCTTACGTGTTTTCTGTAGATTTATACCTGTTGTAAGCTATTTCTAAGGGTGATAGTGATTTTTAACTTTTTTTCGTTAAATATTACGTTTTGACATAGATACGTAATATCTCTTGGGTTGTATTAGCAAATTCTTAGATGAAAGTCTTTTTACTCTAACCTTTTACCAACGTGGAAGAAAATACAAACTTTTTTTCATGTGTTAACTAATATTGGTGGTGGTGGTGTATGTGTATGTATCAACACAAAACATTATATATAAAAATAAGCAAAGTGCCCTCTGTTTTCCGATAGGACCTTTCCTTAAAGTTATATAGCCGGAAAATGAAAATTTTGTTTGAAAAAGTTTAAGATTTTTTTGGGTAGTAAAAATTAAGAATTACAAAAACCATTTACACGATTATTCAAAGTGCCCTCTTAGGAGTGTTCATAAAAAATTTTAAGTCTCTAGCTCATTAGGAAGTCGTATTTTTGAGCGAAAAAGTAAAACCTTGCATTTCACAAAATAAACCCAATGCATTTTATATGGGAAAATTTTAAAATTTTTTTCTTGGTTTGTAATGAATAATTGTAAGATTTGGCAATTTTCCTGTCGGTTGTGGACCAAAGAAAGGTACGTGCCAAATTTCAAGTCTCCATCATTTCTAGAAGTGGGTTAGAATTTGTATCCCTAGGCAGTGAGTTTCCCTTGCCATCGTATATATAAATTATATATATATATATATATATATATATATATAAATTTAAAGACCATTGTTTTTGGTCTCTGGGCACCTAAACACAAAAAAAATTATATGGCCCTGGGCTTAAGTCTTGCCATGAGACCTACGGTAATAGCTTCTTCCCTATGGGATATTCGCTAAAAGTAGGTCAAAATGTACTAAATTGATATAAAAACAGAACCCATTACAATTAAAACATCCAAATATAATTCCTATTCATACCAAAAAATAAATTTAAGGCAAAAAATTGTATTAACTACAGACAAGTTTCCATTCTACCAACTATTTCAAAAATGTATAGAAAATGAGTACGGTACATTCACAAATTCTTATGTAGTTTTGGAAAATTGAACGTACCATAATGGTTTTTGAACTGGAAGATCCGTTATGAGTGTCGATACTTGAGAAAAAATGCAGGTTTAATGTTACATCACACGGCCCGGGCGCCACCGCAGCGCGGCCGTGGGAAAGAAGCCGCGTTGTGCCAGCTGAACTCCGCTAACGTTAAAAGTGCATTTTCTCGGTTATCCGTGGACGGATTTCGTTCACCAACGATTTACTACCAAAAAAAACTTAAACTTTTTCATACAAAATTTTCATTTTCCGGCTATATAACTTTAAGGAAAGGTCCTATCGGAAAACAGAGGGCACTTTGCTTATTTTTAAATAGTACCTGGTGACCGAGCTTTGCTCGGATAGAATAAGACATATATTTTACAAGTTAATTAGCAAAATTAAAACAAATTTACTGCTCAATGAAAACATTTATATTGTTTAAATAAAACCGTTTTCATACCCCTTAATTAATATGGCATAAATACTGAGCAAAAATATAGCCCTCGGGTGGGGATCGATCACGCGACCTTGCGTACGTGAGATCTGAGCGCTACTAACTGAGCTACGGCGTCGACCAAGTTCGCGTCGTCGTTTAAGAGTTTTTGGCCAACCTCAATTGTTTTAGCTAATTTTATACTGAATTTAAATGACCATACAGTTTGTTATTATTATCCTGTGATCAACTGATTTTGCTAGAAAAGGATGAGGATTGAAAAGCAAAAGAGGAATTTAATTTACACCAGTTAATTGGTTTGTTACAGTGGCTTCAAGCAATAGAATGAATGCGTTGAAAACACAAAAGATTTTGGAAATAATTTTCTCTGCATTTATTTTGCACAGTTATCTTACCCTTTAGTTTTTACAAATTGTTTAGTAATTTGATAATTTTTCATTTCAATTTACCTTTTATTTATTTTTTATTTTTCATTTTTCAAAACCTCTATTCACATATTGTTCCCCACCATCTTCAATCAACAACTGCCAAATGGTTATAAACAGATGTTTTGATTTTTGATTTGTATTGTTTACATTTGATTCTCCATAAGCGTAATGTTAAATTTTTAGATTTTAAACTTAATATTACAAGAAAACAAGAATTTTCCTGCACATTAGACCTATCTAGAACTCATTTTCTACTCAGAAATTAGTTATTTCCAAAATTTAAAGAAAATCCTCAGTGCCATTTTTCTCGTATTATAGTATTGGATGGATTGTTTGAAATATAATCATCCCATTTCTGAAAATAAAAACAAGAGAGACAATATTAAATTAATCGTTTGAAATGTATGGGGGGAACCCCCCCCTGTAATACCAAGTTTTTTGAGTTGGTTTTGTTGGGTGGTTTGACCTTATGCTTCATACCAAGTTCATGGAAAACAGTTGGAAAATAAGGAAGAAATTAATTTTTTAATAGTCTTCATAAGAATAACATTGGGCGCTTTCAGACAACGCCCAACTGCGTTTATCATGTACAGTAAATTTAATTTTTCTCTGGAACCGTTAGTCGTAGACAAGTAATTCAAAATATTAATTTGTTTAGATTTTTTAAGCAGGTTTCAATGGTGCCAGTCAAGTTATACTTAACTTTAATTGTTTTTGCTGGAAATTTGAAAATTTGATATTTTTACATTTAAAAGCCCATAACTTTTGAACCGTCATTTTTACAGACATATGGGCGGTGTCAAATTATTTAATACTCTGTGTACTATAAACTATCAAATTTCAATCAAAATCCTTAAAGCTATTTTTGAGAAATTTGGATTTTTCACGTTTTTAAGGGTTGTTAGGTGTGAACTACTCTTAAAAAAAATTCCAAAAAATGAAAAAAATGCCTGGAGATACGGTGAATATATACATACATGATAAATTTCATCTAAATCGGACCAACAGGGTAGGCTGTGGCTCTATACTCATCCAGACACACAGACAGACAGACATCACGTCGAAACCCACTTTTTTGGATTCAGGGGACCTCAAAAACGGATATATCCACTCTCAACTCAAATTTGAAAATTTTGACGAAAACAATTCTTTCTCCATATACTATGTAAAAGGGGAGAAAGTAATAAACAAAATTTATAATATTTAATAAATAATGATAATGGGTACATATATATTCATGTATTAAATTATTTTTGTGTAATGAATTTCGTACATGAAAATAGATATTTCGACTTTGTATTGTTATAATTAATTTTTGTTTTATTTTAATGTAGTGTGTTTGTAGTTGGTTTATAATTTGTACCTATATTTACACTATTTATTGTACCGCTAGAAAATGACTATGACTCCCCTCTGCTGTTTATAAATATGGACATCAGCTGATTGATAGTTAGCCACTCGTGTCTGCCATCCTTGTGCCAGCAGTGTTTGTAGTCGACTATGAGTGGATGTAGTAAGCTTCAGACCATGTAATCTAAAAGCCTGATTGCTCTCTTTTTTTATACAGAGGTTTTTATTTGTTATAAGATAGAGCATAAAATTTCTTTACCGGGAAAATTTTCTCTGATTTTAAATTACTACAAAACTATCAGCCTTTCCAATCTATTTTTCAGGAACTAAGAGTTTATAACTTAAGCCACTTATATGATTTTGTGCAGCATTCTTGAACTGAATTGCTGAAAAATAATGTCATAACTTTTAATAGCACTGTATTATTTAACCATAGACTTAATGTAGGTAAATCAACATGAGAATAGTGTAAGAAAATTTTATTTAATACATTATGTGGTGTATCACTTTTACTTTGGCATCCACCAACATAAGTTTGAGTATCTATTCAGAGACAGTTGGATTACTAGTTATTACAAAACACAGCTAAGAGGATGTGAGGATACTTTCCCTGTCTTCAGGGCCTAGGGGTGACTTTCCCCAAATTCCACCTTACCGCCACCACTGGCCACAAACACATTGTACTAACAGGAGTGACACTAGTCAACATGCATCCCCATAGGTATGTCCAATTGACTTATGAATTCAGTTACAAGCATTATTTTTATTTGAACAAAATTATATTGATATAGCGAATAAAATAAATTTGTAAATGGTGTCCATATAGTTTTTATGTACTAGTTTTCTTGTAGGTAAAACCAATTTTTCATAGGTATCAAGATATAAATATGAGTACCGTATATTTTGATGATTATTTTTCAAATTGCTTGAACGTTTGTTTTATTATATGATCAGGTAAATTAATTAAATGTTCATTCTGATTTATTTTTAAATTTTAAATAACAAGTAAAATATACAAGAGGATTAATTTACCTAGTATTGCGTTCCAATAATCATGATACTGGATAGAGAAATTTATTAATTTGATAATTAATTAGACAACATATTATTTTTTAGCTTATTTGTTAAAAATATTTGATGAGAAATCATTAAATAACCTTGGGATATTTATCCTGCTCATATTAAAACTTAAAACAGATTAATGATAAGTTTAATATGGTAATATACATAGTTTTATGTTCTAACAATCCTAATAAGTAAAGAATATGACCTAGTAATCAAAGTACTGAACTTGAATGATCATTCCAATATATTATTCAGTGGTCAGTCGTACTAGTTCAAATATTTTCTGACAAAATAAGAACCAACAGGCTAAATCAAATTATCTAAATATGAATATGAATTTAACCATAAATGTGAAGAAAGTAAATACCCCCGTCACAGCAGACCTGCGTACTCAGCGAATTTCCAAATCAATAATATAATAATAATAATATATGACAAGTTTGGTCAAAATCTGTTGATAAAGAATGAGAATTTTTTGCCTATTCTCCATAAGATTAAAATGGGAAAGAGTGAGTAGGTTTGCTGCTGTGAGGAACACTGAAAGTAGCCATTTATACCATCAAAAATTTTATTTTTAACATTTATACCAACTCACATCAACATCTGTCCATAAATAAAGGAGTTTGCCTAATCTCCATATGATTAACATGGGAAAAGAGTATGCAGGTTTGCTGCCATGATAAACACATAAACTATGATTTTTTAGCACAAATGTATGGATCTCAACCACATGAAGCTAAATATCAAGTTTCATCCAAAAATATTAGATAATAAGTGAAAAATTAATTTTTCCTGATCCTCTATAAGATTAACATTGGAGCCTCAAAATACAACGTACTGTGTTTAGATTTTTTTATATCTCGGTAACCGTTGAAGATAGAGAAAAACTTTAAGGAACTTAATTGTGTAGTTTTTTAAGCTGATTCCAATGGTGTAATATAAAATCAGAAATGTTTAAAAATTACATGTGAAAAACGCAAAAAACTCCATTTTGGGGTACAAAACCCCCCCAAACTACCCGTTCCCATTGACCGATATGTCTGGTTTACGAACTCGTCCGAGCATTTGTAGGAATACACGTCTCTACCAAATTTGGTCTTGATCGGACCATTTTTACGAGAGTTATCGTGTTCACAGACACATATATATATATATATATATATATACATATATATATATATATATATATATATATATATATATATAAAAATTTTAACGACTATTGTTTTTGGTCTCTGGGCACCTAAAGAAGAAAAAATAACATGGTCTCGGGCTTAACTCTTGCCATGAGACCTACGGTAATAGCTTCTTCCCTATGGGAAATTCGCTAAAACTGGCTATTGACTCTGTCAGGAAAAATAGCGGTGGCCAATGAATATGTTACATTGCTGTAGGTCTGAATCTGTTACATTATATTTTGTTTACTTCGATAAAGCCGGTAAGCTAAAACAAATTTTACAATCAATTAAACAAACAAGTTATTCAATGGAAACATGTGCTATTAATTAAACGATTACATAAACATTGGATAGCATAGCTAAGCATTTAAAATTATTATTTTTGGTATGACTTGTTGCAGATCTAATAGGATTTCATTTTTTAAGTTGTTCAATATAAGCACTTTAATAATGGTAACTATTATTGAAATTTACTTTTAGTATGCTTCAGTAATGTCTGGTGTGCCTAGTGTAATGTATCCACATTATACACCACATATACTGTAGTGTTTATATATAAACAGTGCTAAAATTATATAGAAAATAACGTAATTATCTAATTTCCTATGGAAAAGTGAGCTATTCACATGACCCTTATGGTCACAGTTAAGCCCGGGCCATGTTAGAAGTTCATAATGTAATCCTCTGAACCCGTTGTTGGGGGTCATTCAGAATTTTAAATATGTGTCACGATAATAAAGGTCACAATTATTGTCTGATTATCATACAACTCAGTTTGGCAATGCAATTTTACACTACACACTTTTTTTTACAACTACACTTTTTGGGGGGGGTTTCGTACCCCAAAAATAGGTTTGTCATTTTTGACGAGTATAATTTTTGAAATAATCTAGTTTAACTTTAAACCATTGGATTTTACTAAAAAAAACACAAGTATTTTGAATCCTGACTCTAGGTCAATCGATTACAGAGATATTCAAGATGGTTAACACAATATGATGTCTAATGTTAGACTTCTTATGGATGTTAGTCTTATGGAGAATAACTAAAAATCAATAACTCATTTATTTACTTAAATATGATTCCAAAAATTGGTATGCAAGCCCATCTAGTTAAGTTTTATCAATGCATCCATAAATACCCCAAAATAAGGTTTTTTATGGCAGCAAACCTCTACGTACTCATTGCCCATGCAATTCTTATGTAGAATAGATAAATTGATATAACGTGATAAATTATTGACATAATTTGATCAATCTATAATGTAAATGATTTTACTTAGTCAGCCTTAATATAAGCATATTATTACATAAAACAACCCTTATTACTGCATACTCAGTACTATTAGATTACTATATGGTGGGAATAGCATAAGATCTATGAAATTTACTCTACTCCCACCAGTGTGCTGCATGCTATCTCGTTTTAAATTTGAATAATTAATATAACTCTATTGTAGCAGGCTGCATATCAACGAATCACCACATTTATTTAAAAGTTAATAGAAAACTTAGTTTTAGCGAATTTCCCATAGGGAATAAGCTATTACCGTAGGTCTCATGGTAAGACTTAAACCCGAGACTATGTTATTTTTTCGTCTTTAGGTGCCCAGAGACCAAAAACAATAGTCGTTAAAATTTATGTATATATATATATATGTGAACATATTTGTATATATATGTATATTTGTGTGTCTGTAAACACGATAACTCTCGTAAAAATGGTCCGATCAAGACCAAATTCGGTGGAGACGTGTATTCCTACATCTGCTCGGGCGAGGTTGTTAACTAGGTCAATGGGAACGGGTAGTTTGGGGGATTTTGTATCCCCAAAGTGAGGTTTTTGCGTTTTTACCATGTAAGTTTTAAAAATTTCAAATTTTATCTTTCACTATTAGAATCAGCTTAAAAAACTACACAATTTAGTTCCCTAAGGTTTTTCTCTATCTCCAACGGTTACTAAGATATTAAAAAATCTAAACACAGTACGTTGTATTTTGGGGCTTCAATGTTAATCTTATGGAGGATAGGGAAAAATTAATATTTCCCATATCATTAAAATACCAAGTTTAATCAAAATCAATTAATTCAATTAAATCAATTAATCAGTTAATCATATAGGGAATAGTCAAACTCCTTTATTTATGGGAAGATGTTGATGAAAGTTGGTATAAATGTTAAAAATAGAAAGTATTTATGGTAGAAATTACTACTTTCAGTGTTCCTCACAGCAGCTAACCTGCACACTCTTTCTCATGTTAATCTTATGAAGAATAGTTATGGATTCAGATTCAGATTTCTTTATTTGTTTTGTACAATCAGATATACATTGAATAGTGTCATATATTAAGACTATAATTAAATAACATAAATTAAAACATAAAATACACTGGTTGGAACACGTCCCCAGCGCCTAAAAAATTCTCAAGACAAAATAATACAGGTTAGTACAAATTAATTAGTTAATACAAATTAATATAAATTAATCCACAAAGGATGTACAGTATTATCAAACAGATAATCTCCTTACACTCAATACTGTTACAGATTCACTAATTAATTACCAATTCACTTTAATTTTCCACCAATTGCGTTAGCTCCTCAAATCTGTAAATTGACAATTCCAATAAATATGTTTTTAATTTTTTTCTAAATTTTTTTTGGTCGGTTTCACTTCTTATAACATCTGGAATTTTGTGCAAAAACCGGTTGCCTGCATATGTAGTTTTTTTTTAAATAATTCCAATCTATGATGTGGAATAGGCTCAACTTTTTTTCTAGTGTTATAATGGTGAATCGGGACAAAATTTTTATTTCCATTTAAAACTTTGACATACATGATAGTGTCAAATATATATTGACCAAAAACAAAAAATTATCCTTAATTTTTTGAAATATTCCTTTACGGATTCTCTGTAATTTAATTTTAAAATTATTCTAATGGCTTTCTTTTGTATTTTTAATATTTCATTCAAATTTCATATCATTCTTTGTTGCTCCGTAGACATGTAATCCATAGGCAATGTAGCTATGAATCAAAGCAAAATATATGGAGCATAGTACATTGACGTTACATACTTTTGACATTTTCCTGACTGCAAATAATCCTGAGCTAGATTTACTTAAAACAAATTTTACATGTTCATCCCAACTTAAATTGGTGTCTACGATAAGTCCTAAAAATTTACATTGTTGAATTATTTCTATTTTATCATGTTTAAATTTAATTATTGGATTGAATTTATGCCTGTTTTGTTTTGATTTGAAAATTATACATTTGGTTTTAGATGGATTTATTTTTAGGTTGTGATTTTCTAAAAAATGGTCCAGATTTTTTAATTCAGAATTTGCTATTTATGTACAGAATGTACGAGAATGTACGATTTAAGCCAGTCAAGAGCTAATCCTTTTATTCCTAATTCTTTTAATTTAATTATTAATTGATTATGACATACACTGTCGAAGGCTTTTGATAGGTCCATAAAGATTCCAATGGCCTTTTCACCTTTATCTAATGCATTTATTATAGACTCCATGAAATTTATGACCACACTAATTGTTGATTTATTTTTCCTAAAACCATGCTGGATGGCTTCTAATTTGTTATTATTTTCTAGAAAAAATTCAAGTCTGCTGTAAGCTATTTTCTCAAATATTTTTGCCATTGAGGGTAGTAAAGACACAGGTCTGTAGTTACTAATCTCTTTTGAATCATCCTTTTTATAAACCGGGATAATTTTAGATATTTTAAGTTTATTTGGAAAACAACCACTAATAAAGGATGAATTTACTATATGAGATAAGACACTAGATAGCTCTTCACCTACTAATTTAATAATTATGTTTGGAATTCCATCAATTCCACAAGAAAGTTTATTTTTAAGAGATTTAATTATTTTTAATACTTCCTCTGGATCTGTCTCTGTGAATCTTGATAGTTCTCCAGAGCTACAAAAAGTGAATCCTCCACATTCCGATTGAGATCCAAGGTTTAGAGACTTGATATTTACTAGGCAATTGGCAAAAAAATCATTAAAAGCTGTACATACTTTGTCAGGGTCCCTAACTAACTTATTTCCTACTTTTAAAATCATATTATCCCTAGCGCATTGTTTTCTTAATCCAATTTCAGAGTTAATAATCTTCCAGACAGTTTTACTAACATTGTCAGATTTTTTAATTTTTTTATCAAAATATTGCTTTTTACACCTAAGTATTTCCTCTCTATACATCTTATTTCTATTACTTATCAATTTTGACACAGCAGAGCTCTTAATTCTATTATTTTTTACTAGGTTTATAATTTCTTTCTTTTCTTTTTTTAAAGCTTCCGTAGTCCATGCCCGAGACTTGGTGGCACTACTGTTAACGTTAAATCGCTTCTCCGGAAATGACAGATTAAAGTAGTACATGAAAATGTTGTGGAATACATCATATTTTTTTTCAACTGGTGCAAAATATACATCATTCCAAGTTTCTTTACTTATTGAGTTCTTGAATACCAATTTATTGTGATTAGAAAAATCTCTTTTTAGAACACTAAGTTTTCCTTCTGTGAGTACTGTTCTATAATATTCATCTTTAAATTCCAGGATTTGCCCATCATGGTCAGAAAGCATTGTTATTACTCCACTAACATAAAAACGGTCCCTACTTAAATTTGTTAAAAAATTATCTATGGATGTAACTGAATCATTAAATACTCTTGTGGGAAAGTTTACCAAATATGACATATTGAAACATTTTAAAACATTTTCCAATTTTGTTACTTTACTATCTTTACACAAAACATTTATATTTAAATCTCCAGCTAGTATAATATTGGATGATAATATCAATATTTTTTCAATCAGTAGGCTTAACTTATCTAAAAATACATTAACATTGGTGCTGGGTGACCTGTACAAACCCACCAATATAAATTTTATTTTTCCCACATAAAACTTTTTTATACAATATTCAAAGACTTTTTCTTCTCTTAATTCGTCTTCCATTGATATATTAACACATCCCCACCTTAAATGCTCCCCACTTAAAATCATTACACCACCACTCTTTGCTGATGTACGGCAAAAACAAGAGGAGACTTTAAAATTAACTATATTAAGTCTTTCTACTTCATTATCCCTCATATTGTGTTCAGTTAGGACAACAATACTGGGTCTAATCTCTTCTAGAATAATTTCCAATGGATCAATTCTTGCTGCTAAATTTTGAATGTTCTGGTGAAATATTCTAATGTTTTCTAATTTTTTATTTCGATTCATTAAGTTGTTACCATTATTCTGTGTTTGGAGCAGTTTAAAGTGGAGGCTGTGCTACTTAAATTAGATGATGAATTCACCATGACACTCACATCACTAACACCATTACTCTGCTTTATCACTTTATTGTTGCTGAGGTGTCCGGGTGCCACATATGCTGTTTTCGGGAAAGTGCCGAGTTGGTCATCTACTGGTGATGCTTCAATTGCTGTTTCTGTTAGTTGTGATATAACTTGACAGGGCTCCTTATCCTGAATGCTGTGAGTTTCAACCACCTTTATTGGACCAATAGGACACTCTGACTTAGAAAATTTAACTTTATAGTTTTTGTTCCATTGTTCGTAAGGTTCATAAATATTCCTTATAGCATCTGTAATTAAATAAGCTAATTTCTTCTTCCCCCTTTGATTGAAGTGTAGGCCATGCTTACTATAATGGAAATGTTTGAAATTATTTCTATCTAGATCAATAAGATAAACATTATTAATTCTTACTGTCAATTCCGTAATGTATTTATTGGGCTTTTCATTTCTCTCATGCACTGGATCGAACATCTCTGCATCATACCTGTGTGGAATAGTTGTTATAATTACAGTCCTCTTTTTACTTAATTCAACCAGATTTTTCTCAAGATGGCTATAGGATTGAAATTGTTGCAGAATGAGTCATTGGTACCCCCAACAGAACAATGACGTCCTCAGTGGAGTGCTTGGCTGAGTTAGCTATGTTTAATAAATGAGCATTAGGGTAAACATATCCAACTGCTCTTAATTCTTCTGAACTGACTTCCTCAATAAATCTTTGTACTCCCCTTCCCTGGCTGTCTGTGTACAATGACAAATTAACCTTTTTATTTCCATGTTTCACTTGTTTGGGTTTGTGGTATACTGTTTTATTTTTTTGTATTCTGTGAGATAATTTACTCTCTTCTGTCTCTTGAGCTGTTTCCTTTTCTCCCAAATTTCTCAAAAAGTTTCCTTCGGGTTCACACCTAGTTAGACATGAAAATCTGTTTATTGCTGTTGGGAAGTACATTTTGGTACTGAAATCGAAATGATGATTATGCTTAGATTTTGATAACTTATATCCCGATTTATTGCGCTGTTTCTGCCAAGAACCTACAGCTGTATTGCCTGACTCGATGACCAAAGATTTGTCACAGCCATCTTGAGAGATGGTTGTCGATACCGAGGCTGTAGTGGGTATTGCATTAGGCACAGGAACCCTAAGCATCATGTCAGTAACCGTAGTTGAGTTGAGTGTGGTGTGGTTATTGTTAAGAAACAATAAAGCTAGTTGGGCTCGTTTCGTAAGCACATCACTCTCTTTTACATCGGGGAATGACAGAAGAGAAGCATTTATTTTGTTTACTTTCCTCTGGCTTATGTGCTGAATAAGTATCTCAGTGAAAATCAACATGAAAATACCACAGTCAACATTATTTGTTTGCTGGGGTACCTTGATTTTATGCAGTTGTATCTCCTCATTCAATCCCAGGTGTTTTGAGATCTTCAAAACAATCTGCTGTGCATGTTTCAAGTTGTATTCACCGTAAGAGTCAAAATAGTACCAATTTTTTGTTTCTTTTTCAAAGAGCAAGAGGCTCCAATGGCTTCCCCCCACTTCATCAATCTTAAGTAAATCGTTCACAGGAAAAAATATGTGAGATTTAGAATTGATCTGATGTGGTTCTACAAAACAATTAATATCCTCCATATTTTTAATGGCTACAGTTAGAACTGGATTCATCAAAAGTAGATTGTCGCTGAGAACCCTAGAAGACAGCAAATCAAAATACATCCTAATCACATCATCAGTTATCCATTCGGATTTCATAATAGAAATTACAATTGGTATCCTGTCTATGATAGTAGGATCAAAATCTTCCAGTTGTTCGACCAAAGTGGGGTCTGTTTGTGTATGTACTTCATTAGACAAATATAACTTTTGTTTTATAATATTAGATGTTTTCTGCGAACTATGTATCTTGTTTTTATTATTAGTTATAATTAATAATTAATTTTTTAATAATTTTAATTTAATTAATTAATGGAGAATTAGCAAATAATTCTCATGTTTATGGACAGATTTTTATAAAACTTGTCATATTTTATTATTATTATATTATTGATTTGGAAATTCTCTGAGTACACAGGTCTGCTGCGACAGGGGTATTTTAAGTGTTTGGGGGCGATCTATAACTGGTTTCATGTACTACATTATTTTTTATTTAGCTTGTAATGAATGAAAAGTTGATGAAAACAGAATATATGGGTTTAATCACCCTAAAATTAAACACTGAATTAAAATTACATGAAACTAGATGTTACCCATGTGCTTAGCCCAGTATGACTTCATTATAATTTTAAGAAAACTAAAAATAAGATGCACGAACCATGATTTAACCCATCTGGAGGCATGCGAGCAGCACTTAACAGTAAATCTTTTCCTCTATAAAATCCCAGTTGCGTATCCATATCAAGTTTTTAATAAACTAATGTACAAAATAAAGTAATCTCTACAAAAACAGTAATAAAAATAAATATGTGAAAAATTATCATTTCAACTGGGCCTTCATTACAGCAAATAAAATACATAAATAAACCTATAATATTAAGCTGTTTTTTTAGTTTGACACTAATAAACAAAAAAACATTATAAAACCGATTCTCTTTACACACATTTGCTGTATACAATTTTAATCTATTATACTGTGATTCTTTAATTGAATATGGCTTACACTCCTTTTTAATATTTTATTTAAAAATTAAATTAATATGAAATAAAACTCAGAAAATTCTATTTATACAGTAATTATACTGTATGCCATTGAGTACAATTTTATGCTTGCTCAATGGTTCAAGAGTTCAAAACAGCTGCTGTTTATGCCTTAAGACAACATATGTTGGAATCCAAAACAAAATGATATATCCATAAAATTAAAATGGGAACTTTGAAGGCGTAGCTATACGCCTTCAAAATCACTACCCTAGGGTAGTGATTTATGGGAAAATCGTCTCAAAAACTATTAGACTTTCCTATTTTAGGCCTAAAAAAACAGTGTACCAAATTTCAGCCTCATAAGTAATTGTGAAGTGGGAGAATTAGTGATGAGTGAGTGAGTGCTTTGACATTTATATCCAATACTATAATACGAGCAAGGTATTATAGTTATACTGTATTACATTATTAAAATGGCTGTAACGAATTTCTTTAAATTTTGGTAATAACTAATTTCCGATGAGAAAATAAGTTCTAAACAGATCTAACGACCAGGAAAATTCCGGTTTTCTCGTAAAATTAAGTTTAAAATCTAAATCTAACATTAAGCTTACAGAGAATCAAATGTAAACAATACAAATCAAAACATCTGTTTATAATCTTTTGACAGTTGTTGATTGAAGATGATATACATTCCTCTTCAACAATACTAACTTTGATTCAATAAGCCAAGTTGGGAGGGACTGCCCATTTGTTGATTTTTGTGAGTGAATGAACATTTGTTCACGTGGGGTCTGATTGGTATTTGAGCAAAGTAACGAGTGTAGAGAATGAGTGTAGAGAGTGAGCAAGGAATAGTTCAATACCAACTCCCACTGATTTATTTGTAGGTTTCGACTATTGATCTGTAGAAATATGGATTTCCAAATCGTACGATTGTAACGCTCAATCTGACCATTCCCTTGTGGGTTTTATGCTAGTTGTTACATTCTTTGATGCAAGAAACTCTTTAAGGTCTTTGGACAAGAACGATGAACCTCTATCAGTGTGAATGAATGAGGATAGTCCAAAAAGGCTGAATAAGTCGCATAGTTTTTCTATGGCTGTTCATGTTGTTATATTCTGGCATGAATAGGCAAAGGGAAGACAGGAATATTTGTCGACTATCATTAGTAAGTATTTGTTCCTTGTGTTCTCTGATAAAGGACCTTTGAAGTCCATATTCAAACGGGATAGTTGCTTTTATAATTGTTCCGCACAGATTGGACAGTTATCAGTTACCTTCTTATTTCTTCCATAGTGCAAGGTAAATTCCTGCTTCTTACGCAGTGTGCCACTCTTATCATTCTTGGGTGACAGAGTTGAGAATGCAACTGGTAGAGCTTGTTTGTCCTTGTTGATCTACAAATCCTCGATAATGTGTTAGCTACCTTGTTTTGTTTTCCAAGTCTGTAGATGATATCATAGTTGTAACATGCAAGTTCTAGGTGACATCGGAGATATTTTTTCATTCTTAATTTTAATTGCATACATGTTATCAAACATGAACAATACAAATTTTTTATTGGTTATGAGTCTGAAGTGTCCACCAATCAAATAATGTAGCCATTTCTTTAGAGCTTAAACTATGGCATGAGCTTCCTTCTCAATGGCTGAGTGCCTTAGTTCACTTAATGATAAAGATCCGGAGAAAAACACAACTGAACGTCCCTGCTGTGACAGGTTGCTGAAATTCAGAGTGCTGTAAAGAAATATGGACTCGCTATTAATGATGAGAAGAGTGAATATTTACTAACGTCAATAAATGGTCTCGGGTATCAGATAACAAACAAAATTATAAGACGTGACCAAGAAAGACTGAAACCGTTGAGGAACCTACCTCTACCTACGGACTCAGCTGCGCTCAGGAAAACTATAGGCATGCTTTCTCACTATTCAAAGTGGATTCCACACTATTCAGAGAGATTTTATAGCTTGACCCAATCAAAACCTTTCAAATTTCATATCAAGCCACAAGAGATTTTGAAAGTCTAAAGAAACATCGAATAAAAATTGTCAGTCTCTGCCATTGATGAAAACATCACGTTCGATGTAGAAACCGATGATTCACATCGGTATATGCAGTATCCAACAACTTGAGAATAAGTGATGTGGTTGCCATTGAAACCCGCCCAGATCCATTGAATAGTTTTATTTTGTTTTTAAAGATGAATTACCCCAGCGACACTTTCTTTGACCAGCCAACATTTTTGGATTAGAGCTATATCCATGTAATGCAAAACTGCAGAATTACAGGAGGCAGCTGAAGATACCATACTTAAGCATTGCTTCCATCTAAGACAGTGGCACCTTCCAAAGAGCAGCTTTACAGGTATGCTGTAAAGCTTGCAGCTTTGATTGCTCCACAGCTGTGTAATGTTCCCGAAAGAGATGGACCTTATTGTCTGTTTGATTTTTCAGTTGGGAACATGGTTTTAATAGTTGTACTAGATTTTAATTGTTGTAATAAATGAATAGATTATAAATTTATAAATTTTTATAAGGTTGTGACAAATACAATTATTTGACACCATATTTCTTCAACTCTCATGTAATTATTACTGAATAACAGAAAAAATTATGCTAAAAAGTAGGTTTCTTTCCAATGCAAGAGTTCTGTGAGTTTGAGGACAGATAATTTTGTTGATATAATTTATTTAATATCTTTAGTTTAACAGAAGTTCATAATTCAACCCTTTTAACTTGTTTAAGGGTGTCATTCAATATGTTTTTAATGCATATATACATAAACAAGCTATCGGGCGTTAAGAACATTGAGAATTATAATCAAATTATAATTTTATTTGTCTACGAGGGTTGTCCGTAAAGTAAGGTTCCCATAGCGCTGCAGTCGACAATAGTGCTGCGACGGGGGTTCGAGCGGTTTTGTTGTGTACATGGGTTCCCCCACTCCAAATCCCCACCGCAGCGAAGTGTCTGCGGCGCTCAGCCTTGGCCTGGCAGCCAAACAAGATGGAGCTTCCCATTGCTTGGCCCGCCAGGTGTGAGCTGCGCTTAATGATTCGTTTTTTAACTGCCAATAACCTTCCGTCCGGGGAAATTCATTCCCAGTTGTGCGAAAAATATGGAGAAAAGTGTATGAGCGTACAAAATGTGCGCAAATGGTTCAGGGAGTTCAAGAACGGGCGTACCGACGTCCATGACGAGGAACGTTCCACGAAAATTCAAGCAAGTGCAAAGTGCCGGCAAGGAAAGGCGTATTGTTGTGCGAAATCTTGCCCAACGGTGAAACAATCAACGCTGCCCGCTACTGCGAGACACTGTAAAAACTTTGCCGTGCCATTTAAAACAAGAGGAGGGGTGTGCTGTCCAAGGGGGTGCGTTTGCATCAGGATAACGCTCGACCGCACACTGCTAACGTTACCAATGAACCCATTGCTAACTTTGGATGAAGTATCGTCAAACACCCACCCTACAGCCTGGACTTAGTCTCCAGCGACTATTACTTCTTCCCTGATATGAATAAACAACTGGGTGGAACGGATTTCAGCGGCCGAGAAGAGCTGGGAAAAGCGATTCTCAGCTATTTGTGCAACTTCTTTGACTCGGAAATTCAAAAGCCGGTACATCGCATACAAAAATGCATTGACGTCGGTGGCAACTACATAGAAAAATAGGAAAAAGTCTGAACTTTCCGAATATGTAGGAGTTTGTGCAAATAAACATGTTTTTCACTGAGTAAAATCACTGGGAACCTTACTTTACGGACAACCCTCGTACATTACCAAAACCCAACACGAACACATTTTTCTCCTCATAATATTTATTAATTATATACAAAAAAGTTACATGAACACTCAATACCATTAAATACATACACCTGTTTTGTTTGTTTGATATTTTGTGAACTATTAACTTTCTAATTGAAGACAAAATTTTTGGTGACGAATCTCCAATGTTGAAAAAAAGACATGGTTTGAGTGGTGGGGCTATCATGGCCACATGGAATGTATTACAGTACTATTACTCGTGTAAATGGAGGAATGGAAATTCACTCTACTTGCACCGGGATGCTGTGTGCGATCTCGTTTAAATGTAAATTCACTCTACTCGTACCAGCATGCTGTGTGCGATCATATATGTTTGAATTTTATGGACGTAAACATCAGAAGTGGGTTCCGCTCCCAAGCCCATCAAGGTTCTCATATTGTTGTTATTGCATTTTTTTAAATTTCTTAATCTGTTTAAATCACATAAGCATTCTGAAATGTAATACATCTACCTAATTTTTGTGAAAAAAGTGAATGCCGGAATCTCTCTTCTTATGATGTTACATTCATATTGAGGCATGCAAACAATATAAACAAAATTTGAACATTCACTGTATTTTTAGTTTTAGTAGGCCTACAATGTTAATGAGAATTCTAAATACATAAATTTTAAAATGGTGAATAAAGATCTAATAAGTTCAGTGATGCAATATACAACAATATGTAATTAATAAAACAGTTTTTTTAGTAATTTAATTATGTAATTTAAGTATTTAGTAATAAGAAACCATAAGTTTCTTAAAACTGTGATTTTCAATTTCTTTGACACCCATGATGCCTTCAAAATAAACAGTTAAGAAAGTTTGCAGTACTATTAGTTTAATGTATACACCAGAGTCACGTAATCTGAACCCTGGTAAACCGAACATCCAGCTAATCCGAAAAACCTGATGGGGAAATAGGTTACTGAATTTCGATTAAAATCTAAGCTAAAATCTAAGCAGTTGTCTTTAAGTCTCCGTAACGAGCGGACGTGTTTGGTTTCTTTTGTGTGTAATGGTTAGTGAATGGTTTGTTTGTAAGTTTTTTTTGACTGCTTTAAATTTTTATTTTTTCAGCTTTATACCGGTTTGGTCCGGATTATTTGTTAATTAACTGTGCTATGTTTTAGATATTAGTTCAACTGAAGACGGGATCAGATTCCAGATCCCAAAACGTCGTGAAACTTTGTTTTACATAAAATATGATGGAAAATGTCCGCAATAAAAATCTAAATAACATCAATCCACCATCACCAATAATGAATTTCAAACAAAGAATAAAATCTAAGCAATGCAATCTGAATTATAACACATAAAAATCTACATCATGTTATCAATTAAATAGTAGTACGTACACTAATTTATTTGTATAGCAGCAACAAGAGTAATGTTAATGGGGTTCCCATAGATAAGCTGGGTTGTTAGTTCAACAGTAGTGAGTGACCAGTTCAAGAGGGCGGGAAAATAACAAAAACCAAATTATGACTGAATTATGAATGTCTTGTATTTTGTCAAATATTAATTGAGATTTCTTTCTGTTACAGATTGTGGTTGTTGGGAATCCTGCTAGTAACAAATACAGTATTTGAGGCCAATAGTCACTGTCCTTGTGTCTCTCAAGAAGCCTGTTCTCAAACAGCTGGTTTAGTATCTCATACTGCTTGTGAAGACACAACATTCGTGTCCTGCTGTGTTGATACTTCCTCTGACAGTGAGCCATTACAGATGATCAAAGCAGACCTTGAAAAAGAGCAGAAATTCTTGGAAGCAATTGACATCCTCATGGAGAAAATACAAAATGTCGGTGAGCAAAGGGGGAAACACAGAGATGACAAATCACTTGAAGGTACATTGAAAAATTCTTTCAATTGTGATGATAAACATTGCACAACTTCAGGAAGCAGCAATAAAGAAAACTTCAAGGGGCAATTAGAGAGTTTGGGTAAGAAAGTCACAAATAAGTTCAATGTAACCCAGAAAATCCACACAGAAGGTCAGGGTGAAAATGAACTTTTAATTGTTTATGCTGAAAATTCTAATGAAACATACAAGGAAAATGACCCTGTCATTGTTTATCCAAGCAAAACTGGAAGAGAAGAATACTTACAGAGTGATAATGCAACTGCAATGACGCAAAACTTGGCTGAAAAAGAGAACAAAAGGGAAAATATAACCATAGAAAAAACTAATTTATTAGCAGTTAAAAACCAACAATCTAACTTGCACAAATTATTTCCAAAACGACACTCTCCTCTAAAATTATCTACCTCTAATACTGATTCTGAGGATCTAGGTGAAGCAGAATCAGAAATTGAAGAAGTAAAAACAAATGCGCCAACAGACTCCCAGTCTGGACAAACTGTTAATCAAAAGTCTCTACGTTCCCATCGTAGACATTTCCTCAAAAAACCAATCGCAAAAGATGAAGGTTTACAAAATGGAAGTAGCTCTGAACAAAATCAGGGGTTAGGAGAACAAGGTCCTCTGATTTCCCAACAAAACAATACAGCAAATCCAGAGAATCAAGAGCCTACATCTGTGATGATAGATGACATAAATTTAAAAGCTATAAATGACATGATGAAAACTAATTTTACAGGACGCTCTTCCTTTCAAAGAAAACAAAGACCTTTGAAGCAATCTTCAACCCGCCTACATTTTACAAGTAATACAACCTTAAACTTACCTACTGGAAAAACACATCAGGAAACAAAGGATCTCTCACAATCCACAACACCTAGTCAAACAAGCAGTTTACCAGCATTACTGGATGAAACAAACAATAAAACATTTGAGAGAGTAGAACAGAATATAAATAACTCTACTACTGAATCTAAAAGCAGATACATCTCAAGAAGAAGAAATAAATTGAGAAATCAAAATATGAGCCTGTTACCCAAGAGTTCCACTGCAGTTTCAATGTCACAGGAGCAAGTCTTTGATACTCTGAAAGAGAATAAGCCCCAAGACACATCAAAAAGACGCACATCTTATAGAAGATTGCAAGCAAAAACACCAAGTGAAACAACAAACATAGGTTTGGCAGAACAAATTAACTCTCAGGCAGACTCTTCCCTTGGGAAAAGGAGAACCAGATTTCGTCCACGATCTAAGAGTGAATATATGACTCCAACCAAAGCAAACAATAACACTGAAGTCATAGAGCCGACTACTCAGGATACTGAATCGACCACATACATGACAAATACAGCTGAACTAACTAATCAAAGCACTGATCGTGCAGCTACAGGAGCATCTGGTGAAGAACCAATAGCAAAAGATAAGACTTCTGAAGGGGATTTGGAAGGTAGTGGCTCAGACATTCAAAGTCAGAGAGTTCAAGGGAGATTCAGCCCACCACGAAGAATGGAAAAAGGTTTCCAGCCGATGTTTGGTCAGTCTGAGCTCAACGTTGTTGGACATTTACCTACGGGTTTTCAGGACAAAGCAAGAGGGTTTTCTGATGGAGAGTTAGAATTTGAACTACCAAAAGCTAACGGACAGTCAGAGTTTACTGAGTCTCAGTTCCAGCAGTTTGAAAAGGAAACAGAAGAGACTTTAAGACTACTTCCTCCAGTATTTCCGATTCCGCAACCACTAATATCTCCAATTGTTAGCTCTCGTCCTTCCTCATTGTCGTCAGATACATATTCAGAAGATGATTTACTACCACCAGTGCAAACTCCGCAACCTTTATCAATAACACTAGCAAAAATTAGATCCAATAAAGCAGAAAAGTTGATGATTGATCAGCACAGAGATATAACCCAACTAAATCAAGAATTTAATACCTTAAAAAATAGATATGATATGTTATTGAACAGATATGCAGACACATTAAAAACATACAATGACAAATACAAAAATTTGTTTGTTTCTGGTGAGGAAGGCAAAAAATAATTGCTGAAATAATTTATTTTTTATGTAGATATGTACATATCAGAATTTCACATTAATCTTGAGCTCCAAAGCTTATCAGAATTAATGTTTATTTTGACTAATTCATGACGGTTTTGTGATATTACATTAAACTGTTTTCAAAAAATGTAAGCTTTAATTTTTAAAATAATATAATAACGAATGAAAAGTGATTTCTTTGTAAATTAATAAAATCAAATTTTTAATTATTGTTTCAAAAACTTTATTTATATCTAAATTTGCATAGCCTATGTCATCCAATAACAATTAGAAGTTTGTTATTAACATGTTTATAGATGTTGATCAGTCAACAGACGTATGAGATCAATCTCAACAAAACTAGGTCTACAAACCTTTTGTTCCTCAAAATTTAAAATAAAATAGCTGATATGACATTCTAAAACAACTATTATAAAAAACTATCTTGGCTGTGAATTATGATTGTTGGTACGAAGACCTGTGTGTGTGTGTGTGTGTGTGTGTGTGTGTATACACAAGTGTATACGTACACATTTATAACAAAAAGGTCTCTACAGAAGTACTATAAATTTAAAAAAATAAGAAATTTCAGAGTATAAAATATGATCTAGTACACTATGTCCAGAAAATCCAAAATTTTATTTGGATTTCTGTAAAACTCCTCATTTTACATAAGAATATAATACGAAGAGTATAAATTAATAAATTGATTTATTTTTTATTCGATTTAGATAATTTTGTTTTTAATAGTTTGATTGAAGATGGCATACAAACCACATATAAAGAACCTGTTTTAATTGGCTGTGTACAAATGGATTATAAATCCAATACTATAATACGAGCAAGGTTTGTATATATATATATATATATATATATATATTTATATTTGCACACGGATCTCGAAAATGGCACTAAGGATTTTCTTTAAATTTTGGAAATACAGAGCTAATTTCTGAGTAGAAAATAAGTTCTAGATAGGTCTAATGTCCCGGAAGATTTTGGTTGTCTTGTAATATTAAGTTTAAAATCCAAAAAATTAACATTACGCTTATGAAGAATCAAAATGTAAACAATACAAATCAAAACATCTGTTTATAATGTTTTGACAGTTGTTGATTGAAAATGGTGGTGAACAATATGTGAATAGAGGTTTTGCATAAATATTTATTTTATTTATAAATCAAAAGTTATCAAATTACTAAAAAATTTGTAAAAACTAAAGGGAATAACTGTGCGAAATAAAAGCAGAAAAAAGGTGTTCATTATATTGCTTGAAGCCACTGCAACAAACCATTTAATAGGTGTAAATTAAATTTATCTTTTGCTGTTCAATTCTCAATCCTTTTCTAACAAAATCAGTAGATCACAGGCTAATAATAACTTCATGGATAATTACAGTACAACATCAGTTAAAACAATTGTGGTTGGCCAAAGATCCTTAAACCACGACTCCCCAGAATTCGGCCGACTCCGTAGATCATTAGTAGCGCATAGGTTTTGTTCCTGACATTATGAGATCGATCCCCACCCAGGGAGTATATTTTTGTTCAGTGTTTATGCTATATTAATTAAGGTGTATGAAATCGGTTTTATTTCAACCATATAAATATTTTCATTGAGTAATAAATGTGTTTTAATTTTGCTAATTAACTTTTATAATACATATCTTATTCTATCCGAGCAAAGCTCGGTCACCAGGTACTTATCAAAATTAAGTAAATTAGGAAAAAAATTATTTATGTTTTAAGTTATTAGTGGAGAGTTTCACTTAAAACTGCTTCTTAAGTAAGTATTCTGAAATATTTTATTTTTCAAATACAATTTACTAAATAAAATGTTTGAAATGATCATGTCTGTTCAGTTATTTTTTACTAAATAGTTATAGCCTACATGTTTTTATTCTTTAAAAAAATATTTTTCACTGGTACCATTGAATTATATTTATATTCATAGTAAAATAAAATAAAAAGTGGCTGAATGTGTACTTTAAAGTTTTTATGCATTCCGATTCATAATATTTTAGAATTTTTATTTGAAACTCACTTTATCAGTTTCATTTTAGTGAAATTTTTATAGGAAATAGAGCTATTACCATGGTCATAATGAAAACTAGATGGATAAGAATGTTCAAATCATTAATATAATTTAATTTTGGTTTCAAAAATTTAAACATAAGAATTTTTCTATAAATAAGATTAAATTAAAATTGTAGGTTTGCTGCTGTGAGGAACACTGAAAGTAGCCATTTATACCATCAAAAATTTTATTTTTAACATTTATACCAACTTTCATCAACATCTGTCCATAAATATAGGATTGTAATCTCATATGATTAATAAAAAGAGTATGCAGGTTTGCTGCCATGATAAACACATAAACTATGACTTTGAAGCACAAATGTATGGATCTCAACCACATGAAGCTAAATATCAAGTTTCATCCAAAAATATTAGATAATAAGTGAAAAATTAATTTTTCCTAATCCTCCATAAGATTAACATTGGAGCCTCAAAAATAAAACGTACTGTGTTTAGATTTTTTTATATCTCGGTAACCGTTGAAGATAGAGAAAAACTTTAAGGAACTTAATTGTGTAGTTTTTTAAGTTGATTCCAATGGTGAAATATAAAATTAGAAATTTTTAAAAATTACATGTGAAAAACGCAAAAAACCCCATTTTGGGGTACAAACCCCTCCCAAACTAACCGTTCCCATTGACCGATATGTCTGGTTTACGAACTCGTCCGAGCATTTGTAGGAATACACGTCTCTAAAATGTGATCGGACCTTTTTTACGAGAGTTATCTTTCACAGACACATTTTTATCTATATAATATTTATATATAATATAATATATTATAAAAATTTTAACGACTATTGTTTTTGGTCTCTTTAGTGAAAAAAAAACTTTTATATTGCCATAATACGGTATAGCTTTTTTGAAATTGAAAACCTAGACATGGGACCAATTTTTGTTCGTTTTGAGAACTCCAGATGCTATAAAACACCATTTATTCAAGAATGTATGTAATACCATTATATGCTATGTTCAATATCTATGATGACAAACCCTAGTAAAAAAATACAATTTCAATAAAATTTGTAAAATATGGAATTATACAATTTTTCACTCCAGCTGATCAGTTTGTCTGAAGAGAGGCTTTGTACCCAAATTTAAGGCTATTTGATATAATTTATTAAAAAGTTGAAGCTTACTTATAAGCTCAAAAATAAGTTCATCATATTGTAATTAGCTCAAAAAATAAACAAAAGATTTATTAATTAGAATTTTCACGCAAAACTGGTAAACCCTGTAACTTACTCTGCATTGTTTTAGCGAATTTCCCATGGGGAAGAAGCTATTACCGTAGGTCTCATGGCGAGACTTAAGCCCGGGACCATGTTATTTTTTCTTCTTTAGGTGCCCAGAGTCCAAAAACAATAGTCGTTAAAATTTATATATATATATATATGTGTGTGTCTGTGAACACGATAACTCTCGTAAAAATGGTCCGATCGAGACCGAATTTGGTAGAGACGTGTATTCCTACAAATGCTCGGACGAGTTCGTAAACCAGACATATCGGTCAATGGGAACGGGTAGTTTGGGGGGTTTTGTACCCCAAAATGGGGTTTTTTGCGTTTTTCATTTGTAATTTTTAAAAATCTATAATTTTATATTTCACCATTGGAATCAGCTTAAAAAACTACACAATTAAGTTCCTTAAAGTTTTTTCCAACGGTTACCGAGATATTAAAAAATCTAAACACAGTATGTTGTATTGTGGGGCTCCAATGTTAATCTTATGGAGGATAGGGAAAAATTAATATTTCCCATATTGATTAATATTTTTGAATAAAACTTGATATTTAGCTTCATGTGGTTGAGGTCTATCCATTTATGCTTAAAAATCATAGTTTATGGGTTTATCAAACCTGCATACTCTTTCCCATGTTAATTTATGGAGAGTAGGCAAATAATACTCATATTTATTGACAGATAATGATCAAACTAGTCATATATTATTATTATTATGTTATTGATTTGGAAATTCGCTGAGTACGCAGGTCTGCTGGGACGGGGGTATTTTATGTTTATCAATGTATTTTTATTATTCTTAGTATTATTAAAGTGAAACTGCAGGGCTAGGGGACGAGCTGGTCATAGTAAGAGGTGAAAAGTTTTTCTTTATTTTTTCTTTTTAACTTTTTCATTACATTTGGTCCTTTATATTATAATTAGTTTTGATTTAATTATTTTATTACTTTTTAACTATGGAAGGTATATATTTAATTATTGAAAATTATAGAAAGATAAACTGTTATTCAATAGACAATTTTTCTGATTTAGAGGTAGTTTTTGATAGGGAACATACATTAGAGAACATACATTGACAAAAATTCACTTGACATGCACATTAATGACTGTGACTGGACTGACATTTTACAGAAAATTGAAATCAATGAATCCTCAAATCTATTGTTCCAAAAAATTAAGGAATGCGTAAATAAATCTACTAGAAAAAATCATAGTAGGAGCTCCCGTAACAGAAAATGGATTACTAGCTGCCTTGTTAAAAAAAGATCAGGGAAAGAGACAAAATAAGTAAAAAAGTATTAAAACAGCCCTTTAATTCAGAACTAAAGAACTCTTTTCTTAAAGAATTAATTAAAAATATAAATTAGGGACACCAAAAATAATTATTATAGGAGAAACTTGATTGAATGTAAAAATAACCCCAACAATTTTGGATATTATTGAATGAGTTGGCGGGTAAAAGTGTAAAGAGAAACATTTTCCCACTTACTCAATTCACTGAAAACAGACCTGACAGGAACAGACTCAGATTCCAGACCACAGGTGGCGAACTTATTCAATGATTAAAAATGAAAATTAAATGTTTAAGCTGCTTAAACATTTTATATTTAAATATTCGTAGCTTCAAAAAGAATTTTAATTCATTATTAACTACTTCATTGCACACATAGAATTTGAGGTTTAATTTTATTGCGCTGGGAGAAACTTGGATGAGTAGAGATGGGGGTGGTGTGAATTTGAATGGATATAAATTAATTGTTTTGTACGTCCAAGGGAAAAAATCAAAATGATGGAGTGATGGTGTTTGTGAGTGACAGAGTGAATGTGTGTGCGAGTGACGAACTGGAGCTGGGCAACGTGTATGGACTGTCACTGGAATTTGTGCACCAAGATAAGCGCTGCAACCTTGTATGGTGTACCGCACACATGACAGCGACATGAACACATTCACCAACGTTCTCGAACTGCATTATGAGGCCATGCCAAATTCAAAAACTTACATTTTTAGGGGAGACACAAATGCAGACTTACTTCACACAGACAACAGGACAGAGCGTTACTTGGATGTTTTATACGAATGTGGTTTTTTTAATGGCATAAGTTTCCCCACCAGAGAGTTGGGAAATAGTAAATCATCCATTGACCACATTCTTGTGAAGCATTGTGACACAGACGCTCTTAAAACTGCAATGGTGAGGACGGATATTACAGATCACTTCGCTGTCTGTCTTCAAATGAACTTTTTGCAACATACTGGACACATAAATTATAACTCAGAACATACATTGACAAAAATTCACTTGACATGCACATTAAGGACTGTGACTGGATTGACATTTTACAGAAAAATGAAATCAATGAATCCTCAAATCTATTGTTTCAAAAAATTAAGGAATGTGTAAATAAATCTACTAGAAAAAATCATAGTAGGAGCTCCCGTAGCAGAAAATGGATTACTAGCTGCCTTGTTAAAAAGATCAGGGAAAGAGACAAAATAAGTAAAAAAGTATTAAAACAGCCCTTTAATTCAGAACTAAAGAACTCTTTTCTTAAAGAATTAATTAAAAATATAAATTAGGGACACCAAAAATAATTATTATAGGAGAAACTTGATTGAATGTAAAAATAACCCCAAAAATTTTGGATATTATTGAATGAGTTGGTGGGTAAAAGTGTAAAGAGAAACATTTTCCCACTTACTCAATTCACTGAAAACAGACCTGACATAGGAACTGACTCAGATTCCAGACCACAGGTGGCGAACTTATTCAATGATTACTTTTCTCAAATAGGACAAAACTTGGCAGCAGACAGTATTAGCTAGCTTTAGCGGGGTTGGTAGATGACGTACTACGTCACTGACTCTGTCCTCACACTACGAACTGTGACAGAACAAGAACTATTCCACTATGTTACTGGACTACGAGGAGGCTCAGCTCCGGGTATGATTGTGTGTCAACAGGTTTACTAAAAGACAACTGGGAGACTCTACGGCACCCACTTTTGCACATTATGAATGTGAGTATCCGGACGGGCGCGTTTCCTGATGCTTTCAAAATTGCCAGTTATTCCTCTTTTTAAGACGGATGACATCAATAAACCTTCCAATTTTATGCCGATTTCGTTGTTGGAGCGTGTTTACAAAGATTTCGGAAAAAATAGTTAAAGATCAATTACATAGTTACTTGCACGAACTCAATATTTTAACTTCACGCTAGTTTGGGTATAGGAAAAAAATAAATATTTCGGATGCTTGTTTGAAGTAAAGATATTAATTTAGCAATAAGTAAGGGGAACCGGGTATCATTAGTATTTTTTTGATCTAGCTAAAGCCTTTGATTTTGTAGACAGGTGTATGTTATTTAAAAAGTTTGAATTGGTTGGTGTTAAAGGATTGGCATTGCAATATGGTTTAAATCATTTTTACATGACAGAAAACAGTTTGTCTGGATAAATGGAGCCGAGGGAAGTTTAAAATCAGTAGACTATGGGGTTATTCAAGGAAGCACGCTGGGCCCTCTATTATTTCCAATTTATAATAAACTAGCTGACCCGACGAACTTTGTAACGCCTGACAGTAAATACGTGTTAACTTTAAGTTTGGCCATGTTCTGAAGTCGAATAGTAATACGGCTTTATTGTGAAAGGTTATATATTATGGGTCGCGTCATAGTGAATAACAATACTGAAACGATAAAACATATTAATATGTTTCCCATAAAACAAATAAATCTGAGTGGATTAATTCACAATTTTCAAATCCAATCCAAACCCAAACGAAACCTAACTGTAATACGGATTTTATAGGAAAGATATACAACAGCTCATTATTATAATAAACGTAATAATATAAACATTGTAATTATCATATAAACACGTGACTTTTAAGCAGACAGAAAATAAAAAAATATAAATACATAATCCCCAAAAATTACAAACTATTAACGTGGTGAATAAAGCTGTTCATTTTTTACAGAACACATTTACTTCATAGCTTTACATTAATGAATGATTCAGAAGGCGTTGGAAAGTAACGCATATTGCTAATGGAGAGTAAACCAATCAGCTGTAGCCAGGGCCGGCGCTAGGGCCATGCGGAACATGCGGCCGCATGGGGCGCCAAGAGGAAAGGGGCGCCAACGCGCCGGCAAAGCTGGCGCGCGACGGCACGGCGCGGCCGGCTGCACGGCCTGTTAAAGATTTTTTAGAGTCAATTTTTCTAAACCAAAACATTTTTCGCTGAAGATATATATTTTTTGGATATTAAAGAAAAGGTCTATTTATGTTTAACACTTCTTTTTGAGATAGGAAACATACATCGGAATAGGGCGTCTTCCCTAAGGAGTCCTTAAGTTTTAATAAAAATTTCACGGACTCGTTTTATAGTGGGTTTCCATTTCTGTTTGACGTTTTTTATTGCATTATGGACAATTAAGATTACTTACACCGTTCAAATAGGACGCCATCCTTTCTTAATTGGCGCCCTTTAATTTCAATCACAATATCACGCCCAATTAAAGACGATCCCATTTTTCGGGAATAAAAAATCCATTTATTTTTGCCGTTTCTTTATGGCGTTTTGAACGGCAAAGATTTACTTATACCGTTTATGGGGCGCCATCCTTTCTTGAATTGGAATCCTTTTTTGTTTCAATGAGAATTCCATGTCCCTTTTAATACCTGACCGCACTTTTCGGGAATTAAAGAAACGCTTGGTTGAATAAGCAAAACAATCTACAATGCGCCAGCAGAGGGCGCCATCCTTTCTTAATTTAGAAAGGCCCATTAGTTTCAGAGAAAACTTGCCACCCTAAAGACATGCCCTCTCTTTTGGAAGTAAAAGAAACACCATATTTTTGAGTTTTGACGCCTCACATATTACACTTTGAACCTTGAACCTTTGAACCTGTATCTTTGTCTGGAACTGAAGCAGGATATTCCGATTGGCAAAATATGTCAACGTTTCTACGCAACCACGAAAAGTCACTATCACACATCAAAGCTTCCCTCTCTTATCGTGAACTATTCCAAAGGTTACAGTTGGGCAAAACAATTGATGATCAGAACCAACAAAAAATCAAATCTGAAACTCAACTCTGGTATAACGTTTTGAAGCGTCTGCTTTGCATAGTGCAATTTTTAGGAACCCAAGGCTTGGCTTTTCGTGGCACAAACGACACAATCTTCAAAGAAAACAATGGAAACTTCCTTAAACTGGTAGAGCATATTTCTAAATTTGACACTGTTCTTTCCGAACACCTTCGCAGAGTTACATCAAAAGAAACCAATGTTCATTATTTAAGCAAGCAAACTCAAAATGAATTCATTTCCCTACTTTCAAATAAAGTTAATGAACACATACTGAATGAACTGGAAAAAGCCACATATTATTCCATCATTCTGGACTGCACTCCTGACGTCAGTCACCAAGAACAAATGACGATGGTAGTTTGGTTTGTAACGTCAGAGTCTGGAAAAGAAATCACTGTAAGGGAACACTTTCTTGGGTTTATTCAGGTGACAGATACGACTGGTGAAGTCTTGACTTCTTGTTTGTTGGAAGAGCTGGAAAAAAGAAAAATACCTTTGCAAAATATGCGTGGTCAGGGATACGACAATGGGTCTAATATGAAAGGCAAGCATGTAGGAGTTCAGAAGAGGATTCTCGACTTCAACCCAAGAGCCTTTTACGTTCCTTGTGGTAGTCATTCCCTAAACCTCGTAGTAAATGATGCAGCCCTTTCTTGCATAGCAGCTGTAAACTTTTTCAGTCTTATTCAAGAAATATATAATTTCTTTTCAGGGTCGACCCATAAGTGGAGTATCTAAACTAAGCACGTCATAAACTTGACTGTGAAGCCCCTGAGCGACACCCGCTGGGAAAGCAGGATTAACGCTCTTGAGCCATTGAGGTATTACATTGATCAAGTGTACGATGCTGGTATACGAAGCAACCACTGATGCCAATATTGATGCGTTTGGGAAAAGTAAAGCTATTGGGATTGCCAAGAAGTTGACAGATTTCCGATTTCTCTGCTCCTTGATCACATGGTATGAAGTTTTGTACAGAGTGAACATGGTTAGTAAATCACTTCAGAAAAAAGAAGTCAATATCCCAACTGCTCTAAAACTCATTGACAATGTCAAAGAGTTTCTTAATGGTATGAGATCTGAAAATGGACTTAACAGCATAATAACTGATGCAAGAAAACTGGCCGAAAAACTAGAAGTTCCACCAGAATTCAAAACTGAAGCCCAAGTAAGGCCAAAAAAGACAAAAAGGCAATTTTCGTACGAGAGCGAAGATGAACATGCTATCTCAGGAAAAGATTCGTTTAAAGTAGATTTCTTTTTTTCGTTTTAGACAAAGCAATCAACTCTTTGGAGGAAAGATTTGAATTGTTACAAAATCATGGTAACCATTTCCAGTTTCTCTATGACCTTAAACTAGTAGAGCAACTGAACAAAGAAGAACTTAAAGAAAAGTGTAATAAGTTAGAAGGAGTATTGACGGCATCTAATGACAAAGATATAAATGGAGAAGATCTGTTCAAAGAAATAGTCATGCTTGCACCTTTGTTACCAAAAGAAAGTTCGGCTGAAGCAACACTAAGTTACCTCACCAAAAGTGGCATGATTGACATTTTTCCGAATGTATTTATTGCAAGAATAATAATTTCTTTTCAGTGTCGACCCATAAGTGGAGTATCTAAAATAAGAAGTCATAAACTTGACTGTGAAGGTCTGAGAACCCGCTGGGAAAGCCAGGGATTAACGCTCTTGAGCCATTGAGGTATTACATTGATCAAGTGTACGACTGGTGAAGCAAATGCTTGACTTCTTGGAAAAGTAAACTGAGTTGAGGTTGGTACCAATTGACATAAAGATAAAGAATTTTGCTTTATTTATTTTATGTACGAATGATTTGTAATTAGTAGAGGTTTAAGGAATTAAAAAAACACTTTCTCCTAAGCTGTATAACGTAGCCACTCACGGAGCCTCACCCTCAACTTTTAAAACGCAACATTTCGTCTATAGTAGACGTCATTTGCAAGCTCGGTTGTAATGTTAGTTCTATGTTGCCACATTCTGCCAACACGTTAGAAGATTTAACTAGTTTACCGGTACTGATTTTAAGCAAAATCAGACTGGTGCAAATATGGCAACAATGTACGGATGAATGTATCTATACAGATGGCAGCACTGCTGGCTCAGCTCTGCTCTTAGTCTTTCGATTCGATTTCGATACTTGATGCTATTGCCGTCTGCTTTACAGCTTGGTGGGTTTGAGTTGCTTTGAAGTTTTCTGAGATTAATTATAAATATATCACTTTTATCAGAGTGTTGTTGTCAGTGTTTAACTGATCATTATGTAACATAAAATATTGACTAAACTCGCATATTGGTATTTTGTAGACCAGTAGGCCCTATAATGGAAATAGTTAAAGATTTGTGTATTAATTTAGTAATTTACTATAGGTGCCTCCTAAATGTTTAATTTTTATACCTTACTTTATAGTTTTTTACCTACTGAACCCAAAAATACCATTATTTTTCATTTCTGATTTTCAAGTAAAACGCTTACTTGAAATTGTGACTTTTGTTGTTTCTTATTTAAATGTGCTCCTTATCAGCATATATCAAATAATATTACTTGTTTAAGACTCTTAATAATTTAAACCCCCTTTGACATTAAAACGTGATTTTTTACAAAATAAAAATCTATTTTGTCTGTCGCTAAATAGTATAAAAATATGTGTTTATAAGTCTAATTTTACTCACCAAAAGTGGCATGATTGACATTTTTCCGAATGTATTTATTGCATTAAGAATTCTAATAACACTTCCAGTGTCAGTGGCCAGTGGAGAGAGAAGTTTTTCGAAGTTGAAAATAATCAAGAGTTACCTACGTTCAGCCACTTCACAAGAACGCCTGAGTGGATTGGCAACACTGGCAATTGAAAAGGACGTTCTCAATTCACTGGACACAGATTTAGTTTTGAGAGACTTTGCCAAGACCAAAGCACGAAGAGTTCAAATTTAGCAGTATTTTTCTGTAATTTTTGCCAAAGGACATGTTTTTAAAAGTTTTGTTACCGTAAACGTTAACATAATGTCAATTTTCATGACGTTACCAGTAACTAGTGATATTTAAATGTTTGTCTTTGTCATTTTTGCCGTAGGCCATGTTTACGTTTATTATGTTTAATGTTTTTAAAGGTTTTGTTGCCGTAAACATTAACACAGTCAATTTTCATGACGTTACCAGTAACTGGTTATATTTATATTTGTCTTTGTAATTTTTGCCGTAGGACATGTTTACGTTTACCTTGTTTTTATAAGATTTGTTACCGTAAACGTTACCACAATGTCAATTTTCATGACGTTACCAGTAACGGGTGGCATTTAAATGTTTGTCTTTGATTTTTAGTGATAAAGATAAGTACTGATGTTACGTTACAAGTTAAAAATAAATATTGTTATATATATTT